>CM060972.1:73867104-74294604 GCA_030765045.1 Tenodera sinensis | reverse complement strand
CCCTCTTCCCCTTGTCTGGTGTGTGTGTGTGTGTGTGTGTGTGTGTGTGTGTGTGTGTGTGTGTGTGTGTGTGTGTGTGTGTGTGTGTGTTCTTTGAATGTCCATTTTCCATACTCATTTAACAGTGCCTTTTTGAATTTCTGTAGAGTTTTGGACACTCAAATAGAAAGTGCATCTTTTTCCATTTATCACTTCGATTTTATCCTTTTCTATACCCATTAAACGTCGTAATTATTCATGCTTTATTCTCTCTTTTCTCAACTTCCTAGCCGATCTTCTAAAAAAGTCTGGTTCATTAGTTCTCATTCTCCAATCCTGTATTTTGTTTATTGTACATGTTTCTATGACCTTATATTTCAGTTTCATCGTTATCCACAGTCATATACTCTGTTTTATGCAAATTTATTTTTATTGACCAATTCCTGTATTATTCTTAGAGTTTCCTGCACATATAATCTGCATCTTCATTATCTTGAGCCACTAACACTGTCGGTCTGGGTGGCTCAGTTGGTTAGACGCTGGCCTACTGATCTCAAGGTCGTGGGTTCAAACCCGGCCCAGACCGATGGTTTTTAAGTGTGCTTAAAAACGACAGCTCCATGTCAGTAGATTTACTGGCATGTAAAAGAACTCCTGCGGGACAAAATTCCGGCACACCGGCGACGCTGATGTGATCCTGGCAATTGACAGCGTCGTTAAACAACAAAATAATTTTAATTTCCACTAGCACTTGGCCATCCGCAAACAATATATTATATATAAACATATTGTCTCTTATTTGAAATCCCATTCTTCCGCACTTCTTTGCACCATCTCCTAAACTCATTAATATGAAAATTTTAAACAGCGTTGGTGATAAACAACATCCTTGAAGAGGATCTTTACCTATTAGAAGCGAATGTGATAATAATTATGCTTCTTTCATTCGGCACGTGTTGTTATTATAAATTTCCTTTATTACGTAGATACGTAAGAAGAAGCTTGTTTATTCCTACTATTTCAGCGTTCCCCGTAATAATTTCTTAGAGATACTATCATATGCCTTTTCAAGGCCAATTAAGATTAAATCAGCGCGCTTATTTTTAATTTAACATTTTACAAAATATTTCCTAAAGTAAATTGATATCAATACAGGATCGGCCTGCTCTAAACCCACGTTGCTCTTCTGAACTAATAAATTTCATTTCCAAATATTTGTTTCCCATTCTCTCTATGTTTATAAAGGAGTTTGTCTACAAGTTCTTCTGTAATTTTTATGACAATAATGATGATAATAATATAACTATAAATATAGAATATATATTATTACTTTATAACCATATTATTACTGCTATATAATTATTGATATATTTACATTAATATATTATTTTATTGCTTTATAGTATTATTAATAAAGAACCTTATACCTCTAGGTCTCAGTTGTGTCATTTCTATTATTTCCTGTGCGGATTATTAGGTTTCTTATGAATACGCTAGAATATAATAGAAGGCCTTAACAACATAAATTCACACGGAAATAAATTATACTTCTGTGTTCCAGATTATCAGTAAATCGCTCGGCGGGGGTTGTACTTTTCAGCGACAAAACCAGAGTGGAAGTGAGTGTGAAAACTAAAGATTCCTGCTCTTTCTTTCAACAAGTAGCAGCCATGAAGTATCTTGGTGGTGGCACGAATATTCGTATTGCATTAGAAAAAGCCAAGGCAGAACTTGAAACCGTTCACCACCGCAAAAAAGCAGTGGGTAAGTTTTCTGTAGAGAACATATTTTATCCATGTTTATCTGTCTAGTTTGAGAGCACATTATTCTCGCTAACCCACTGGTGATAAATTCAAATAGCAGTACTTCATTTCATACAAATTGATATACAAACTAACTCAATTTGCATTTATAAAACACTAGCTAAAATACTCGGTGTTGCCAGTGGTTTAACGGTTTATTCCTGCAACTTGTAGACTTAGGTTGCTCTTGCCCGACAGTCTTGTGTTTCTCCTGAGGCACTAAAAATATTACTTAATACGCTTAAACAAAGAGTTAAAATCTTAGGGCACTATGAGCAACAAAAAATAAACAAAATACATAAATAAAAACAGGCACAAACACTACAGGAAGAAAAGTCAGTAAAGAAAATCGTGTGAATGTAATACGTTGCATTTCTATTTCAATCATAGGAGTTGTGGCTTGTTTGTAGAAGAGGAGACGAGAAGAACATGTGAATATGTTCCGTAAAAGAAAAGCCGGTAAAGGAAACCAAGTGAATGTAATACGTTGAAAAATAAAATGGATAGTATAAAAACCTCCATGAAAAAAGCATATGTATAGTATGTTGAAGAGCGAACAGAGAACAACATTTGAATGTGTTACGTAAAAGTGAGTAGAGAAAACCTTATGAATGTAATACGTTGAATTTATACTTCAATCATAGAAAATTGTATGAAGTGTGTGTTGAAGAGCAAGTAGAGAACATGTGTATGTGTTATGTAAAACAAAAGCGAGTAGAGAAAACCATGTGAATGTAATACGTTAGACAGTAAAAGGTATAGCATGAAAACCTCCATGAAAAAATACATATACATGCTGAATTTTGTAGTGATCGATCGAGGAGTTTTCGAACGCATAGAGGACAAACGTTCATCATCATCATCATCATCATCATCATCATCATCATCATCATCATCATCATCATCATCATCATCATCATCATCATCATCAGCATCACCACCACCACCACTACCATCACAACCACCACCACCACAATCACCATCATCATTATTATCGTTATTATCATCGTTATTATCATTATCATCATTAACAGTATTATCAGTATTATCAGTATTATCAGTATCATTAGTATTAGCATTATTATTATTATTATTATTATTATTATTATTATTATTATTATTATTATTATTATTATTATTATTATTATTATTATTATTATTATTATTGTTATATTATTACTATTATTATTGCTATTATTATTATTACTATTATTATTGCTATTATTATTGTTGTTATATAAGGTTAATGTATGATAATCTATTCTAGAATAATTAGAAGTAACATGTCGGGAGAAATGTTAAACAAAAGCATTTAGAGAGCACGCTGTAAAATAACAAAAGAAAAATATAGAGTCTAGAATACGCTTGAAACATTAACTCAACGTTCTGGATGATGTTTAATTTTAAATAATTTCTACACCCAATGTTTAATAAAATAAAAATAAACTACAATACTATAATGTAAATAAAATGATCTGATTGGTTACGAAAGCCGAGGGAATGAGCAACAATGTGGTGGTAAGAAAGGGTTAGCAGTCACAGAGACCTGTTTTGGAGGACGTGGATTTTAGGCACTTCCCACAGCCCAGCTGGAAGTGTTGGACTTGCTGTCTGGTGGCCATACCTACTAACTGGTCAGTCTGTTATTTGTTATGCACAAGTTTCTCGGAAGCCACACAGCACCCCAGCTAGTCAGGTGAAGATGAAAACCTGCCATGTATTGCATGCCAGCGTATCAAACGTTACATACCTTGGATTACATATGACAAAGCCGCGAGCAAGCGTTGCAAATATCCACTAAAGGTTAATTGATATGTGTCACACTACTAATGCAAACGTCCATATCAATAATGACGTTAGGGCATGCCTCAACATAATAGTACAAGCATTTATTTTAGGCGTTTGGTTGGGATGTCATGTTTGGTGAAGATTCCCATTATGCTAGATGTCGTAAGAATCCTTGCTCGTTAAATCTTGTTCGTTTCTTCCGCGTTCGTTGTGCCCATGCAGACAAGCAGCCAGCTGCACGATTGTGCCACATGGGAAGACCTCCATCTCTCAGGTCCTAGACGAATAGCTCAGGTCTTCCAAGGACTGGGTTGCCTACAACAAGAGCGCAGATGATTAGTTGATAGTTGGAAAGGGTAGAGTCGGCAGGTTGGCCATGATATGTCTGATTAGAGCAGCCGGACGGTAACCAGTAGTTACCGTGGTTCAAATCCCGGCCATGGCATTGAATTTTTCAGTATCACTCTACCCTTTCCAATCCTGTCCTACACATATATATTGTGTGGAAGAATATTAATTGCATGCCACATGCCCCATTATAAATTCCAACCGGAAACCCCCCAGTATTCTTCCTTGCCCTCACATATATTGCATCACCAGCGAAGGGTAACTAGAAAAAGGAAAAATTAACTGCCCTGTTGAATCTGACCAATCTATGAGTTGTGTTGTCTCATCTCTTCGTAGTGAAGCAATATGCCTCGCCTTGGCTAAATTTCCCAAATTCCCCTCCGTTTGTAACCCCTATCACGTTGTGTTGTACAAGAGCTTAAAGATCTTGAGGTCAGTTTAATGACATATGTGTTAATTCCTTTTCAGTGTTGGTAACTGATGGACAGAGCCCCAATACCGCGGGAATAGCAGAAGAGCTGAAGACTACTGGTGCCAGAATCTTTACAATTGGAGTAACAGGACATGACGAAGAGACGCTTAAATCAATAGCCTCCAAAAGCGAACAGAACACACCTTACTTCTATGGTGTAACCAGTCAGGAAGCTTTCCAAAGTATCGTTGACTATCTCAAAACAGGTAAGTCTTACTCTGTAGCTGTACTGGGTGGAAAGGATACACGTATATGCTATATTTCTTTGTATGCCTCCTTGTCTAAGGAACCATAAAATGCAAGGTCACTTCAACCACGCAAGTCAGGAGCGCGGTGGGAGTAAAAACCCTGGAAGTCCATTGATACTTGCCACTTCTGTCCAACACTGATTGGATGGAAGAGATCGAACCACTCCCACCTACTCCATAATAAAAGCCAGAAGGCTAAATATAGTAGTGCCTATCCCTTAACGTCCACATTCCAAGCAGTTGTAAATCTGACCCTCGCTGCTAACGATATGAACACAATAGAGAGGATTCTATAGTCTTAACCAGAAGTCGGCAAATTGGTCATCGCGATTGCACAAATGCAACCACGCAAGCACGTGGTGCACTGTTAGAAGGAGAGGGTTTGAAAGCCACAGTGGTATTTAACCGGTACAGTTTTGCCAACCCCTGCTCTTAATGAAAGAATTTTCTGCTGGCAAGTCGGTTACAGTTGCACATTCAGAGTGCTGTTAAAGATTCTGTTTGTTGAGTTACACCTCAACAATTTTGTTTTGGGAAGGGATAATTCAGGTTTACCGGATTACATTGCTTCTTCGTATGTGTTTAGATCAGTTTTCACTGTCACTTCAATTTTCTTTGCACCAGCGAATCAGCCCTTTTTCCTTTCCTACTCCCTTATTCAGTTGCTCGTTAACTGTGAAGAGAGGAGTTCTCTCGCTCATTGAGGAACACTCGTAGTAACCAACTAACCGAACCCCTCGCCGACATTATTGTCACAGGAGCTTTGAGAAAGTTCGCAGGAGGCGGGGTAAGAAACATCCAGCAATATATTGCTATCTCTTAGATGTATAACCAACCAGTTGGCCGGCTGGCACTGAAGCACATAGCCATCCATGGAACTCTAAAGTAATATTTAAAGATGTGCCGAAGTGTCTGAGAAGAAACTTTTGCGAACAGCCACCGGATATATAAAATGATTATAATTATAGTTAAGTTTCCTTATATGGTAGTGGATTAAAAGCTAATATATATTTCTGTCTGTTTCAGAATTCATGAGTAAAGTGCCTGAAAACTGTAAGTATTATTTATACACATACACCTAAGCTTTTTGTTGAATTTTAGTTTGATACATATGGACATTATAAAGCTTAAAAAAGTTTTTAAAAGACAAAATGGTTATTAACCTAAGTAGATCGTAGACAAATATATTTCTAAGGTTTGTGTGTTTTGGGTCATTTAATTACACTCAAGATTCTAGAGTGTATTCATTTGTATTACATATAAATACTTATTTGCCTTAATGTTTAGGTAACCTGTGTTATATTCATATGACTTTTTCTACGCACTATCATAAGTATATACTTATATCTCTTCTTGAAGCATATCTTGATAACTTTGGGATAGGTGTACATCCTTAAAAGTGGAATATGTTCCGAAATAAATTATTAGTGTGTAAAAAAGGTGTCTTCGTTGCTTACAAGGATGGTCAGGCATTACTTCTCTATGTCCTTAAATTAAAATTAAAATTTTAGAGCATCATCAATAAATATAAAAAGTTAATAAGCACATTATTTTTTCTTTTCTAGGTATACCCGAAGCCTATAGGGACTTCGTCAGCTTACCGAAGCCATGAACTTGATTTTCAACAAAATGTCAGCATAAAATCTAAATTTAAACGGTAATTTCTGATGTCAGATTTTGCTGGCTTGGAATACCTTCTCCGTTGATATAGTTGTAACGTAATGTTTCTATAGCACAAACTTAATAATGAACTACGTTTGAGAAGCAAAATTCAAGATGTAAACGTTTAAAATCTTTGTCAGTCATGTGATCATAATAATTAATTTTGAACTATGAAGACATTCAACAAATTTATGATAAAAAATGTAAGTTAATTTATCAAAATTTGTAGGCATTACTTTTAAAACAGCTTCAACTACTCGTCCCCTGCCCCCCAAACAATGTAAATTTATCTTTGGTAAAGTTAATATTTGTTAATACGTGTACTATAAAACTGTTATTAACATCATTAGTGTTTTAATTTTATTTATTTTAATATTTCATTATATTTATGCCGGTGGCACCGTGGTCGAGTAGTTAGAGTGGTCGCCTATCACCAAAGGGGGTCCAGGAGACCAAATATAAGATTTGTAAGGACGAAGCTACGTCTGTGTGATCTTTTTCCGGATTCTTCGACTTCCACCGTCATTCATTCGATCAATTCCTCTATCACTACCTACCTTCCATCCATTTTACCTTCATTTCTTATGATTCTCTGATCAAAACCCAGTCTGCTCCTCGACAGGCCTCTGACCCCAGGCACTTACCTGTAATTCCTGGGGATGTATGTAAGTTCTACATACGAGGAGAGTAAGCAGACAGACTTTGCTTCCGCATGCAAGAAATATCCACCAAGACCTGGAGTTGGTGTAGAGTTTTCCAAAGAGTATACTCCGGTAAACAACTGGATTCGACGTTCAACATGAGCTCTCTTCAATCAAGTGGCGAGAAGCATGAAAACTGCTGCAAGCGTTGTTCCTGACAGAATTCAGGATGGAAATCCCTGCTGCAGGTGTTCTGGGTTTCTGTTCCCACAGTAAGGTGCTCAGAAACTCACCTCACTTTCAGAACAGGTCACTCATCGCCGAAAAACCGCGCAATAAGAACTTCAAGGTGTACGAAGAGGTCTACGGTTTATCCACAACAGGCACCACACGTCGGATTCACATATAGGTACCAAGAACATAGCAAAAATGGATTTATTATTGATCCAACCATAAGGTTTGACTATCATCTTAGTCAACCTATGAAAGTGCATCTCAAAAAAAAAAAAAAAAAAAAAAAAAAAAAAAACATCTACGCCCCTACCATGCCCTTTTGTAAAAACAAACACCTACCAGTTGGATAACATCCAAATTATTGATCTTGCTACGCCCCAGGCACAATTCCAGCACTTTTGTAAACTTTTGGAAACAATTTAAACTTCCAAGTCCTACTGCAATACGAAAAGTTGTTAACGCTATTATATTGGATCTACAAACAATCAACTTTGAACTTTAAAACTGCAAATAACATCTTTGTTTTGTGATCTCTATCTAAAAGCTTTTACTGCATAAAACCATTTTAACATTTATTATATCACGATGTCCTATCTTTAAATTATTATCAAACACAACCTTAAACATTTGTCTAACGGCTGAAAATATTAATGTGTTTTGTTTTTTATTTTATTTGTTTGAATTTGGCAGAAGTGGGAAGCCGTCGGTTTGTTTTCAATAAATACATCTATAGTTGTGAAAATAACCTATTATATAATATTGCATTGATTCCAATATAATATGTATTGCACACGCAAAACATAGAAATACAATCCCCTCCGTCAGGTAAAAGTTGAGGATTGTATTTCCATGTTTTGAGAGCCCTTTAATAAAAGAACATTTTTAGAATAAGGTTCGTGTTTGTCTGTAAACAGCATAACTCAAAAACGAAAAGTCCGTTAAAAACCCAAGTTGATATTTAAGCTGTTTACAGAGAGACAAACACACGAACCTTGTTCTATAAATGTTCTTTTACTAGGGGGCTCTCAAAACGGAGAAACCCAAAGTGATTAGAAAAATTTCCATCACTAGTTCTAAAGATCGTTGTTAGTAATGGCGATGTTCTAACACATTTTTCAAATATAAGCACAAGTCAGTTGACAGTACCTAATGCACGAGGGCAATTTTTTTGGTAACGAAGATTGCGTGTGCAATACGTATTATATTGGAATCAAGGCATTATTATATAATAGGTTATTTTCACAACTATAGACGTACATAACTCAAAAGCATAACTCAAAAACGAAAAGTTGGTTAAAAACCAAAGTTGATATTTAAGTTGAATTCTTTCAAGGATGCGACACGAAGATTTTGAAGAAGATTGATCCACCCTAAACTACCCTTTACGTGGAAAAGTTTTCGAAAAAATTGATTATTCTTGAAAATGGCTCTAACGATTTTACTAATGAAAATGAAATGTATATTTTGACTTTTCTGGCTATAGCCCATGTAGTCCTGTTCACTCTAGATGACTTTTGCATAAATGGTAAGCCGTAAGAAGTAGACCAAATCTTACTATACAAAAATGCAGATGTTACTAAAACACAATTTATGTCCAAATACATTTGTAGTAGAGTGAACTATTTTGGAGATATTCCTTGTTATTTGTGTAAGTTTTGAAGAACTTCTACTTCTGTCAAAACATGTTATTCATTTTTTATATGCTAACAGTGCAAAGAGAATGGAATTTGAAAGCTTTAAAAAATTTGACTATCGCTCAAAGCCGTATTCCTCTTGCACCTAAAAGAAAATAAGCAATAATATAATTTGTACAAATGTTTATCTGAACTAACACGAAGAATATATAGGAATAAGAGTTTGTAAGAATGGTTAGTACAAGAATAGACAAAGTCATGTGAGTGCAACACATCAGATTTTTTTTTAAACAAAATGTGCTCGTATTCCTTGCAAATATACATATCACCAATCCAACCAATTTTGGCAATGATATCACATTATATCCCGATTTGGTATTTTACCAAAGACGTACCTCGTGTTTTTACACAGTGCAGCAATGCTAGATTTTGTGCCAACTTCTGTACAGTATAGTCCTACGTCATTTTGGAAACTCACGTCAGACTTTGATCTGTTGTTTGTTAGGTACAACACATTTCATACTATATTTTTTTACAGACTCTGGATAAATTGCTTATGGGATATTATTGGTTATATTGTTAAATTTGAAACTTACAGTATACTCGGAATATTTCCGCACGAAGTGGCAACACCGTGGTTGAGTGGCTAGATGGCTCACCTCTGATCAAGGAGGGCCCAATTCTGAGGTCGAACTGAGATTTTGAGAGGGCAAAGCGGTGCATGGACGGGTTTTCTCCGTGTTCTGCTGTTTCCCGGCCATTCATTCCACCAAGTGCCCCGTCATCACCTTTCCTTTCATCCATTTTGCCTCCATTTTATATCATCTCCTTCCCCACTCTCCGCCTGATCACCCATTCTGCTAATTTCTCTGATCCAGAGTTTGTCTGCTGCTCGATAGACGTCTGATCTCAGGCGCTCTCTTGTAAGCCATATGGGTGTCCTCTGTTGAACAGTGAAATAATAATAAGAAGAACAAGAAGCAATTTACGGATGCAATAATCCGTGCCAGCTTCTCATAGCTCTCGCAATCGTGTTTGAGCATTGAACTATTCAAATGAAATCTTTGATGCAAGTCACTTACCTGCCTAGTAGCAGTGTTACCATAATATGGTGTCGTCACCCCCTCAAATATCACTGGATTGTTTCTTTTACACGCAGACGACTCACATGGCATATTGCGTCAAGTAATACGAGAGATAAGGTCACTTATTACAGGAGGTAAAAGGAGAGAAACGAGATCCCAGCTCACCAATTCTCCTCTGGGTGAAGGTCAGTGTTCAAAAACAAATGCGGAGCTATATCTTCAGCAGTTGCAATAATTCTAGCACTACATGCGAGTGTCCACTGAAGTATGAAACTAGGTTCTATGCTTGATTTTTTCTTGAAGTCCATCGGCGTCATAGCTGTTGACGGAAATGTCCATGCTCAGTCCATCATCATCAAAACTGCACCAATCAATCGTCATATACCTTAGCGGCTGCATGTATTACTGGCAATCACTTACGCCCATAATTGATAATAATGTAAACAAATACAATACTGAATGGTTTTCAAACTAACCGTGAAATTCCATTTAAAAACAAAAATTCACATACTTTTTCCTTTCTGTAAGCAAATTCTTCAGTCATCCTTTGATTGAAATGAAGTATCTGCAGAATGAGAACTCGTAGCCACGATGGCGTATGGGTGGCGTGTGGGTCGGTTGCTACATCAACCAGGTTTAACCTTGAAGTAGCCAATAGCTTCAGGAGTTGGGGTGTAGCGTGTGGTAAGGGGTTTAAAGGCGATTGCGTGACCACAAAGGCTATTGGTTACTTCAAGGTTAATGTAGTTATTATAACGAACCCATACACCATGCATACGCTACGCGCGGAACACACGCCGTGGGAGCTGTCAGAATTTGCAAGTAACGTTAATTCAGTCTTGGGTCTAACTAGTTTGATAACTTTGTGTTTACGAAGCCAAATCTTTCTCTCTGCACCTGAGCCTCGAGGTTCCATTCCACCTTGGACAATCAAGTAGACATACAGGTACCCTACAGATAACGAACACTTTTGAGTTCTGGAGGATCTTTAGGTGTAGTGGAAAATGTGTTATTTATTAAATGGAAAGCTGATTACAACACTTCTGGGGGTAGCCCTAACTTGCTACTTCCCCTAACATCAATCTAACATAAAATGAAAAATATAGCACCATGTTGACACCACTTACGTCTGACAGTTATTGGCGGTGCATCTTCTAACAACTGTGGGTGGACGTGTTCAGGAAATGTAATTAGTCGCTAATGCATCTCTGTAGGCGGTGGGTTTCTATATCACAACAGATGGCAAACACATCAGCAGTTTCTGAAACTTCATATGCACACTTACAAGCAGATAAGTCTGACAAAATATATCACAGGGCATCAGAGATAACAAAATGTTTATTTGTATATTACAGCGTGTTTCATGGCAAATTACATTATGTCAAAAAGGTTATATTTAAGACTGACAGCTATTAGTAGTTATTCATGGTGTATAATCTGTGGCATGAGTGTCACAATGAAAAGATTATACACCTGTTACATACAACAATTTATGCAGTTTTAGCGTAAAAATAATTAATCAATTTGCTAAATGAAAAATCTGATAAGTTGTACTCGCATGACTTTCCCTACTCTTGTACTAGCCATTCTTACAAACTCTTATTCCTATATCTTCTTCGTGTTGGTTGAGATAAACATTTGCAGGAATTATCTTATTATTTCCTTGTAAAGCTTTGATATTCGTTCTCATTGCACGGCTAAGATATAAAAAAGAAAAGAATAACGATCGTCCATTTGACGAAAGTTTAAGTATTCAAAAACTCACACAAATAACAAGGAATATCTCGACCTGGTTCAGTCCAAAAAAATTATTTGGATAAATTGTGTGTTTTAGCAATATCTACATATTTTTATAAGATTTGGTCTATCCGTTACGGTTTACCAGTTATAGGAAAGTCATCTAGAGTAAACAGGACTACATAGACTATAGCCAGAAAATTCAAAATATACATTCCATTTGCATTGAAAATATCTCAAACGTCATTTTAATCAAAATCTTTAGAATAATTTTTCGAGAAAATCAAAATTTTCGAAAAATGGTCCATGTAAAGGATAGTTTAAAGTGGAGAAGTTTTCTTCAAAATCTTCGTGTCGCATCCTTGAAAGATATTAAACTTAATTATCAAATTTGGTTTTAACCGACTGACACACACATGGACCTTTTTCTAAAAATGCTTTTTTTTTTGGATTCAGGGGCCTCAAAACATATATTTCCGCTGAAATCTGGACGTCGTATTTTTGGGTGGAATACAATAGTTCCTCTACTTACTATACATAGTAGAAAAAGTAAAAAGTTAGAATATCCAGTCCCAGTATATCTTAGCTTAGCTTAGCTGACACATGGTGCATCAGGGAAACATTGTGGGTATATAATGCCAATTTGCTATTTGAAGTCATTGCTCAAAGTTATCTTTTCATATATGAATAATCTAGAACTGTGTAGTAAAACAGAACGCTACTGCATGCGTGAAAATTTAACAGCTCCTCTTTGCTATACATACTCCACCTGTGAATGTCAGTAGAATGCCCCCCTAAGCTGCGGTGATGGCACAAATGGAAGCGAGCGTACCTAACTCCAATGACAGGTGAACACGAATACCCTACTTAACCCTGACACTGCTTGTGTAGGAGGTCCAGCAGATAACAGCGATTGCATTTTGCAGCGAGCTGAGACTAGGTCAGCGGGCAGCGTGGATTTTCCATTACGAAGGTTTTCCATATCGGTAAATGCTCAGATATTATCTTACGGAATTCAAACTCAATTTGATTTTATTAATTTAAATTGTCCGGCAAGATTGTTCCCCAAATGAGCTCTTTGTATCCAATGCACAAACGTGAAACGTGAATCGCTACACCAAAATGTTCTTGATGCAGGTAAACGCATTCTTCTGCTGAGAATGAAATTTGGAAACGACTAATATAATCGCTTAGATCAGGATTTGCCAAACTACGGGGAGCCGAAGCTCACCCACGAGCTGCTTTTATTTGGTTAACCTACTAACTTCAAAAAATTTAAATAAAAAGAAGTGTTATACGAAGTAAGGTCCGATGTTTTACACACACCAAACCATCACAGATGGTAGCAATACAGTTGTTTTATTTAATTCCCTGCATCTTTCTCTAGTTTTCTACATAGTTGTTTTGTTTCAACATTTGTCGTAACTAGGCCGCGGGAGTGCGGGATCTTTAGCGCAGGTTATGTGTGCCTGGACTGTTCCGTGGCGAGCCTAAATGATCTCGCAAGGAAACAACTCACGGTGTGTATATCAGACAGGCCTTACACACAATATCATACATTTCGGAGTTACTGGAGGTAGTTCCATAAGTGATTCAATAAGCCTGCACCCTTGCACCCGTTCTTGTTTTTGGAGACAAACTTTAGTAGCTCCGAGAAAAAATGTTAAATAAAGCTTAGGAAAGGTATTTCTTTTATTTAACAAGTTTCAAAGAAAAAATAAGTTGAATAATGAAGTATACATCTCTTTCATCACAATAGAAAGGAATTACAATGCAGAACTGTATATACATAGATTGTCAAAGGTGACATGTGTGCATTTATCAGTTAGAGTATGTTTGCACTGCAAGAAGTTTCTTTTTGACTTCCTATGAGGTTAATGGAGCGTACTTGAAAATATTTACATTGTCGTTTAAGTTATTGCCCTGTTCCCTTTTTTTTTCCACCAAACTGTACAACATTGCATAGCCATTATTTTCTGTATTACACAAATTGTATTTAGCACAAATTTTTCTCTACACAGTTCTCGAGAAGTATATCTACAACTTATTTCTGTAGTCTCATCCATCGAAACCCATATTTTCTGATCTTTAGGGCTTTCTCGAATTTTGGCAATGTATTCTGGTATAAAATTAATAAATATTTCTTAGGTATTGTTGATTCTCCTAGAATATGCTGATTTGTGTATTTTGACAAAAATGATCTAAAGTAGGGATTACCACAGTTCTAAATGGAATGTCTGATCATCATGCCACATAAATCTTTATTGAATTCTGGCCATTTGAACGCGATTGGTTCTTATTTGAATTGCGTTCAACGTTCTCTTTATATCCTTTACTATTACAGTGTCTTTCAAAATTATACTTCTACGTTTGTAATAATTTGAAATTACGCATCCTTCTTGCAGAAATATATCTCGTCCAAATTGTTCCACTAAATCATTAATATTACACTTCGTCAGCGAGTTGTTTTAGGCATTGCACTATGAATTGCTTGACACAATTTTTTTTTTTTTTTTTTTTTTTTTTTTTTTTTTTTTTTTTTTTTTTTACAGCTGTCTGCGGAATAACACATTTGCTCGTTCGAAATACTTTGCACGAATCAGTGATCGAATCAACGTATATCTGTGATGACATTTGCAAAAATGAAATATACAAAAATACAGGTCTGTTGTGATCAAATTAAATATTAAGAGTCTGTTTTTATGAAAGCTGGCACAAAATTAGAACCACAAAATAATGTCTGCAATTATGAAAAAGAAATATCAGTATCATTCTTCTTACTGCTACTAATGCAAAAATATTTCCTGCAACACGTTTTAATATACTTTTCGTATGAGAACAGGAATAAAAACTATGAATTTGTTAAGTATTTAGTTGCATCAGTTATTAATATGAAAGTGTAGAATTTAGTTTCAATAAAACTGAAAACTAATGTGATTTGTACACCTCGTGGCTGCAAATTGATTATTCATATTTTAAACATATACTTTGTTCAGAGCTTTTTGAGACAGTAGAAGGGGAGACATAACCTTCCACTGTCTCAAAGGACCCTGCAGAGAGTGTGCTGGGTATCCCAAAAAATCTAAGCGTTGTCGGTGTTTTTTTCGGAGGGGACATCCTGTATATGAGTTCGCTAACGACGCATTCTGTGATGTCCCCGTTGTGAAAACTTGCATGACCCCTGACTTGAGTGAGTGAATGAGTGAGTGAGTGAGTGAGTGAGTGAGTGAGTGAGTGAGTGAGTGAGTGAGTGAGTGAGTGAGTGAGTGAGTGAGTGAGTGAGTGAGTGAGTGAGTGAGTGAGTGAGTGAGTGAGTGAGTGAGTGAGTGAGTGAGTGAGTGGGGCTTAAGTGTCCGTCGACAGCTAGGACATTAGGACCCCCCTGACTTGAATAGTTCAAGTTTTTATAGAGTTATTTTATTAATATCTTAAATGTTATGCAAAAAATGCATTTTAACTCACATTCCAATTGTGGAGATTCTGAACTAAACACTTTTTAATGATAATCAACAGGAATTTGTTTTAATGATGCCAGTGGTAGATGAAGCATGATATGCACGTGGCGTTTTTAATGTTCACAAATCTTTTATGTGCACAGACAGGAATAGAAATGTCTATATAAGTATCATTTAAACAACTTGAGACATTTGACAGTTCACTCGAAGAGGAAGAGCTGTGTTGCCACGCTGTATGAGAGTAATCTGTCAGCTGTGCAATACGCTTAGAGCTAGGATCATAAACTAAGTTACAGCTTGTTTAGCGCAGACTTTAGATGGTTTATTTTTGGAGCAATATTTTGAGATCGACCAAACATTATGAAGTTATTCTACACCTTTCAATTTTAAGGTTGAATTTTTCTACCCATTCCACCCCATATTATTCAACCCTATAGTTTTAGCCTCAGTCACATCATGCGAAATAATGAAAGGTAGCCCAGAATATAATTACACAAGATAGTAAACAAAGAAATTATTATTGTTATTACTACCCTTGGTGCTGCTTCATTTGAACATTAACAACATGCCTATAGTACTTACTGGAAAAAGAATGGCTGCTAATTGGAAAATACAAGGTTATAAGAATACCCGAATTAGCATATAATACAAAATTGGTTGTAAATGCTTATACACTGGACATAAAAAATAACATCATAATAATTCAACAAAAAGTTATTGCCTTAAGACATTTCTATACAATGAAAGTCAAGTATCGATACTCAAAATCGGTGTCAGTATCAGGAGTTAGTGATATCTTTTCATCCCTAATTACACTTAATTACTGATGAAAAGGTTATTAACACAATTTATTCAAACGATATGCAGCATGCTCAAAGGATGAGTCTTATTTCAATTGCAACCTGGGGGCTCCTGAAAGAAAGCGACCGAAGTGCACACGCGTTGAGTAAATGGGCTCTACCAGGATGGTGACTAAACCAAAGCGCTCAGTCAGGTTGCCTCTCGGGACTCTATATACGTGACCAACAACAATGAGCGCGGCGCTTACAAAGCATTGCTGGAACCTTCGAGGAGCATTCGGCCGCCGGCGTGATTGTGGAAGTCGAGAAAGATCCATGTTACGTCATCCTCGCTACATAAGGAGGTGAGGAAACAGCGGAAGAGAGAGTTATAGACATGAATCGGTCAGTATGTGCGAGACAGTTGTGTATGTGGGGCACTGTCGTCGTGAAAGATACATCCCGAGGAAGTGAAAAGATTTTAATGAGTGATCGTATCGTCAGAGTTAGTGTAAGAGAGACAGAGAAAGTTAAGAAAGGACCGAGTCAAGCTTACGAGAAGAAAACAGTTTTAGGTTGCAATATCCGAAAGACTAAATACTGTGCCAACGTCAGCAGAAGAAAACTGTACCTTTTTGCAAAAATTCAAGAGGAAAAATAAAGTGAGGAAAAGTAACTGGATTGGATTTGTCATTCTGTCACAATATACTGTTTTGAACTCCCACACAGATAAAAATCGTATTAATGTTGTTCGACAATACCGCACTTTTATAAACAAGATGTCAGAATGACACAGCAGTTCGTTGGCTGACCAACACGGCATGCGTGGCCTTTGACTTTCTTCCCGTGAGGGGGCGATCGGTTCTCCTCTGTTAACGCGTGATGTACCATCGGTTAGAACGGTGGTGAGTTTGAAATGGCCCTTACCATATATAGGTACACAAAACGAATTTAGTAATATGCACTGCTTCTATCAGTTTCTTATCCTCTTAAGGGGTCTAGCAAGGAGTGAGGGATAAGTACTAACCAATGACACTGTTTGACAGTTGCAAAACGGGGCTAGAGGCGTGCCGCTATAATGAAGACAAGGAAAGGTGGGGGAGGGGGAAGGGCACATAAACCTGGCCTCGTAGAAAAGACACGCCTTAATTTTCTGTAGATTTATCTCCAAAAACTTAATGCCTACTACGGAAAAGGTTGCAAATGTTCCTTGAAATAAGCAGCATTTATTGGGTTAAACGATTCTGTGTTATAAGAAAAAGCTTTAACTTTGTTCTTAGAATCACAAACACGTAAAACTTTATGTAAATATAATGCAATATTATATTTAAAAATATAAAAACGTTTAACCCCTTACAAATCCTCCCTACTGCAATTAAAATTCCTATCGAAATAGCTTTAAAATGTTTGTCTATTACGTTATATTATAATGGAGTTTCTTACTTTCGAATGAACGGTTTTTTTCTTATACGTATGCAATAAAGTGCATTTCTTGAGTGACATTAAAGTTTAATTACATTTTTGTAAATTTGCACAGTTTCTGAAATTTGTTGAACTCTGTTAATAGCTAGTACTGGACCCATAACCTGGCCACGTGTAGTTTCTGATGTATACGGCACGCTGTAAATCAAACAACAGTTGAGCTTAATGAGTAATAATTTACTGAGCGACCAGAAAAGTCAATACTTTCCTTTCAGGCCGACGTGTCACTTCTTATAACTGTGTCCAGCCAGTAGCATGAAGAGTGCTGTCATTGGAGAGGGTAAAGGAAGGGGGAAAAAGGGAAGCTACGAAGGCCTCGTTAAACAATAATGATGCCCTTGCATTTTTTAAGTCCGTATTCTGTAACTTACATTGTTTTCGTTGCTCGATTTTCCTTCACAGTTGACTTACGAATACACTCATGTAGCCGATATATAGATCAGAATTTAAAAATGTTACTGTTAAACTGAGATCAAGCTCAACAGATTCTCTCTGACCAAAAAAAAAAAAAAAAAAAAAGACTAAATATGTTGCCTGGCTAAGAGGCACAAAGCTAGATGTTGCAGAGTTTTGCTACTGAGTAACGGTTTTCTTTTGTAACGGGGAATAAGAGGCCTTTATAATGAAACTTTAAGTATGAAGTAAACATATAAGCTTATTTCACTTCATCTTAATGCACACGTTCACACTGGCTGATTTGACACCGTAAACTTATAATGCATGGAAATTGCAAGCCTTCATGTTTATATCTACGTAAACGTAAGAAGCTAGACAATTATCCTCAACCTCATAACAGTACCATTCTGTTGTCACTTCCATCGTCATATTTTGACTCGGTAACTGCCTTTCTGTGTAAGATCAATGGGTCAGGAATCGCTGGGATGACTATAAAATTCGCAATGGTGATCTTCATAATTTTGATACATGTGCGTAACCTCTTTTGTTGGATGTACTGTCGGTGGTCACCTGTTTCAAGTTCGTTTCCGTTTGTCGTTGTGGATGACATCCACCGTTGAGTTTATATTTAAGTTTTACGTTGTTATGTTAATGATTAATTTTCATTGAGAATGTCCCCTATATTCTATTACCTACAATTTGTAAAAGAAGGCAATTTAAAGCAAAATAACAAATACTGTATGGTAACACATTACAACATATGTGACATAACGTACGATATAAAAATTCTTAATCCTAAGTTTTAAAAACAATAACAATGCAAACTGGCCTACAGCCAGTCAAATGTCCAACAAATTTTCTCGAGTAGTGATTTCTAAGTTTTCAGAAGCTTCCAAATCTGCGATGCCGTGAAGGGACATTTGTTGTACACTGACCAGCAGGCAGATTGGTCCTGAGTTCGTCGTCCCAGTTCAGCTGCTGCAAGAAACTCTTCGCTAGAAGGGTCTCCGTTCCCTTTCGAAACACCAATCCTGTAAATACGAAATGTCACTATTAAACAAGGGACGAGTGGTGGCTCTGAACTTCTGTTATTCACAAAATTAACACAAGTTATATCATAAGACGTCTGACCTAACCGATAAATTCTCGAGTGGATGGTGAGGTCAAAACTTCGATGATATCTGGATTACTCCATAAATAAAATATGAATTTAAATACTATATCGCAAAGATTCGACCAGAAAATGTTTAATTATATAAAAAATAGCATAAAATATATTCATTTCGAACAATGTAGTGTGGGTTACTCAGCACTGCCAACTGAGGAAAACGAAACCCAAGAATTACATGTATTTCGATCTTCTCTTCTTTTCATAATAGAAAACCAGTTTGTAATTTCAAATAAATGTTACTTTATTTTTAACATTATCAAATTACCTCCCTTCTGGAAAAATGCATTAATTATTAAAATAACAACTATTAAAAACACAGTTGTCAAATTGTATATATGTCAGTAGAATTAATTACAATTCTTGCTAACAATATATTTTTTTAATCCTGCTTATTATATTTAGTGTTGTACTTCAAAGTGGGAAAAGGTTTAAAGGGTTAATTTTAGAAATGAAATAAAGCTTGATACCAAAGCATTACTAAACAGGACTCGAAACAAAATAGAAACGCTTATCACTTCACCGTTATTACAAGCAGATCTAATAGCAAACTCAATGAGAGACCATGGGTGCACGGTTTTCGAGGAAGTTCCTGGCTTGGCCACAGGTAGAAGTAGTAGGCGTATAGATATTATGGCTTACAGACCATCTAGACCCGACTATACGCTTTGAGACACACGCTGGCCAGCCAGATGAAGTGGACAACCCACAGAACTACATCCAGATCCCATCCATCCCAGAGGCAATAACAAATAGAGCCAAGGCAACATGGACGCACATTAGAAACCGCCATAATTACATGGTCACCAACGTTGGCAAAGGCGAGCCGAAGCACCGCAAGCACGGGGAATATATATAGGTCCTATAGATTTGATGGTTTGGGAAAAGATATTTGTTTTAAAAAACAGGAACCGTGTTATGAATTTTGAAATACCTCCAATAGATTGTATTTATAGGTTTTTGTTTTCAGAGATTGGTGACAGATAGAGTTCTGAAATGAGCATCAGTAGCTATTGTATAGCTTTGAGAATGAGTTGGAGTCAACTTGAAACATGTTAGCTGCAAAACATCTTACAATATTACCAAGATAAGTGAAGCTTTTAGTTTCTAATTTGTTCTTATTTTAGATTGACATGTATTTACTTAAAAATCCGAGCTCTGCTTATCAGCATCTGATACCAATATGTTTTACACCACATAAATGCGTTATGTTTAGCCGCAGAGCATAAGTACATTGCCTATCTCAATTTATTTATATCAGTAATACCTACAACCTCTGAAGTTATTTCGATGTAATTCATTAATACCTTAACGCACGCACGTATACACACACACACACACACACACACACACACACACACACACACACACATGCATACACACACATGGGACATGGTCTGTGACTAATATAATGTTGGAATTCCCCTATCTGGCTCACAGTCAGAGTTAACGCTATAATTACTATTCGTAGCAAACATTTCCTGTCTGTCATTCTTTGGAAGGAATACCCTGAGGATACTTTCTTGTGTTGTACTAGAAGATGCCACTTGCTGGACCGGGTTCCAGCGGATTGGGCTCGACTTGTTCCGGCTTCATGCATTAACCTTTACTTTCTGTATAAGGGAAAGAGAGAAAACTATGAAACTTTCCATCATCGATTATTTCCTTCCTTTAATACTCTTTTCGCGGAAAAATACAGTAGGTGAAAATATCATGGAATGAGATTAGGACATTAAAAGCAAGCAACTTAGCTACCTGTTTTCCTCGTTTCTCCTTCACTTGGCTCTCAATTATAACTGTACTTTATTGGGGCTTATTTATGATCTGAATACAGGGCACATATTTCTTCAAACATACAAAGAAGTCTTGCACGAAACATGACAACTTACGTGCAATGATGGTGTTAAAAATGCCTTTTTTTATAATTCGAGAACTAGTTCGTTTTATATATTTTACACCTTGACTCTACATTGCAATCTTGCATTAATTGTTTATATATTTACGTGCTAAGTACAAACACGTGATGCGCTGATCATCAAAAACCACACATATTTATTTGTTTATGTTACACAGATATCTGCACGACAGTTAGTGAAATAGCAAACCATTTTTATACATTCGTCAAGAAGCTAAATGGCTCTAAATGTTTGATACAATTCTTAAATAAAGCACTTATTTAGGGACTAAAAGCTTCACTTGTCTTAGTATTTGCTGCAAGTTCTTGAAATATTACGCAAAATAGTTTCTTGATGTTTCCATCATATCCTCAGCGCTCTTGTTTCTAATAGTTACCATAGCTATATATCTTAAACAAGATGTTACACACCCGCTTCGCTGGGTGTTCATTTTAACCTATTGGCTACACATTTAAGAGAAACATGATTATTTTACTTGGGCCCTCTCCTTCCTTTACCACAGGCACATTTACTCTCGAACTCGCGACATTTGGCTTTGAATGGATGGCCAGACCATTGCGTATCGCTCTAACCATCACGGCTATTCGAATCGATTCGGCTAAGGTGCCTCCCAAAGGGATGTGAAAACTGGTTTAGGAATTAGAGGAAGAACATTATATGTTCAAAAGGCCGAGAAAGATAGGCATATGTAGGTGAAAAAAGTCTACAAAAACAAATTAAATAAATGACAAAGAGTCTATGGGGACTAAAAAATAAACAGCCTATAAACATCTACAAACGTTTCCAAATCGTATGCTCATATTTCCAGATCGATATGTACAGTATTTTTGCGTACTACCGCCTCAATGAAAATACATTTTCATTTTATACTCAGCGCCAATTAAGAAGTTGATTGACAGATGTTAACCACATGGCGGAAAGGTATAAATAAACGGGAGGGGATGGATGTGTCTTAGCGGTTGTCATAGCAACGAAAAGAAGGACCAATTAGAGCAAAAAGATTTTCATAGCAGTGGCACAAGGACCCTATTGCCGATCTGTAACATGTGATTAGTATGGGGCTGATAGACGAACCCAGTAAAACTGCTTGTGTTATGTTTTGCTATCGCTGTATATAAACAAACAGTGCCTTCCCGTAGCCCGAACTTGCAATATTTGCATCAATTAGAGATTGCCTGTGTGCTGAGAAGCTCGTTTGCACCATTCTATTAATGTGGTTATGTGCCTTGTGTTTACCTGTGTCTGAGTGTTTTGTGCGTATGTCGCGAGCTTTTACAATTGTGTAATATCTAGTGTATTTGATGTGACCTCGTGTGCTATAAGAATCGATAAGGAGAGCAATAGGAATATCAGCAGCATTTTCCCCTTAGAATAAGCATCAATATCTCACAGGTAAGTCTGTTTTGTTAACGCAAATCTTTAGAGTCATACATACTTGCATGCCCCATCCTTTGAATGTAGATTCAGTATTTTACTGTTGTCTTCGCATACGAATATAAATAATATGCGCTCAACATTCCAAGCGCAATCTTCTTCCTATACATTACCGAGGTCTCCCCGCGGTCGCGATAAGCGCCAACGTCGCCTCTCCCTCGCCGTGAACTGTCAATCCCTTTCTTGGTTGGCGAGGATTATAACGGGTGATCCAAAAGATTCCGAACCGACCGCGTTGTTTTGCCTATAAGCGTTTTACCTGGCTCGTCTTTTTTTTTTTTTTTTTTTTCTAAATTCTTGTTGTGCTAACCTAAATAAATAGAATTAAAGTATTTGCAACTTCTAAAAATATAAGGATTGATAAATATAAATCTGGATTTTTGTCAGTCGGTTGGAAAAACGGCATTTACCCAAAAGGCCGAGAAAGAACAGGATATGTAGGCGAAAAAAACCTTATACAAACAAACCAAAAATGACAAAGGTGAGTGAGTAGCTTATAACCATCTACGAACGTTTTCGCTTCGAGGGCCATAGTCCCAGAGCTTTTGATAACCAGAGTTTTACTATTATTATTGTCGGTGTGGGGGCCGGGGCGGGGTCCGGGTCGGTGTCGGTGTCGGCGCCGGGGCCGGGGTCCGGGTCGGGGTCACTGTCGGGTTTGGGGTCGGGGTCGGAGTCGGTGTTGGTGTCCGGGTCGGAGCCGGAGTCGGGGTCGGGGCCCGGATCGGGGTCGGGGTCGGGTTCGGGGTCGGGGCCGGGGTCCGGGTCGGGGTCGGGGTCGGGTTCGGGGTCGGTGTCGGGTTCGGGGTCCGGGTCGGGTTCGGGGTGGCGCCGGGGTCGGGGTCCGGGTCGGGTTCGGGGTCGGCGCCGGGGTCGGGGTCCGGGTCGGTGTCGGCGCCGGGGCCGAGGTCCGGGTCGGGGTCGGTGTCGGGTCCGGGGTCGGGGTCGGAGTCGGTGTTGGTGTCGCGGTCGGAGCCGGAGTCGGGGTCGGGGTCGGGGTCCGGGTCGGGTTCGGGGTCGGGGTCGGCGCCGGGTTCGGGGTCGGAGCCGGAGCCGGAGTCGGGGTCGGGGTCGGGGTCCGGGTCGGGTTCGGGGTCGGCGCCGGTGTTGGTGTCGCGGTCGGAGCCGGAGCCGGAGTCGGGGTCGGTGTCGGGCTAGGGGTCTGGGTCGGGTTCGGGTTCGGGGTCGGCGCCGGGGTCGGGGTCCGGGTCGGTGTCGGTGCCGGGGCCGAGGTCCGGGTCGGGGTCGGGGTCGGGTTCGGGGTCGGGGTCGGAGTCGGTGTTGGGGTCGCGGTCCGAGCCGGAGCCGGAGTCGGGGTCGGGGTCGGGGTCCGAGTTGGGGTCGGTGTCGGGTTCGGTGTCAGGTTCGGGATCGGGGCCGGGGGCGGGGGCGGTCCCGTGGCCGGCGCCGGGGCCGGGGCTGGGTTCGGGGTCCGGGTTGGGGTCGGGAGTGATTAACTTCCGATCTAAACCGGAACAGGCCAACAGGTCTAATCCTCGAAAGTTGATTATTATTAGCAGTAGTTGTTGTTGTTGTTGTAGCAGTAGTAGTGGTATTGCTAGTGGTAGTAGTAATAGTAGTAGCAGTATAAGTAGTATTGCTACTCCTATTATATTGTATTGCATGACATCACCCTGGTAGTCAGAAAGTACTTAAATAAATGGACTATTATCTCAGACTCCTAATTATTACTAAATTTAACGCCTTAAATCTCCTAATTTCTAGATAGGCTCTTTTTCTGCTCCAAACCACACGTGGAGAGGAAATGGGGTACAAAATCACAGAGACCTCCTAGAAAACAAATAGGAAAACGTTTCTCTAACACCATAAGCTAGCTGCATTTGGATCATTTGCGTTGAAAAACAGAAACAGATATGCCAGAAAAAGAAATAAGACAAGAACAGAGCTTTTCGTCAAGTTTAGAACTAATGAGGTGTTGTAAGCATCTTCTGGTTCCCAGTGGGACATCTTTTGAATATGCAAGAAGGTCCTTTAAACTTCGGGTGGCCGTGGTCATATTTATGCGTGTTCATTATAAACCGGTTCCACCAGCTGAGTATCCAGTCGAAGTGTTGATGGACGCAATGCAGTGATATCATATTTCAAGAGGTCATTCACCTTCTGTTGCTTTTAATGATTGTATGTATATCAAATTACTTTTTACCAAACTACTACTGATTTTAATGTCCATGGCGTATTTTCGTTTATTGCTTTGGTGGAATACAGGGTGATTCAATGAAACTACGAGTTTCTCATCTGGGAAACAACCTTATTGTTTACGTAAATTAAGAAATATGTGAAAGAATGTAATATGAAGTGTTAGTCTTATGCAATACAAAACACATATTTTCATGAACCTTATATCCCTCAAATGACATATTTGCGAGCTTTAATGAATATATTCAAACTATCTGTGTAAAATTTCAACTTGATTAATATAAATATCCCTGTGAATATTATTTTCAAGAGTCAGTGAGCGAGTGAGTGAATGTGTGAATGTGTGAGGTTTGAGGGCCCATCGATGACGAGGTCATTTGGGCCCTATTTTTAAGATGTATTAATGTTTTGGGACTATTTGAATAAACGTTGCTCTTCAAATACCCAAAGACACTAATCAGGTAGAGAAATCTGCGACTTTTGAGCCATACGAAGTGACATTTTAAAAAATCCAAAGTTTCTATATATCAATATTAGCTGTAGTACCATCTTATAGTAACCATTTTTGCTACTCCCTTGTAGACTAATTCATATTACTCCGGGTGCAATATTGTAAAGCTCGTTTGAAAGTATACGTTGTTGTTTCGAAATGAACAATTATGACATATTATTGACATTAATATAAATTTGTTAAAATGCATAACTAATCAATTTCATTTTATTATGCAGTTGCACAAAAATTGAATTTCATTTACTCAACCTGTATATAAGAAAGAAACAAGCAGAAGAACATTTTATCCCTGACATTAATGGTATATGATGCAGCCTCGGTGGAAACTTTTGGATAAAGCAGTTCAAATTATGTTTCAAAGACAAATGAGAGCGGCGTTTTTTTGTGACACCCTGTATTTCTCGAGCAAAAGTATTACACAAAGAGTCTACGAATACTTCGATCTGCAGATGAAATGATTAGATGCTCAAAATGTCAAACATGGTTCCATTCCAAATGTGCAGGTGTAAGGAAATCTGAAAAAAATTACTTCTGTACTAGCTGCAAAAAATTATTTTGTTGTTTAACGACGCTGTCAATTGCCAGGATCACATCAGCGTCGCCGGTGTGCCGGAATTTCGTCCCGCAGGAGTTCTTTTACATGCCAGTAAATCTACTGACATGGAGCTGTCGTTTTTAAGCACACTTAAAAACCATCGGCCTGGGCCGGGTTTGAACCCGCGACCTTGGGAACAGTAGGCCAGCGTCTAACCAACTGAGCCACCCAGACCGACTCTAGCTGCAAAGGAAAATAAATTGGTTGTGCAAAACCTTATGTGGTACAATTTAGGAACCCAGTGGTACAATTTACAAAACTAGCTGTCTAATTTATACCCATTGCAGACATTTAGAGAACTGAACCTAATGACTTAGCAAAGACTGCTTAAGATGGACACCATTAAGAAGACGAAACAGTGGGCGACCTCCAAGAACATGAATGAACAAAGTTATGGAAACCATGGAGAGGTCATTAAAAGAAAGACAATGGATAGATAGGACAAAATGATGCTTTGCATACAGACGGATATTTGGTTGTCAGGAAGATGTGAAAACTGTCTAATAAAATTATAGTAAAAGGAATACTAAAATTATTATTGACAATAAACAAAGTAACTCGTCTTACCTAATCATTTGCAGAATGGCTATCTCGTTCTGGTCGAGAGACTGTATCGGCAATGCAGAAAGCTGACATACCATTCTTCTCGAACAGCCTTTTGGATCCTGTTCCAAAATGCGGCCGTAATCCACATTCAGAGAGGGCGTTGCAACCTCCTGTATATAGGAAATAATACGAAAGCAAAATTAAAGCATGATGTTGCACCTGCAATCTACCTTTATTTATATACATATATTGGATCTACTTTTGTTCACATTATTCTTTAAGATCAACAAGGTCTACAATTTGTCCATAGTAAGATATTGTCTATATCATTTGGTTTACCAGTTATGCTAAAGGCATTCTGAATAAAGAGGACTTCAGAGACTATTCCCAAAAATGGAATATATACATTTCATTTAACATGAAGATATCTTACACATACAGTACTTAAATCAAAATACAGCATTTTTAAAATATCAACATCGAAAAAAATGCATATAAAAGTTAGTTTGGAGTGGAGGATTTTCTTGAACATCTTCATGTCCCGTCCTTGAAAGAAAAAGTTAAATTCGTATTTCACTAACTTTATTTTTGGGTTATGCTGTTCATAAATAGAAATATACTTAAAAATACCTTTCTGGATTCAAAGGACCTCAAAACGTGTATTTCCTGGTGGAATGTAAATACCTCCTCCACATATTATGTATTGGTAGAGAAAGTAAAAATGAAAAGTAGGACAAATACTAAAGTTGGTGTTTGATTTCAGCGTCTTTCAACCATGGAACAGAATTTTCGGGAAAACCTTCCCAAAACTAACTGCTCTTTACCTGACTTTATTAATTAATTAATTCGTTCACTCGTTCACTTATTTATCTACTTACTTACTCACTTACTCACCTACTCAGCTACTCACCACTCATCTACTCACCTTCTCACCTACTCACTCACTTACTCACTTAATTATTTATTTAATTATGTATTTATTTATTTGTCTGTTTACTTGTTTATTTATTCATTCAGTCAGTCAGTCAGTCAGTCATTCATTCATTTCACCTCTGTGAGCTAGATAGATATATTTAGCCTATCAGTCCCAGGAAAGAAGAAATGAAGTGAAGGAACCGCAGAAGTCAAAAGATCACAGGCAGAAAGGGCACAGAGACGCAGGAAAGTCCCTAACAATTCCAGACTCGAAAACCCGTCCCACTAAGGGACCTACCTGGAGAGAGCGATGAACTACCCCTCAACCCAGCGGCTTTCTATTGTTCAGGGAAGTCTTCTTTGAGCAGCATGCGTGCCATCTGTTCGGCATCACCACACATAATAAAACCTAGAAGTGCACCCCATCATTCGCCTACCGACCGGGAAAAACCACGAGAAACCCAAAATTAGATTGGATAGTCTTGGTTGCAAGCTTCATATATTACAGCACAGTCCCCTCACTCGGCATCCTTAAACTGTTGCTTTAATCTGCGATTTGCTGCATCCCTCTTAAATTTCTTTTGAGACTTCGTGTAGCAAACTCTCGTCTTCTATCTTTTATTCACGTTTTGCAGTGTGTAGCCCGCTACATGCTGAATTAAGCTTTTTTTACTTCTTCCATTGATCAGTTTTTCCATCTCTTTCACTGCCCTTTCACTTGAATACACGTGGCACGTAATGTAGCAGACAGCCTTACATATCCATTATTAAAGTTTTTAGCTTTTGGTCCTTTTCCACAGCTCTTTAGAACTGTATAAGCAAGTCTCCCATTTCATGTGGATTCTATAGTCTATTCATGTAAAAGGTTACTTTTCTGTCCATTATTTAATCACTGAAATAATCTGTGTAGAAACATTTTTAATTTCTCCACCGTGTACACTGTAAGCAAAGAAGACATTGTACTCCAAAAATACGATGCCTAAATTTCACTGGAAATACATGCTTTGAGATCCCCTGAATCAAAGAAAACATTATAGAAAAGGGCTTGTATGTTTCTGTTTGTGTTTGTGACTGTGTGACTGGGTGTTTCTGTGTATCTCTGAACAGCAAAACTCAAAACGAAAACATGGTTCAATACCAAACTTGGTATTTAAGTTGAGTATCTCCCAAGCTCTGAATACGAAGATTTTCAAGAAAATCCTCCACCCCAGACACGAAAAACGTTTCTTAGAGATGGACAAAATTTTACATCACATTAAACACACAGCTTTTGTAAAATATTGTGACGAAATGACAAGTGTCCAATCTGTCACTTTATTCTCCTCCAAAAACTTTTCCACAAATACACTGTTCTCGTTTACTGACCTTAACACAGTATAGAGTCCTTCGTGATATTACAACTCACGACTGTTTTCTTCTCGTAACCTTGACCCACTCCTTTCTGAGTTTCTTCGTCTTCTCGAACTCTCAAACAACTGACTCTTACGATAGTCACTCAACATTAGCTGTTTCGCTATCTTCCTTTCAACGCAACGGTACACACACAGCTGGCGCACACTCACTAAATACGACTCATATCTGTAACTATTAACTCACTCTTCTCGTCCCCCGGCTCCTTATGTAGCGAGGATGTCAATCATGGAATTTTCTCGAAATTCACCTTTTCTTGAACCTCTACAAATACACTAACTGCTGGATACTTCGCGAATAATCTCGAAAACCCCTTGTGATTCTACCGCTCTGATTGTTGCGTATTTTCTCGCGTTAATGGTATCGTGTACCTATACCATGAGCGCCTTTGATACGCTCCATACCTGGTATGTGGTGTGAGGTAGCTTGGCCCGATCGTTCTTTGTTGTGCGCCGCGGCCGGCGTCACTATACCATTGTAGAATGAACCATTTTTAAGATATTCCTTCTTATTTGTTTGAATTTGTCAGTAGTTAATATTTTTGAAAATAGGAATACGTTATTACATGTAAAGAGAATGGAATGTCAAAGCCATTACTTAGTTATCAGCTCGTAAAAGGTTCTACTTTCGCTGAAAGTAAATATTATCATATTGCCCTTACATCTACAAGATTAGCAATAAGATAATTTCTGAAAACGTTATCTCCATTAATATGAAGCAGATAGAGGTACAGCATTTACGGAGGGGATTTCACACTGAGCTAACTGTTGAGGCTTCTGTATGTTAGACCCCGGGAGGAAGGGATGAAATAAGAGTGCTCTATGGGCGTTTTGGAACCCGGGAGAGCAGCGCAATCCAGGTTAGGATCCCTAACAAGTGCAGAATTTGCCAAGCAGCCACTGGTAATGCGACTACAACGCCGCGCTTCCGCCGAAAACAGCAGATATAGTTCGCAAGTCGCCACACAGCAGTGCCAAACTCGCCCATCGCCAATACTTCCGATCGTAAAAGCACGGAGTGGAATGGTGAAATGAAATGGAGCTATGGGAAATTAGGGGCATGTAATTATCCTTCCGTGGTGACCCGAGAAAATTACGGAAAAGCCCATGGGTCAGGATCGAACCCACGGTCTCCCAAATGCGAGCCTCACACTTTACCACAGACCGATCTTGCTCAGCTAGAACAACTTGTGGAAGAGTAGAAAAAGTCATGTATCAGAATTTTGTGTTTATCCCTCCCTCCACGCCCTCTCTCTCTCTCTCTCTCTCTCTCTCTCTCTCTCTCTCTCTCTCTCTCTCTCTCTCTCTCTCTCTCTCTCTCTCTCTCTCTCTTCTCTCTCTTCTTATTCACTTTTCTTTACCTTTCCCAATTTTGTCCCACATTTCTCTGATGTTTCTCTTTCCCTTTCATATCCACAGTTTCATATCTGCCATCTCTCTTGGCGTAACTGCTCACCTGTGTTCCCAAATTCCTTTCCTCCATACTTGTTTTATTGTCTTTACATTCAATTAAGCAGTAAGCAGAGCTGTTCTGCTCTCCACACAGAGCGTGCATCAATTGAAACATGCGAAGTCACAGGTGCATATAAACACTGTTGGAACCTCCTGGTACTATGACGTGACGTCAAGACCTATTTCAATAATTGGAGTCCTTATGCTCCGTAGCAAGCTGCAGCTTCTAGTAATGAAATGACATTTAATTAGTCTAACAACCAGACTCCCAGTCGCTAACGACCATTTGACACATCTGTGCTGACAACTATTGACAAGGGAAGTATTGAATTCTACAAAGGGTTTAACTGAAAACCTTTGACGCTAAGGAAAATTACGTAGAAAAAGTTTCTGTCTCACGTCATAGTTTTTCACTGAAGTAATTAACTCGTAAGTCACTGGTGCTGTATGTAAGGTTGGCAGAAAAGTGTGAACACATCAGAATATTCGTGAACCAAGTCCTTTACTTTGCTTCACCGAGAGCTAATGTGCATCACAAATTGTCAAAATTAAGTATTTGTTCAACTTTTTCGTTTTTAACAGTTCCGAGGTACACACGCACGCACAGAATAGAACGCGGAAGCGAAAGCGAAGATGATTATATCAATATAATATAACTATTAATATTAAAAAGAGCGAATATACGTAAATATCCCAAAGAGGCAATGAAACGATGTTATAAAATGGTCACAAAATAATAAATAAATATATCTAATGTTTTAAATCCTCAGATTTATGTTTATCTTTGCTAAAAACTTCAAAACTCCTTCGAGCACTTTTTATCGTCCGCCAAGACCTCTGCAAGTGTGACAGGTAGTTCCAGAGAGTCTCGAAGGTGCGCTAGGGAACACTGCAGCACGTGACGAACCGACAAAAGGTTGTCGCACAGCGGACAAAGAGGGGCAGGGTCCCGTTTAAAAAGGTAACCCACGAGGGAATCCCACGAAAAACCCAAGGTCAGAGTCGGTGGTCGACAGGACTAGAACCCGGGACTCACTTGTTAATACTGAATGGCTCGCTCACTTATATTAAGTAATACAGAAAGTAAAATGTATTATTTAGGAGGTACGTTTGTGCATATAATGAGTAATATTACATTTGTTTCACTCACCCCGTGTTGTACAGAGCGTTTGAAAAGTCCGCTGAAAGCCTTATGTCCGCTTGTTATGTGGTTGTAGTCCTGAGCTAAGGTATGCATCATCCACATTCCCGCCAGTCCCACAGCAGCCAACAATACAAGTCTGATGAAGTGCATTCCTGCTTTGGCCATGCCAGAGATGATCAGCACTAGTATCATGGTCAATATCGCCCTCGGGATCATCTTGTCTGAAAACACTAAACAACAAGTTTCTCTGTAGTTCTCAAAGTGGGCAGCAGTACAGCTTCCAGCAATTGAATCGAGAACTTCTTCCCCAGTTAGCTAATATTCAAGATTAAATGCATTTTTGTATACAGGATGGAAGTGAAATGATCTGCCAGATTTTAACAGCAAATTTCTCATGTTGTGAATAACAAGAAAGTCTAATACCAAAATGTTCAAAAGTTTATAGTTTTCTAGAAAAAAATATTTTTATCAAAAAAATTTATCATCGCCTGGCTGAAAAAATATTCATTGAAGGTTCTTGATTTATGGCTATATTCATAGAAAATTGAATAAACAACTCCTTTTTCCTTTGGCGTATTTGAATAGATTCAACGGTTTTTGTATAAATGAAATTTTAAAAGCCCACAATTTATTGCAACAAAAATTTATAATATTTAGGTAACATATATTATGTGCTTTATTCCTAATGTACTTATTGTTCCATTTTTGTATAACCTGGTCAAATGCCTCAGCTATGTATTATGGACACAGGCAGAGTCGTGAGAGTTTTTTCATTTCACCCTAGCAAGCAAACTCCAGATGGGGTGTAAAGTTCATGCGGAAAGTGCACTAGAGGGGACTCGAGGTATTTCGAGACTATGCCAATTGGACAAGATCACCAAGGGCAAGGGGAAGAAATGTTCAATTCAATTCAAAATTGGATTTTGGGTTTGGTAGAACCAAAACCCAGGCAGTTTAGGGTTTTACCCTCTTCAGCCTAGTATTTTTATTTTTGTCTTGTTACGTGAGAGATCCTTCAGCGTGTACGTATGGCAGATTATTGTTGTTATTATGATGTGTAAATATGCATCTTGTTGTTTATTTTGTACATATATTTGTATATATATTTTGTTTATTTATATATATATTTTTTTGTTATTTTATTTATTTTTTTTTTTATTTTTTTTTATTTTATTTTATTTTATTTTTTTTTTTTTTTTTTGTATTTTGCATATTTACACATTTACAATGTTAAGTGTGTTTGTTAAGCCCCGGGTCCCACAACATGTCGCCGTCTCTGCTTCTGCCCTCAGACTTTTTGTTTGGTGCATGTTTTTTATTATTTGTTAGCTCAGCCTTGCAATTTTTAAATTATTTGTGGTTTTGTTCTCTTGGTTCGTGGGGTGATGACTATTAGATGTTTACTAATGCTTGGAGATATTGCTCTACTTGTTTTTTCTGTTGCTCTTGGTGTTTGTCATAAATTTCGATTAGGGTTAGTAGAGGTGGATTTTCTTCTTGTTGTTCAGGAGGGAGTTTTCTCATGGTTTATGCTGTTCTTATTAATATTCGTCTGTGGAGTCTGGTATGAGCATTGTGTATATAGTTCAGCATTAGATTTGCAATATGCTTGTCGATTGGCATTGTCCTTGCATACTCGTGGATTAATGTGTTTTTATAGTTGGGGAAGAGTTTGTTGGCAGTTCGTAGGCATCTACGCTCAAACGCTTGAATCCTTGCCATGGTTGTTTTTGATATAAGTGGCATCAGGGCCACTGCTCCGTATGTTAGACAGGGACGGATTAGTGCTTTGTATAATCGCGTCAGTATATGTGTACTAAGTCCTGTTTTGTTGAGCCTGGCGAGGAACGTGAGCGTGGAATGTATTGCTCTTGTTTTATTGAAGAGGGTTTTGTAATGTGGTCCTACTGTAACTTTTGTGTTGATTTCTATGCCGAGATATTTTATTGATTTTGCACATGGGATTATGGATTTATTGAAGTTGAGTGTGAGGTTGTTATGCAGGAATTTTCTCTTCTTTCTGATTAGTATAGCTTGTGTCTTCTCTGTATTAATCGATATGCGCCATTTTTTGGTCCAATCAAGGTATTTTTTAAGCTGTAGTTCTAGTTGATGTTTGGCCTGGAGTGTACGGGGGCTTGTGCACCAGTACGCGGTGTCATCAGCGTACTGGGCAAGTTGGATGCTGGGGTGAATTGGCTGTGGTGTGCCCGCTGTGTATATGATATACAGGAGACCTGATATGGCGCTCCCTTGAGGTGTTCCTGCTTGCAGCGTAATGGATCTGGATAGGTTGTTTTCGATCTTTATGTTTGCTGTTCTGTCTGACAAAAAGCTGGCAATCCATCTTGTTATTCTTGGATGTATTTTGTAATCTGTAAGTTTATATAAGAGACCATTGATCCAGCATTTGTCAAAGGCTGATTTGACATCCAGAAACGCTGCAACTGTTGCAAATCCTATATTGTAGCTGTTTTTAAATTCCGACAGCACTCGAACAAGTTGGTCTTGGATGGTAATTTCGCTGCGATATCCGGCTTGTGTTCTTGGAATGAGATGTTTTTCATTGCATATTTTTGTTAGCCGTTTAACCATGATCCTCTCAAATATTTTGGAGAGGGTTGATGTTAGCGATATTGGCCTATAATTTCGATGATCGGTGCTGTCTTTCCCAGGTTTCTGGAACAGTAGGATATGCGCTGTTTTCCAATTTGTAGGATGGTAGCCGAACCGGAGCATGTTGTTGTATATATTTGCTAGTACAGGCAAGGTTTCTGTTGGCAGATTTTTAATCATCTGATATGTGATGCTGTCCGGTCCGGGAGCTGTATTTTTTGTGTTTTTGACTGTTGCCAATATGTCTTCACTGGTTAAGGGTGTCTCTGCTTCATCATCAGGATTTAGCTCTTGTATATCAAGTTGTGGGGTGTAAAGTTGGTGTTGTAGCTGGATATGGAAGTTAATTCTATTGAAATATCTTTGATTGAAGTCTGGACTGTGTGGTGTTTGGAATACTTCGTTGTAGTATGTGCGGAAGATTTCAAGTTTTTCGTGTGTATCTGTGACAATTTTTCCATTTATTTTAATGGGGTAGTTGGGGGCAGTTTTTTTCCTGGTACTTTTGATTAATATCCAGAACTTTGCTGGGTTGTGCTGATGTGAATGTGTTAGGTCTTGAAGCTTTCTGTCCCAGTGTCGGCGGTTGTGTTCTTGTATGGCTTGTTTGACATCTTCTTGCATTTTGTTTAGGATTCTTTTGTCCGCTGGGTTGTGTGTTTTCAGGTAGTTTCTATGTGCCTTTCTCTTCTTTTTTATGAGCTGTATGACTTCCTTTGGGAGTGGTCTGCTGTATGGATTTATTTGAACGGTCTTGATGGGAATTGCTGCTGTGTGTGCTTGCATGATGATGTTTGTAAGTGCTTGTGCTTGTTGATCCATCTCATGTGTTGTCGTTGGTGTGGCTTGCACTAAATTTCTTGTCAGTTCTAGTGCTGTCTCTTTGTAGAGATTCCAATCTGCGTTGTCATAGTCTTTTACGGTTATTGTTTTGGAGACTTGTGTTTTCCACTGACCGGTTTTTAGAGTGACTATGACCGGCATATGGTCGGTATCTGGTGGTGCATCTGTTGTAATGTCTTGCACTAGAGGATATGTATGTTTGGATACTGTGTGTACATGTGTGTAGTGGAAAAAAACTCAGTTTCAAAGTTCATGGAGATACACCCATCTCAAATAAAACTGCTTTCGGTGACCTACAGGTGGTGATGGCTTGTGCATAAAAGGAAACGAAATTAAGTGTGTTCTCCAAAAGCTCTTATGCTCTGCTAGCTTGTGTTGTCTCGAGCTTGCGCCTTAAGAACAAAAAGGAGATGATGCAGCAAGCGAGAGCAGTCGGAGGGAAGGAGGGAGAAGACGGCAAAACAGTTTGAGAGGAGATCCAGGTACTTCCGGCGTCGAGATGCTGAGGATCGACACCGCCGTACAATGATGTCAAAATACATTTTGTTCTAAAGTGACTGCACTCCCAAAGCTTGCAGCCCAAGGCACTATGAGGTCTTCAGATGTATTTGGCCAAACACCAATTAATCGTCTGCTCAGGATGTATAAACTTTAAAGTGAGCTTATCATTAGTGACTCTGGCAGAGCACTAGCGAAAGATAAGTGCAAGGAGTGGAATATTGACAGTTTCAAAGTCACCTTAGTGAAATGGGACTTGTACCTTTCCAGTATTTATATTTGGAACGCCTTTCATGTGCGTCTCGTAAACTCGCAATCTCAGCGTGTCACTTGATATCATTTGTAACTCAAATAATTCGAGAAATTTTGTGGAGTGTTTCAATTTTAATGGCACAACTTTTCCATTACAAAAAAGTTTCTCCATACTCTTCACAGTGGTAAATAAAAACAAACCTACGTAGAATAAATTAAGAAAATAACACACAAAAGCAAAATAACGGTATTCTATAAAACATTAAGAGCTTTATAGGGATACATCAAAGTTTAACAAGGTCCTATTAGTAATCTTAGGTATACATACATAATCTTCTAATCCTTTCTAACATGTTTTGTTTCGGGACTTGATGAAATTCTGGACAATAAAGGAGGAAATCATTCCCACAATGGCCAATATCGTAATGAAAGTCTCCCCTTCGTATCCTACCAATTCGGAAGTAACATTCAACCATGAAAATTCTGTGACCGGTGGTCACTTCCATCTCGATGTAGAGAACGCGTAAATTGTCCTTGTATACTTTTGCACATAGCAATACATCAACTTGTTTATGTAGTCGGTAACCCATGCACTCCGAGGTTCACTTCCGCAACTTCCCTCTGAGAAAATGGGTTTAATGAACTAAAAATAAAGTCTTTCATTTAAAATGACTGGCGGTAAAGGCCGAATAAATCTGAAGACCCAATATAAATGTCTGAGAATTCAGAATGCCCACTAACTTATTTATTAGCTTTCCAAAAATTTGTTCTACGAGGTGTGCTTTTAAAATAAGTCCGATCTTTTTTTTTTTTTTTTTTTTTTTTTCAAAAATAGCAAAACATTATTCCTTGAATACTTTATTAACATTCATTATCACTTAATCTACTCTTCCACACAGTGACCACCGAAATCCAGGCACTTGCCGCAACGAGAAACTTGTTTTCCATCACTTTCTCAAAAATGATCTCACCTGTCACAAAAGCCACGTCTGGGTTTCTTGTTTCACATCATCGTCGTTCAAATGTTCTCCACCATCTTCAGAGGAAGAAACAGATGAAAATTTCTTGGTGCCAAATACGGACATAGCGAGAGTGATTGAATTGTTCCGAACCAAATGATGCGATCAGATTTTAAGTTAGTTTGGATGTATGTTTGGCAGGTATTGTCTGTCATTATTGTTTTCCCATAAACCTCACACAATTGGCGATGGCGTAACACTTCTCGCACACAAAACACAAATCAATGATCTGACAGTCGACGAATCGTTTGATTATTTTGCACGTGTGGAAACTCTCTTACAGTAAGAAAACACAAAGTGACTCAATGGCTTCCTAATGAATGAAGGAAGCGATCGTGCACAAACAGTGGCAGATCGCTTTCAAAGTCTCAGTGAATAACGCCCCTACACTCTACGTTACAAAAGGGAGGAAAACGTGTGAATTATTTGCTCAAAGGAACCGTTTCTGTATCCACTTCCCATTCATTATGTCATGGTGGAAAATTGAATTTACTGCATTCAGTGATCGTATGAATAGCCTACCAGAATGTTTGTCGTGGACAAACATTCCACATAAAAGTTAAATCCTCTTAACTTTTAATATATTTATAATAGCGTAGACTACTGGTAGATTTGATCGTAGATTTGATAGTTGAATTTTACTGTTTAAATCTTACTGGATCTTCACCCTTCCCTACTGACTATCTACAGTAAGTAGAGTAAGTATTGCAATCCATCCGAAAATACATCGATTTCACCTAAATATGTATTTTGAGGTCCCTTGAATCCAAAAAAAGAATTCTTACAAACATGTCCACGTGTGTATTCATAAATTGAACGTCAATTAAATATCAAAACAAACCAAGGATGTGACACGAAGATTTTTAGGATAGACTTCCCAAACTAGCTTACTAGATCTTTTTCTGTTTTTAAACGACTCTAACGACTTATATTAACCCTTTATTTGGCATGCTATTTTGCTACAAAATGCGTTCTTCCTCCAATTTTATTCCTAAACCACTGTTCATATCAAAATTCCTATAGGTCAGTACATAAACAAACACCCCAACGGCGTGTATCGTGAACTTAAGCAAACACCATACAGTGCCCTTCCACTTTTGCTGTGCGAGTGCAGGACAACCAGAATTGTCATCTCCCAAAACATTATACCGACCTGTTTACCTTCAGAAGCCGGTTTGAATCCCTGACTAACCTCAACGTAACGTTGCCGAATTATCCACGTCTGAAAAATCTGCTCGAAATATTCCTTTAATTCTTTTAAGTGATTAATTATTTCGAAATCCTTGTAATATCCCATAATTACTACCGAAACTATGTCAGAAATACATACTCTACGCATCTTACAAGCAACAAACTGTTATCTTCGTACATTCTTGTGGAATTACGCATCCAATTTGGAACAAAACCATTTGGCTGATCAAAGATCAAAATGCCATTAGACTTTTTTGTTTGTAATGCTTCTATGAAGCACATATTAGAAGGAATGTAATAAGTTCCCTTTCACCCGGTAGATAGTAGTTGATATATTTATGACGTCATCGTGAGCTGCCATGATGGTTCCTCCTTCCTCCAGATAGCAGAACACCCTGCGGATGTTTTCTCGCCTACAGTATTCATAACACCGTTTGAATATTATTTAAATGTTGACGAAGTAGACCAGTTGATTTGTTTTAATCTACTTAACTGTTTCACTTCCTGCAGCACATAAGTGTGTCACCTCATGGGAAATAAAGCTGTCAAAAACAAATTTAGGGCTTGCCTCCACTTGCAAATGGACCTAACTATGCTACATGCAATACCACGATCCCTTGGGGCAACCAAGTTGATGTAGGTAATTAACTGTGTCTTCATTCCAACAAGCATTTCTCTCGAGACGTGTTCACACATTCAAAGCGAGACTTTTCCATGTAAACCTTTACGATGACAACACAGGTCACGGTCGAGAGATGTCGTCCGTAACCTGCGGGTACAGAATCTTAATGTAAATGTAAGCAAGCCAACGGAGTAAGAAAAATAATTTCTTCTTCTTACCACCGTGTTACTGTCTGAAACAGTAGTAAATTGTCCACGAATCCCTCTCAACCTCGGCTATAAATTTACACGAGCACAGCGAGGGCTTTATATCTGGCTGGCATCGTTTCGATTCCGGTTTGCTGCAAATGAATTCGTTGCACCGATTAAGAAATTCAGAACAATTTACTTCCAGGTACTACTTAATTTCGTATGCATCTTGAGCTGTTATCTTTGTGTGCACAACAGGTTTATCCACTATTATAGCTGAGCAACGAAGAGGACTCTCGATCAACAGGTCTGGGGTTCGATAGCCTTGTCTTCACCTCACAAGAAAGATCTCAGTTTTTCTCTTCTTTTATTTTAATTAAATAACTTTTTACGTTTTGTCTATAACCAGCAAGAATAACTGAGCAAGTCTCAAAAATTAATACGGCCAAGCAGTGACAGCAGCAGCAGCAGCAGCAGCAGCAGCAAAGGCTCGGGGCTGGGCGGTGCGTGGAACAAAGGCACTCAAGGTCAGACTGCCTCGCATGACTGTTGTGAACACGTGACAACATTCAGAGTGGCAGAACAAAAAGGGGTTTTCCAGATCATTCGAGAAGTGTCCGGCGGCCAGCATGTATGTGGAAGTTCGAGAAAGGTCCGTATTACGTCATCCTAGCTATATAAGGAGGCGAGGCAACGAACAGAGTAGTTAGTTACAGACCTGAGTCGTCGGGAGTCAGTCCTTTTTAGTGTGTACGTGTCAGCTGCATAAGTAGGGTCGCGTCAAAAGGAAGACAGCGCAGCAGTTAATGAGTGTCAAGTGATTGTATCGTCAGAGTCAGCTTGTATCATCTGTTTGAGAGACAGAGAAAGCGAAGAAAGACAGAAATGAGTGAGTCAAGGTTATGAGAAGAAAGCAGCTGTGAGTTGTAATATCACGAAAGACCGTAGATCGTGTTAACGTCAGTAAAAGAGAAATGTGTTGCATGTGATATAAATCAACGGTGTTTGTTCATTTAATAAGTATATGGTCCTAAAATAAAATAATATTTGCATAATAGCTATAAAAGAAACCTCATTATGATCTATTCGCACCACTGAAAATTCACGAGTAATATCCGTTGTATATTACACACAGTATTTATATGAAAAGTGATTATTCTAACAATATTACATACAGGGTGGAAGGTACTGCTTCGGCCATACATTAACTAGGGATTCTGCATGACGAGCGTAACAAATGTGTCCAATACAATTATTGTCAATAAAGAACCATTTCGCAGAAAAAATAATTTGTGAGTCATCTAGCTTCAAGAGGAATGGCTATAAATAGTTTATTATTTCACAAACTGATGCGCAAATATTCTGCAAACAGTGCTGTAACTCACTTTTACCTTAATTCGAATTAATTTAGTTACAATCTGATGTTAAAATGTTATGCAAAGTTTAATTTCTAAAAGAGATTTGGCAACGTCACGTCGCGTAACATTAAATTGTGACTAAATTCATTCAAATCAAGGTAGAAATGCACTACATTTCATTGTTAGAAATATCTTTAGATATATATTGCTAGAACACTGATATTAATCCTCGGGTAAAGCCTTTTAAAGGAGGAAGTGTCAGACTGTGGTAAAAACATCAATCAAATTAATTTCCTTGTATTTGTCTTTGATGCTGGAATTTTTGATTGGTAATATTAATAATTTTATAAACAAATGATGGGAAGATAGATAAATAATTTCAATAAGTTCCATGTGTTAAAATCAACACACAATACAGTTTTGCCAAGAGAAGTCATTTGATAGGCAATGTGTTTAGGAAAACCAATTCATGATAAGTCAGAGTAGCTAAGACAATTAGACCTTCCAGCAATATAATAAAGTTGATCTGTTATCACTTTATAATATTTAAGCAATGTTTTCATTCTCACTTTTCTACCCAGTGTTCTGCGAACTGTACCCAGAAATAAATTTATTTTTTCCTAAATTTTGCACGTTTTATTACGTGTTACTAAACCACCTAAATATTTAAAAGTGTCCACTTGACTCATTGGTTGAGATCCAATAAATACGATTGCTTTTATAGTTATAGATAACAAATGAATGCTGGCTTCGGACAATTATGGATATTGTTACAGCTGCAACTTCGCTTCTCTCAACCCACCCACGCCCAGGACATCCTGGACAGAGTGCATAACAGGGTCGGCTTGTGGTCAGCATGCCACCTACTACAAGTGCATTCCAGGATTTTAAGCCGCCACATTCAAAGTGGCTTGTCAGTCAATCCCGGGACCTGAGTGTATTCCTGTCTTACAGAAAGGGAAAGTATTTCTATACCGGTACAGTAAATCCAATCTGGGCGGTAGATCGAGCGAGACAGCTCCGCGGTAACGTGTGAAGCTCGTATTTGGAAGGTCGTGAGCTCGATTCCCATAGACAACCTCCCGGTCCCATGGGGTGTTTCGGGGATTTCCCCGCTTCACTACGCGAATACTGCAAAGCATAATTACATCCCCCGAATCATCTGTCCTTTTATGTCACTTCATTAATCATTTTATTAATCGTTAATCCCGTTGGCTCTTTCAGGGTCGCAATACGTTAGGTGCAGTTTGGCAGAGGTGATATGCGCACAGGAACCCTTTCCTCGTTGTCCGTGGGATACGAGTAGGGGGCGGCATATGGATGCGTTGGATTCCGCCGAGGTGCCCCTGGAAGGCCCCGGAAGACCTAAAGACCTCGAGATGTCGTCTAACTTGGTAAACCTTAAGGACCTCCATCAATGTCTGTACCGCTAGTCCGTACCTTTATCTGCCCTCATCTCATCCTTCCTCCCGAGGATGACCCCTAGCTTATTGCCTAGGTAGCATCTCGTGAATTATGATAATGAAATAATAATTATAATAACAGTTAATTTTATTATTATTATTATTATTATTATTATTATTATTATTATTATTATTATTATTATTATTATTATTATTATTATTATTATTATTATTATTATTATTATTATTATTATTATTATTATTATTATTATTATTATTATTATTAATTATTATGGGCCGGATGGTACAACATAATCTATTCTCGGACTCGGTTCAGACGGGACCGAGCCGAACCTATGGCAGACACAAAATTTAATGACGGCTGATACCTGACTATTACTATTCCCTTCCCTGTTGTGCAAATAAATCCTCTGGGCACAAATGATATATCTCTGGCTTTACAGCGTGTTTTATCAGCATGCTTAACTATATAACTTATCAAGGTGTAGTAACCCTCTGTTCTTCTGTGTTCACCAGTTCTTCCTGCTACCTGCCATTAAATTTTGTGTCAGCCATAATGATGTTGTTCCGTGCAGACCTCCAACAACCAATCGCGTCATTAGTTCATTGCATATGAACGAACACATTCCAGAGAAAGGAGTACAGGTTAAATATATATTAAACAGTTGTAACACTAACGGGAGAACAAAAAACTTACGAACCGGCTGCGCGGTGTTTCGCCTGTCTGCATCCTCGGCGCTCGTTGCCGTCTGTCGCTATCAGAAATTCGCGGATGAAACCATACAACACTTTAAAACTATTTTTAAAGGTTTTACTTACAACTTTATGAAAGGAGATGCTGAAACTGGTCACCGTCGTTGTCCATACATTTTTGGCAACTAGGAAACTATCCATCATTCGCCGAAGCTCACGTTGAAAAATGTTTGCAAGTTCCTGGCGGATATTTTGTTTTAGTTCCTTCATAGTGTGAGGATTTGTCTTGTACAACTTATGTTTTAAGTTACCCAGATGTAGAAATCGCAGGGATCAGCGGAGGATGTGGACAGGCAAAACACCGCGCAGCCGGTTCCTGAGTTTTTTGCTCTTCCGGTATAAAGAGAAGCGATTTTTGAAAGAACCTAGATTTCAAAGGCCTGTTAACACGAATCACGAAGGGAATTAATAATAGTAAAACAATGTTACCAGTACCTGTCTATGCTATTTCTTTTCTAGAGTTTTCTAGTACCTGTTCAATCAACCAATTGCATCTATGTTGCGTGTTCACTCTTCCTTCACCACTCTGGACACGAAGCCAGATTCCATGATTCTTTATAGCGGTGTTCACAGCTGCATCATACCTCTTTCTGAAGAATTTTCTTATCTACCCGGTTGTTTTGAATTGCTAAGACAATGTGTGTGGGTAGGAAATAAATATCTGACTCAAGAGAATCACGAAATCCTTTACCAAACACTTACTCAGCGTTAGCTTTGTATAGTCACAGATCCTGGATATGACGCCGTGAAGCGTTTAGAAAGCTCCTAGAACAGCAAGCTAAGCGAAAGAATCTTAAGTTTCCATATTTACTCTTACTGCAAATGTTTTATACCTCTAACACGTATTAGCAGTCATATTTTCTAAACGTAATTTTTTTCTTGTAACAGTTAATACTAGAAATTTAAATACCGACAATCAGTAATACATTTCTCAATTAATTTATTTATGCTTAACCTCGCACATATTTAAACTATTATGCATTGCTTTTCAGAATTTTTACCTTTTATAACACGTACAACATACCATCTAAAATTTCGATACTGAGATCTCTCCAGAAATACACCGGCCGCGCCGCGTAACAAAGGACAGTCAGGGCCGGGCTGCCCCACCCCACTGGCGGTGCGTGCATCAAAGGCACTCACTGTCACATTGCCTCGCGCGACTCTTGTGAACACGTGACAACAAAGAGAGCGGCAGAGCAAAAGGGGGTTTTCTAGAGTATTCGAGAAGTGTCCGGCAGCCGGCGTATTCGTAGAATACATATTCTATATATGCATTTTATCAGTAAATATATTAAAGATGTGATATTTTAAACAAAATCTTCAGCATCGTTTCTCAGAAAATAAAAAAAAATATGAAAACATTTTCATATAAAAGGAAATAAAGATGAAAATAATAAATTTATCACATTTTTAGTTCGGGAGAGTGGGAGCGCCCGAAGCCCTCCCGGCCAGTACACAGGATGGAAGGAAAACATTACATTCCTTCTAATATGTGCTTCATAGAAGCATTAGAAACAAAAAAGTATAATAGCATTTTGTTCTTTGATCAGCCAATTTCGAAAAAATAAATTGGATGCGTAATTCCACAAGAATGTACAAAGACAACAGTTTGTTACTTGTAAGATGTGTAGAGTAACTTATTTCTGACATAACTTCGCTGGTAATTATGGGACATCACACAGGGTTACGAAATAATTAATCACTTAAAAGATGTGAAGGAATACTCCAAGCTGCTCTTTCAAAAGAGAAGTAAGTCGACAACGTTGCGTTGATGTTGGTCAGTGAATTGATTTGGTTTGTGGATGTAAACAGGTAGGGCGCTTTCGCTTTTGTGTAATGTTTGGGAGCTAACGCTTGTGATTGGCCTACACTCACACAGTAAACACGAAAGGTATGAATTTGTTTTCAAGACGCACCGTTACAGTGTTTGTTTATCTACTGAGCTAGGGAAAGTTATATCCACACAATCTGCAGTGTTGCCAGCTTGTTTTCGACAAAACTAAAATATCTCTGTAGGAAATGGTCAGAGACAAAAACGGAAGATATAAAATGTGTTCCAAATACCGAGATCTATCACTTGTTTAAATTAATGTAATGACTTCCTCCACTCGGTATGCAATCTTCGTAACCGGATTTAATCATATAGACGAACCAGATGGGTGATCAGCCCGAAGCCTGGTGTGAGAGCGAGGAGGTGCATGATATGAAATGATGGCGAAAGATGATAGGAAAGGTGACGATGGAGCAATTGTTGGAATGATGGTCAAGTAAGGAACGAAATTTCAAGTCATCACATAGCGAGCCGCTCTTTAAGGACGTTGCTATCGCTTAAGCGATAAAATGCAATAGAACCATTTGAGCAAGAGTCTACCTCAAATAACATGAAGTAGACAGAAGATAAGGTATTTTAATAATAATTTGTTGAACAAGTGGTGGAGAAAGTCACGTAAATGTTACACCTCAGATTTTTAGAAAATGTATGTGTGTATCTGTGAACAGCAAACTGAAAAACAAACAATCCAATAAATAGAATAAATAGACATGATGCGACAGAAAATTTTCAAGAAATTCCCTCTACCCAAAATGGAAAATGTTTCACTATTTTTTATTTTCTCAAAAATGAATCCAATTAATTTGATTAAAATGCCATTTGCTTAAAATATTTTCATTATAAATAAAATTTATGTTTTAATTTTTCTAGAAATATCCTCTGAAACCCCCTTCATTCTGAATGAATTTTAAGGTAAACCCTAGAGATACGAAAAGATAAAATCGTACTATGCAGTAAAAATAGATCTTGTTATAGAAACAATTTATGTAAAGTAGAATTATTTATGACAGCCATTCTGAGACATTCTTTGTTATTGTATTTTCAAATAAATACACTTTTCTCAGGAAGAAAATCGCTGTTCGTCTCTCTCTCTCTCTCTCTCTCTCTCTCTCTCTCTCTCTCTCTCTCTCTCTCTCTGGTAGTCATGCATAGAGATCGGAATTTCAAAGTCATCACAAAAGATTACGTCTTAAATCTATTGTATTCCCTTAATATCGGTACCAATAAGAAAATGTAAGACATACACATAGAAAATAGAATAAATACCCGCAAATATGCCACACGGTAACAATAAAGCTAGGAAAGACACAGAACTCAAATTTCATAACACAATGGCAGTACCGGTATTGATGTACGGTATTGAGTCCGGGATTATGAATCAGAAGGATAAAAGAAAATTACAAGCCGCGGAAATGAGATTTTTGAGAGCGGTAAAAGATTTACTGGAACAGGATATCCGAGAAGAACTAGGTATATATAAAATGAATGATAAAATCGAAGAGATCAAAGAGAATTGGAAACAACATCTCACTGGAATGAGTAACGAAGAGTGTCACCGAAAATATACGAGTACAAACCACGAGGAATAAGAGATATAGGTCGTCCAAGAAAGAGGTGCAGCTGAACAAAAGAAGACGGAACAGGCAAGAAGAAGTCCATTTCTACAAATGTAGATAAAAAATAAGCTTTTGTAATGATAGTTTGTTCAAGAACGGGTAGAAAAAGTAATGTATATGTAACACATCAAAATGTTTTAAAAAACACAGAGGGACGTTTTTACTTTCTCCACTACGTATAGTAAGTAGAGGAAGTATTGTAATCCATCTAAAAATTCGATGTCGAGATTTCACCGGAAATATATGTTTTGAGAAGTCGGTTAAAAATCAAGGTTGGTATTTAAGTTTACATCTTTTTAGGATGCGACACGAAGATCTTGAAGAGAATTCCTCAACCCTAAAGTGCCCTTTACATGTAAAATTTTTCGAAAATGTTTATTTTCTCGAAAATGGCTCTAACGATTTTGATTAAAATACCATAGGTTTAAGACATTTTAAGACAAATGAAACGTATATCTTGAATTTTCTGGCTATAGCCCATGTAGTCCTGTTTATTCTGGATGACTTTTGCATAACTAGTAAGCCGTAAGAGATAGACCAAATCTTACTATACAAAGAATGTAGATCTTGCTAAAACACACAATGTATGTACAAATTACTTTTTTTTTTTTTTTTTTTTTTTTTTTTTTTTTTTTACAGTGAACCATTTCGGAGATATTCCTTGTTGTTTATGTGAGTTTTGGAAAACTTAAACTTTGATCAAATGGAACGTCGTTATTCATTTCTTTATGTTAACCGTGCAAAGAGAACGGAATTTGAAAGGTTTAAAACATTTGAGAATCGCTCAAAGCCTACTGTATTCCCATATTCCCCTTGCACCTACAAGGAAATAAGCAATAAGATAATTTCTGCAAATGTTTATGTCAACTAACACGAAGAAGATACAGGAATAAGAGTTTGTAAGAATAGTTAGCACAAGAGTAGAGAAAGTCATGTGATTGCAACACCTCAGATTTTAAAAAGAAGTGTAATTCGGAAAGCATCAAAAGAGTATTACTGATGAAAGTTTTATTCGAAGTTTTAGGGTTATTCAGTTTCAACGGTTACATAAACTCATAACATAGTTGTACGTAATTAATAACATGAAAAAGTGTCAGTATGAAAATCTTACATTACCTGTTTCTGATGGTATCTGCTTAAATCTTGAGCTCCAGCCACTAGCAGTTCCTCACAGTCCACGGTCAGGTTTGGATCTGTCCGGAGATTTCTCTTGCCATATCAAGCCCTAGCTAAAGAGAACGTAGAAAATAATCTATGGCGAGGATGACTAAATCTGATGATAGCCCTTGTGTTGATTTTTTCACTCTCTCATTCGTATTTAGATGCGGGTGGGGGAAGATGCAGGTTGAGACATTTGATAGAAGAGAGAGAGAGTGAAAAAACTTTCTACGCCGGAAACTGGTTTCAGCTCATGTCACTGATCCTCTTCTTAAATCTTGTTGTGGTTTCTGCACTCTGACATCCGGCCTACTTGCACTCACGTGATATATTAGAGCATTCTCCTGTAATATAAACAATGTAAAGGTTAAAGTTCATTCGAGGATTACCTTGTTCGTACAGAACATAGAAAGTTATTTATTGCTATTGCTGGTGATGGTGGCAGTGTTCAGCAACTTCCGAGGACCTTGACATCAAGAATATTCCCCCAAAAATTCCCAGCAGTCAGAATTGTTAGGATTAAGAAATGCCATTTTCAGGAAAATAAAAATTTTCGAAAAATTTTCCATGTAAAGGGTAGTTTAGGGTGGGGCTATTTTCTTCAAAATCTTCGTGTCGCATCCTTGAAAGACATTAAACTTAAATAACACCCGACTTTTCCTTTTTAAGTTATGCTGTCCACACACACACACACACACACACACACACACACACACACACACACACACACACACACACACACACACACACACGGAGCTTTTTCTAAAAGTGCTTCTTTTGGATTCAGGGTGCCTCAAAACATATGTTTACGGCGAAATCTCGACATCGAAATTTTGGGTGGAATACAATACTTCCTCTACATTACTAAGCGTAGTAGAAAAAAAAAAAAAAAGAAAAAAAAGATGTTTTAGTGAGAACGCTCAAGGTTTTGACTGGGTTTGTGATCCACATCTTCGAATAATTTTGGCTTACGTGACGGCAGATTTAAAACTAGACAGAACACTGAAATTACGATGTTGCGAAGTACATTTGGAAACATTTTGTTTGTCAATAAGCAGTGAATACTGGGTATTTCCGAGATCACACTTAATGTGTTGCTAGCCCTTTCAAGTACATATTTGTCTGAACTGGGATTCTCGTCGTTGACTGAAACTAAAATATCAGAGACAGAGAGAGGTTCAAATCTATCGATGAAGAAATGAGACTTATTGCTCAACGATTCAGCCACGAATCAGTCGTTTGTATATAGATCAGCAGACTCAAAAATCACATTGAATGTGTGAGTGGAATTATTTGCTTTAAAATTCGTATTAAAATATGTATTTTCTACAGTGAATTAAAGTTAGTAAGTTGTTAATAAATGCATACCGAGCGAGATGGCACTGTGGTAGCGTGTGAGGTTCGGATTCGGGACGTCGTGGGTTCGCTTACCGTGGCCAACCTTCCTGATCCATGAGTTCTTTTCGGGGTTTTCCTGGCTCAGCAGGCGAATTTCCCACGCCTCTAGTCCATTTTCACTTTCCTTTTAATCCAGTCATTCAGGTGAGAAGTGTTGGCAATGGACTTGTTAGCGCTGCCGTGTGGGGGATTTGTGCACTGTAACTGCTGTTCTCGTCGGATGGGTTGCCTTTTAGTTTCCAGACCTACCGAGAGAACCGCTGTGGAAACCCATGTGAATGGTAGCCGCTTCGCGAACACTGATGTTGAGATGAATATCCAGCATCCGTTAGAGACCCTTGCGTCGGCTAGTTACTCGCCTAGGTTCCCTCATGCGCGAAGAACACTCTCATTCCATCCTTTCCTTACAGGGGTCTGATATACAATAGTCTGCATAGGCTCAGTGAGGAATCCCCTCCGCACACACTCTACCTCTACCTCTCTAATAAATGCACGAGTCAATTCCTGTTTTATAAGATAATTACATTAAGATTCATATGATTTTAAGGGGACATCCGTTTTGGTATGCCGTGCTAAGTTTAGACCCATCTGGGCTGTACCGTGAGTTATGAAAGGTTACAGAATTCTTGTTTATAGCATTAACCATTTTCGAGATATTCATTGCTACTGGTTGTAATTTTCCAACACTTAGTAATAATATTTTAAGTATCAAGTTGCCATTCATTTGTTCTTCGTGATGTCATTGCAAAGCAGCATATAATAACCCATTTAATCCAATATTTTATTATCGCTTTATCCTGGTGTATCCCTGTTGCACCCACAACAATATGGCAACGAAACCTTTGCTGTGAATGACTCAATGACAACCGACGGAGGAAGACTTAGCACCTCGATCTCAATGCGATCGTTTGTGCCTACGCCCCTGACGGGCACTCCTAGACAGGATGGATGAGGCGAATGGAACTGAAGGGTTGCCGGAATGTTGCTACGACAGACAAGAGCGCAGGATCCCTACATTTTCCCAGTTAGAAGCACCCTGGCAAGGCTGCCTGTCTGGTTCCTCTCGCACCCCTTTACCAAGGGGGGCGCGGGACTCGGAAACCGCTCCCCTCCCACTCTCGGCGTTGTAACATCCCATGGGGGGCCGGAAACCAGGAGGCTCGCCTTCCAATCCAGAGGACGGATTTCCAGAGCGCAATTGTTCCCCCTGCCGTTCCGCTCGCCGACGCTTCCAACCCTGAAAGAAACCTAATGAGATTAAGGGTGAAATGAAATAATGAGTGCAACGACATGGAGGAATAGGAAATTTGGAGGATAAGGGCATCCTCACCTGCGATCCGGGGAACCTCCGAAAAAAACAATTGGTCAGGAAGGTCGGTCACCTCCCGAATGTGGTCACAGAAGTTACCTTACTGTGAACGCTTATCTCAATGAAATAGATAAAAAATAAGCGTTGTAGGAGTAATTTATTCTTCAGTTATAAAAATAACAATAATGGGTAGAGCATTCAGCATAGTAGATTTTTAAATTTGCTACTCTAATCTAGGATTTTTACTAAACCACTTGTTAAAGAAGAAGAGGTTCTAATAGCCAACCACTTGCAATATGAATTCCCGTTGTAGGGCAGTGGATAAACAAGCCTCAGGTACTTGTTTATTTTACAAATTAGTGTTGTGTTGCGGTTTACAGCCAAAATCATTTCACTTCCACCACATTTGCCACAGCTGAGTAAACAAGCCACAAAGGAAATTTTATAAAAGGGTCGACTTTGGTTGCAATACTAGTGTGTGCTGTAGTAGCTGGTGAATATGCATTATGAGTGTTCATAACATTTTAGATTCCGATAGCCCTGAAAATGTGAAATAGCTTCAACGATCACCATATCTGATTTTGATGTTTCTAAAAATACCTATCTTGACAGTGCTTTGTGATTTAACCAATGTATTTGACTGTGTGTCTCAGGAAATTCTAGTAACAACCTCAGATATTATGAAATTCAAGATGCTGAAGTACAACTTTTCAGGACTTATTTATACGGTCTATCACAAGCTGTATATTTTAGTAAGTTTTCTAATTTTATCAATGCTAATTATGGAGTCCAACAAGGATGTGTTTCAGGCCTATTTTTTATTTCTGTTAAGGATTAATAACCTACCATTAAATAATGATAGCCAATCCGTTTTTTACGCTGATGGTTCAATAATTCATCCTGTGTATGGTAATTTAAATTAGGTGATAACGCAGTACAACTTTTAAAAAGACCCATACTTGACTTAAGGTCAATGGCTTCTACCTAAATTTCAGTAAAATTCAGCGTATACTATTTTCTTTAAGAATCGAAGTTATTGAAAATGTCGATTCATTCGTTAAAACTTTATGAGTTGTTATTGACTAAAGTTAAAATGAAATGCTCACATAAACGAAAATTTGAAAATCATTGTTCATTGCTTTGAAGTCATGAAACCTTTTTACCTCCGAACTCCTTTGTAACATTCCTAACATAAGTATACCAGTGAAATTTCTTTGGGTTATGGTGGTTTCAGAAGAGCCTCAAGGATGAACAGTCTTGCTATGCAAACTTTAGATACCAGTGATGGAAGGAAACTAAAACCTTAAATGGAAAAGACACCATCACTTCGTATTAATAATAAATGGTGTACTTCATTAGAAGAAATAGCTTACATTTTCTCAGAAATCCTTCAAGAATAATTTAAACCTAACCCTTCAGAAGACAAACACTAGCTGAAATCCGCACTCCAATTAACGGAGCGTTAGTAAAGAAGTTCTCTGGTTATGATATGACTGTCCTACCCCTGATAAAAGCTCTGTCAAGAAAGACCCTTGTACTCCTCACTAAAATATACAATGCAGCCATTCGAGTACCTACTTTCCCACAATCTGGAAGCATGCCATAATAACGATACCAGCACCAGGTAAACTAAAATGGGATTCATATTCACATCACTCTATTAGTCTCTTAGTCATCATTTCCAAAATATTTGAACATTTGTTTCTCCCTCAAATGCGGGGACCTAACCATTCTTGTTCTCAGCAGCTGCATCGTGTGGTGGATTTAACACTTGATACTTTTAAACAAAAGTCTGTTTGTTATGGTTTATTCCTGGATACTGAAAAAGCGTTCGACAAGATGTGGCATACAGGACTATTACACAAAATTAAATATGTAGTGAATGACACCGAATATATAATAATTAAATCATATCTCTCAAGAAGGGCGTTTTCTGTAAAATACAAAAGAACACTGTCATCTATCATGTAGATAGGCTGGAGTTCCACAAGGAGGTGTGGTTGCTCCATTTTATACCTAATATACGCCTCTGATTTTCCAAAGAGTGACAGACAACATCACGGTATGCAGACGATATAGTTATTCTTAGCAAAGGTGACAGTAGCGCAGCAATTGATCGCCTGCAAGAATACGTATTCATAATACATGAATGATGCAAAAGGTGGAGAGTGAAGATGAATCCAAAAAACATGTCCAGTTTAGTTACATTTACTTACAAAACAAAAATTATCAAACACATAATCAAATTAATTAAGGAAGCCATCCCAAAAGTTGAGTCTGTAAATATTTAGAACTAACATTAAACACAACGTTATTTAGAATGCACACATCTACTTTATAGTTTCAAAATAAAGGCACAAACTCCAACAACTCAAATACCTTATCAAAGGGAGTTCAGCTCTACCACTGCATCTCAAAAGGTTTCTATATTTTAGTCTAATCAAACCTAAGGGAACAGCGCGGGAGAAGCTTTGCGCATTATTGCACGCCTTCAAACTGTGCACCATCTGTATGTGTTTGACTAATAAAGTAATCACGTCATACTAGTTGCGCACGTATGGAAGCTTCTTCAAACGAACAAAAGTCAATATGTGCTACAGATCCTGTTGTACCTCATTGAGTTTAGAGGACATACTCGACTGTATGTACACCAATTATATAAATGTACGTACAATCCCTCAAAAGCATACAGAGTAAAACCATTCGGCTACGTCAGGAAAGCATGAAAGGCAATATTTTTTTTCACCATAGACAAGGTTTCCGATGTAACTCTTCAGAGAAGGGCAACAACAAAGGGCATTGTAGACCAAGCTATGAGGACCAAATGGAAATGGGAAGGGCCCACGGTATAGGACTGAGCAGGGGCAGAGGATATAACGGACCAAAGTATGGGAAAGATGAAAAGAGGCAAACCAAAACGCACAGCGAAAGTGTAGGAAGTCATTGGTTTAGCATCGCCAGAAATAGGAATGTGTAAAATAATTAGGAAGTCAAGACGTTACATCATTAGGTGAAAGTGCATATGTGGGGCAATCCAAGAACTAAAGACACAAATACTGTCAGATTAGTCTTCTATCACTAGCTGAAATAACCGGCGTTGTCTGTGGTTTCAGATCTTATCCCTACAACTTTTAGATTTAGGTTGCTCTTGCCCAACAGTCTTGTGTTTCTATGGAGACATGTAAAGAAGATTATTTAATACTCTTAAACAAAGGGTTAGTTAAAACTCTTGGGATACTGTAAAGAACACAAAATAAACAAAATAAATAAATGAAAACACCCAGAAGACACTATGCAAAAGTATTGCTGAACAACCCAAATTATACAGAAAGAAACGCAAATAGAGAAAGCTGTGTGAGTGTAAGTAAGACGTTACATTTGTAATTCAGTCATATAGAAAACTGTATTAATCATTTCTATAAGAGGGAGCAGAGAAATGAATGTGATTGTTTCATAAAAGAAAACTGAATCGAGAAAACTGTGAATGTAATTCGTTGCATTTCTATTTCAATCATAGATAATTTATGAATTGCATGTTGAAGGGCGCGTAGAGAAGGATATGTGAAGCGCAAAAGAAAAGCGAGTATAGAAAACCGTGTGAATGTAATAAGATGCATATTAAAATAGATAGCATAAAAACCTGGATAAAAAAAACACTTAAGATGTCCTAATTTTCATGGTGATCGGTCAACCAGTGCATTATATGAACTGTATGTTGAAGAGCGACTAGAGAAAAACATGTGAATGTATTGCATAAAATAAAAGTGAGTGGAGAAAATCGTGTGAATGTAATACATTGTATTTCTATTTCAATCATAGCAAATTTTATGAATTGTATATTGAAAGGCAAGAACAGAAAGAAATGCCATCGTGTTTCGTAAAAGAAAATAGTGTGAATGTAATATGTTGAATTTCTATTTCAACCATAACAAATTGTATGGTGAAGGGCGAGTAGAGAAGGATATGTGAATGTGTTACGCACAAGAAAAGTGAGATGAGAAAACCATGTGAATGTAATATGTTGCATTGCTGTTTCAATCATAGAACACTGTACGAATCGCATGTTCAAGGTCGAGTAGATAAAGATGTGTGGTTGGGTTTCGTAAAAGAAAAGTCTGATGTGTTGCACTCACATGACTTTCTCTACTCTTATACTAACCATTCTTACAAACTCTTATTCCTATATCTTCTTGTTGGTTAAGATAAACATATTTATTATTTCCGTATTTCCTTGTATGTGGAAGGAGAATATTAGAATACAGTAGGCTTTGTGCGATAGTCAATCTTTTAAAGCTTTGAGATTCCGTTCTCTTTGCACACGTAACATATAAAAAATGAACACACACATAACAAGGAATATCTCCGAAATGGTTCACCCTAGAAGAAAATTTATTGAGACATAAATTGTGTATTTTAGCAAGATCTACATTTTTGTATGTTCCTATTTCTCCTGGTAAACCACAAAGGCAGTCTCACATCAGAGACAATTACCCCAATGGTGACTTACTATTGTAAGTACTTTATGTCCCAGGAATAAATAACCTTCCAGGAGAAATACGAAATGGTTTGAGAATTCAATGCCATCCTGGCAGATTGCTACAATAGCTCAGTGGTTAGAGTAGCCGCCCGGTAAGCGGAAGGTCTGTGGTTCAAATCCCAGTTGTGGCATTGAATTTTTAAGTTTCAGTTCTACCTCTCAAACTTTGCCCACACACGGCTTGTGTGTTTGAAAACACCAACAGTAAGTTTGTTGGCATAAATAAATAATAATTGCCATCTGAAGCTTATTTAATCCTGGGACATAAAGTACTTACAATAGTAAGTCACCATTGGGGTAATTGTCTCTGATGTGAGACTGCCTTTGTGGTTTAGCAGGAAAAATACGAACTGGTTTGAGAATTCAATGCCATCCTGGCAGATTGTCACAGTAGCTCAATGGTTAGAGCACCCGCCTGGTAAGCGGAGGATCTGTAGTTCAAGTCCCAGCTGTGGCATTGAATTTGTAAATTCCAGTTCTACCGCTCAAACATTGCCCACACACGGCTTGTGTGTTTGAATACACCAAACACCAGATATTTAAATAGGAAATACGATACTACGTATAATACAGTTACATACCTTAGTAAACAAAAGTGTGTTGTCCTGGACAGAAGGAATATTGCACTGACTAACCCATTGTGAGCATTCACGTTCGTAAGCAATTATTTCACGGTTTCTTCGTTTTAATAGTTATGATTACATGTGTCATGGGTTGCTTGAGAAAGTTGACTTCCTTCCGATGTGTTGACACTTAACAATTGCATTACGAAATGTATTACGTGTCTATATTTGGTAACTTTGCCTTCAAACAGACCAGAAAGAAATTCTATCCGGTATTCTCCAATATGCTATCAAAAGACGATGAGATATACAAAGAGCGAAAAGGAACTGTTATGCTATAGTTTTATGGTCCTCTGTTTAGCAAGCGAAACGTGCTTGGTGTGTAAACACCACATGACTTCCCTAATATGTTTACTGTCTCTACTATGGCTGACACAAAATTTAATGGTGGGTGGCAGGAGGGACTTTTCAACACGAAATCCACTTAGAGACTTTCCAGGCCTTGTTAAGTTGTATAGTTAAACACGCTGTGAAATCATGCTATAAAGTCGATAGAAATATTATTTGCGCCCACAACAGGAAAGAGAATAGCTATCAGCTGCCATTAAATTTTGTGTCTGCTATAGATAATACGTACTGTAAGAAGAGAAGATATTTTATTTCAACCAAAATTTCGATATCAGAAATAATGTCCTGAGGGCCCCCTAACCCCATAAAAATCAGTTTTAGAAAAAAGGTTCGTCTATGTGTGTGCCTATGAAAGGCATAACTCAAAAGCAAAACTGGCTCTTGACACCAAACTTGGTATTTAAACTCAGGGCCTTTCAAAGATGCGAAGACCTTCATAACTCTCAGTCACAAAAAATACTTTACATGGAAATTTTTTTGACAATTAGATTTTCTGAACAATGGCTCTACGTATTTTAATACCATATGTGGCGAATGAAATTGAATGCATGTACTTTTGTGTACCTGTTTGTGTGTGTATTTGTGTGAACAGCTAACTCTAAAAGTGTAGCCGATCAAACATGATTTTTAAGCTCTGTGTCCGAAGAACGCGTTTTGGAGAGTTTCAAGAATATCCCCCTACTCTAAACAACCCCTTAGATGGAAAATGTTTGAACATTTTAATTTTCTAAAAAAATAGCTATATTTTGATTAAGATATTTTCTCGGAATGGCCTCAAGTTCTTTTCATTCTGTATGACTTTTGCATAACTGGTAAACCACATAAAAAATGTAGATTCGTTAAAATACAAAGTTTATGTCAATAAATTGTTAACCATGTTAACCATTTCCGAGATATTTCTTACTGGCTTGAATTCTGCAATATATATATATATATACTTTTCTCAAACGGAAAGTATTTATTCGTTTCTTTTCCTCCTGGTCATGTGGGCATGCAAACAGAACGGAATTTCAAACCCGTCACAAAGCGATCAGCTCTTAATACCCTCACGCCTATTGCATTCTCCTAACCCCATTGTACCTAGCAAAAATGTGTAATAAAAGTATTTCTACAATATCGACTAACGTGACATAGATAGAACGATAAGTATTTTTAAGAACAGTTTAAAAATGGGAAGAGAAAGTCGTGTTAATGTAACATATTAGATTTTTCTACTGGATCAGTCAAAGGCAACAGAATTTCAAATTCATATTATTTTAATTAAAATGCTATTGAAAAATACAATATATATTCTGGGAATAGCCTGTGAATCTCTCATCCTTTGGAAGGAAATTTTACGTACCTTTATGTAACTGGTAAATAATGATATAATAAAAGACAAACTCATACTAAAGAACAAAATGTAGATATACACAATTTATTTAAAGTATTTTTATTACATCAGCCACTTCCAAGGCATCCACTGCCATCTTCAATAGTTTGTCATTTTTAAATTGTTCTCACTTTTATGTTGCTTTTTGTGACATCCTGGAAGGGGTATGAAATTACGCTAGCATATTATAAACACGGTTTTTATATATTTGACTAAGATCCGGTATCTTGTATCTGCCTTATAGCTTTAACGAAATGGGTAATGAATCTATCTCTCCAAAAGTTTATTCGAATTAATATGAAGCAGATAGAAAAATAAGTTTTCGTAAGAATAGTTTGTAAGCTACGTAAAAATAAACGACATAGGATGTACAGGATGGATAAAAATTCCATCACCCCTGTAAATTAACACTATATAACGGAATTGTAATTTGGAATCTCCAGTTAGTTTCAGCAAGTCGGAGCGCCTCCTCATTTTGCCATTTCGGTTTGAGAATATCTCAAAGAGGTGTTTCCAGAGCGGGATTGTGAGAATCGCCTTCATTCCCAGGTCTACTTAACTGGCCAACTCGAAGCCCTGACCTAACGACATTTGACAGTTTGCTCTGGAGATTCATCAAGAGCATTGTTGCAGAACAACGTTGTAATATGATTGATGAATTGAAAGAAGCTCTGAAACTAAGCTTTCACACTTCAGCAATGCTGAAAAGAATGTTCCACAGAACATGGTGTCGGATTATTCTGTATTATGTTCATAAAGGATCACATACGACGTTTTAGACCAGACATGTCGACCCAAGTGCAATTTCATGGCTTTGGCGGTACTCGTGGGTATGAGGTGCTCCGAGAAAGACTGGTATACACATAGGTAGCGGAGGCGTTATGCAAAACAAGGGTGTACAATGTTTAAGTCAACTCTTTTTATTATTGTGATATTGGGTTCAACGGTTAGCGATGGAAAAACACAAATATATTCCAGATGGTTCCAGAGTTGAGGTGTGGCGTAGCTGAGACATGCGGAAGGGGAAGCCGGCTGCCCCAACCCGCTGGCGGTGCGCCTATCAGAAGTGCGAACGGTTAAGCTTTTCCACACCACTCACGCGAGCAAACACGTGGCAGTAACAACAGAGCGCAGCATAAAATAATAGGGATTCTCGAAGCTTCTAGCTACGTCATTTCCCGTGTGCGTGTGTATGCGGAATCTCGAAAAGTTGGCGTGACGCCAACCACAGTATTAAAAGGACCCGAGACAGCATCAGTTAGGTCAATATTTAAGCAGTCTTCGGTTAGTCTTTAGTAAGTGTACAGTTAGTTTTTAGTTGCGTAAATGAGTCGGTCAGCCTGTCAGTAAGTGCGTATGTGTCGTCGAGTGACAGCATCGTCATGGTTAAGGTATAAGAGACAGTGAACGTGGAGAAAGACATTGGAAGACTGAGAAAGGTAACTGTGTTAATTATGAGAAGAAAAGCTGTGCATTTGTAATAAAATTTTAGAGGACAATAAAATTATAGAGAAGTAATAGGACTTGTATTTTCGCCGTTTTCTTACATTACTGTGTTTATTCTTGTTTGGTTTAAAAGTATTTATTTTCACAAATTTTGTGATCATAATTTTTAATATTAATTACAATGATAACATTATTAAGAAACAAATTAATATTCCAAAAACAAGAGATTAAAATCACAAAACAATAAAGAACATTTATGTAATTTTGAACCTTTCAATTCAAAAGGAAATAAACTGCTCCTGTAACAAAACGAAATAACTCTACATTAAACCCTTTCCTTGTGGTCATACTTTGAACCTAATTACACATTTATTGTGCCCATTTTGTCTTATCCATCAACATCTCAAAATTTGGGGAACATTAATTACAGAAATAAGCCACAAGGCGGACGTAAGGTTATTTGTAGACAACTTTGTCCTTAGACGGCACTTCAAGTTCATTGCAGAAAGCAATTGTTGGTAAAAGTATGTACTGCCTATCATACACATGATTTTTGCAGAAAATTTGCAATTTGTAATTTGCATTTGGATCAAGTGCTTCCTAAGAACTGACAATATTACTACTATACGCCTTTTTTCATAGATCAGAATTACAGCATAAATCAGTAAGTTCTAGTTGAAATTCAACTGGAACATTCTCGGGAAGAACAGAATAGGACAAGAAAAAGAGATCCAGTTTAGATTTGAGAGCTTCCAAATCTTAAAATCTTCCATCAAACTCCTCTAAGAGTGCATTCAGTATGTGAGAATACTTGTTAATTTCTGTGGAAATGTGGAAATAGCTTCTCTTTTTCCCTGGTGTACACGTTGTACAGCCCTGATTAACACTGTCCAAGCAGCGCAAGCAGGTGCTGCTGTTACGGGCATCGTGGGCCGTATAAGCTTTAAAGCGCGCGCTTGCGATCAAGGGCACCGTTTGACATTACTGTTTTAGATGTTTACACGAAAGAAATGTACATGAAAGCAAATAGAAGTACATTAAGACATAAAACACTATCTATAGCGTGTACATGTTAAGTTATAAATAAAGATTGAATATTTAGTTAATATAATTAATACTTAAAAGGGTGACGGGACTTTATGCCCACCCTATAGATAGAGAAATCACGTGAATGTAACCCATCAGTTTTTTTTTCCCTTAGAAATCTCCAAAAGCACATTTTCACTGAACTCTGTACATTAGATTTTGGTACCGAACGCAATACTTCCTCTGCGATAGCGGAAAAATGATGTTTAAACAGGTTACCAGAACTGAGATATAACTAAAATCGAATCCGCATGTTCTGTGGTACTTCAAACCACTGACATAGAAATAGATGATGTAGATATCTGCTTCCGAATCAATACACAGAAACTACAGCTGAAGTTCAGTATGAGAAAAACACAGACAAAAGCAGGGAATCTGAACGAACAAAAGCAAAGCAGAAACTCCTTTACCTTCTGCTATTTGTCTTCGGTATGAACCTCTGGAGGTCATTTCCGAATATTGAACAAAGCACCAACGCATCTTTACGTTATTGGCTGAGAATCTAAAGAAACATTCCGTATGCAGATTAACGAACTTTTTCGTTTTCCTGCGGTGAGTGTAGAAGCTTTTTGTTACTTTTGACTCTTCGAGAATGTAAATTTGATACAAAGGCGAAAGAGAAACGCACTCGTGCCATGTTCTTTTATTGTCATTCGCCAGAAATTCCCAACAGATTCCATCTCATTTTTGTGCAGGGAATATTTAATTTTCATGGCCTTCTTTATGTCAACGCATGTAATGTCGAGGGAGTCCAAGGGTGTATTACATGCATTTCTTATGGTTTTGTCTATCTACGAACAGAAAAATACAAGGATACAGTACACGTTAGGGAAATAAAGCAAGGCATGATGACAAAACGGTAATAAAATGAAACACAATGACAGAAGAAACCATTTAAATAAATATTGTACTGGAATAGCTTCAAAATTAAAAAAGTCACATTTATTACTACAACCAGACGACCTATACCCGCTATAATTTACTTCATCTGCTCTGCAGAGTATTCATTATTTTGTACTTCCCATTGATCATGATAGTGACAAAATGTCTAACTGCCTAACAATTGTCTCGTTCGATATTAAACAACTGCATCATAAAAAACTGGCCGTTATCGAAATCTCAACTCGCTTATATAGGTGAGAATCACGTAGCACGGATTTTTCTGGAAATCCACCCTTTCTCGAACATCTTGAAAACAAGCCGACAGTCGAAAGCCCCTAGAACAGTCTAGAAACGCTTTGTTCTGCCGCACTCATAGTCGCCCTTATTCTGGCCGTTCCATTGTCGTTATTTACTGGCCACACAGTGGTGTGAGGTAGCTTGACCTTAAGCGTCTTTAAGGCGCGCGGTCGTTCGGCGTCTCAGTATGTTTTTGGAAATAATGTCAGTACTCATTTGACTGTAACCACGTAAAATCACACTGTCGCTAATACAACAGTGAACGTTTGAAAATGAACTCACTGTTGTGTACTGGACTTTCTATTTTAAATGTGCTCTTTGCATGACCTGATGCGAAGTAAAAACGATATAAAATTTCGAAAGTATACAACTTGAAAATGCTGGAAAATTTCGACTAACAGCGGAGTTTCTTGAAAATGGTTTAAGTGAGAAAAACTGATGTACACAAATTGGTTATATTAATCACTTTTAATCACATTTATCACTATTATCATTATCACATTAATCACTATTAATCACATTTTTTCTGATGCGAGATTCCCTCTCCGTCTCCCTCCCCCCCCCCCCCTCCCTCTCTCTCTCCTTACGATTACATAGTTATATAAAATTACATCAGAATAAAGCGCTATTCATAGGTTAACAAAGAAAATCTAAGCTATGCATCTTACTCCGCATGTCAGCAAGTCAAAAATATATTTCAGTATTTTTGAGAAAATAAAAAATAAAGTTTTTCCTTACAAAGATAGTTTGGCGTGGAACCCATACATGTTTTTTTTCTAAAAGCGTCTTTTGAGATTCACGTACCTCAAAACGTGTATTCTCGGTGAAATGTTGATGACCAATTTTTAGTGGAATACAATTCTCTTCCTATCATTGATAAGCGGTAGAGAAAATAAAAAGACAAAATCAAAATAAAATTAAGGATGAAAATATTGATGTATTCTGAGTTAACTACGGATGGGACCTTGATAAGACAATACTTGGTAGCTAGACTTATCCTCAGTGGCAAATGGGCTGAAGGCGGTGCCAAAAAAGTAGATGGTAATAAACGTGGAAATGTTATTGTTGACAAACAGGTAAGTTTCGTTTATGAGTTGAATTTGACATTTATTGCTCGGAGAAAGTCCAATATTGCGACAAATGCTAAAAAGGGAGTGATATAAATTTGAAAGCAAGATACCTGTCACCACTGAAAATGCATCAGAATACCCCATTTTGTTGAAGACAATATTAGGTAGCAATTCCTACTACCATATTCGTGATCTTGCACGACCATCATGAGAAAATTACGCATCAACAAAAGATAGGCATGCAAACCTGTTGACCAAGTCTGTCAAAAGAACTCAACCATTTGAAGCTTTGAAACATTTCTTTTGGCAAGCAATTGTACGAGTTACTCTATGAAAAATAGCTCCGGTGAAACACCTATGCAATTTGAATCCGTTGAGCAAAAGTGGAGACCCGATGGGAGCAAATCACTAATTCACCTTTGGGATACCTCGAGCGACCTTCATTTTTGTCTGTTGAATGTGCAGTAAACTGTGCAAGGCTAAAAGCAGGCTGCACTCCCTGAGCACCTAATACCCAGCCCTGCAGTATACTTCCTTAACCGAGTCTTGGTTGCTATCCATGGTTGCCTCGATAGCCTAAGGGATTTGGATCTGTCTTCAGGCAATACAATCATCAATGTAGTAACACCACGAATGGTTTCCCTCTAATCATTTATTTCAGGAATTGGCACGTAACAAAGGCGAGAGTAATCGTCTACAAAGATTAAACAACCAATGACATTTGCTAAGACTACTTCGGAAGTAGAAACCCGTAAACAGTCTAACAATCTGTCATATAACAGCTAATTTCACATAGGGAAATTGCGATAGCCAAATCCTTTGAAAGCCGGTCACATGTTATGGATTAAATTCAGTTTTGTTTGCATGACAAGAAAAAACGCATGCATAGTAGCTTATTAATATACTTCAGAATTCAAATAAATAATTCATGCCACAATACCAAATACCAAAGAAACGTTCTGAAAAAGGAACCTACTTGACAGGACTAAAACAAATCCTATGGAGTGACAAGCAATGTCTATTGTTCTGCACGGGCTGTTGTTCTGAGGGAGACAGCCATTAGCTGCACCTACGTCCACGTAGCTTACCTCGATGGCCCGTATGAAATTTTGCAGCGCGGTGACAATATTAAACTTTTTATTTAAAATAGTAGCTTCCAAAGATGGAAAAATCCCTCGGTTCGATCTAATCTTTAAATAGAACACTTATCGAAATTCTTGATTATCTCAAAAATGTAGCCAGGATTTTAATTAAAATGTCGTGTATTTGAGATACTAGATAACAAATAAGTTGCATATATTGAATTTTTTGGGAACAGCCTGTGATACCCTCACTCAGAAGGAATTTTGCATAATTTGTCTAACTGATGAACCTTAAAGAGATAGACTAAAACGAACTCTAGAAAAGTGTATATCTCTTTAAGACACACAATTTATTACTTTTTTGTGACAGTTCCTTTCACGAGAAATTCGTTATTGGTTTAAATATTCAAGACTTTTATCATTTTTAAGGCGCTGTACTATTTAGTTCAAGATTTCACCGACAAAGTATGGAATTTCAAGAACATAGCCATAGCAGAGTACTTTTAAACATTTGACTATAGGTTCTGTTTTCTGTAACTACCTTCTACCTACAATGAAAATGTATAATGTAAAAAGGAGTATTTCAATTAACATAAATAAGCCTTAGTAGGAATAGCTTGTAGTAGTTCTATACGATAGAAAAGTCATGTGAACCTAAGAAGATTTTTTTTTATTTAGAAAAAGATACTTCAGAAAAGCATATTCACATAAACAAACGTATTTAAGTTCACTGTCTTCCAAAGATGCGACACCAAGAAAATCACACAAGAAAATTAACCATCCCAAACTATCCTTTGCGTGGGACATTTTTAATGTTCCTGCTTCCCTAAAATGACTAACGATTTTGATTAAATGCCATACATTTAAAACACTTGCATGACAAATAAAACACCTATAATTATATCCTGAATTTTCTGCGAATGGCCTGTAAATTCTGAATGAATTTTGTATAACTTGTAAATCAGTGGTGTCATTGAGGAAACTAGTTGACATTCGTTGGTGACGTAATAGATATGTGAGGATTCCGATTGGAATTTGTAACGGGACATGTTGACGCCCGAGTCTTATTTTGAGAAACTCAAAGAAGTGCAGACGTACTGCATTTCCAATTCGTCACCTTTACCCCGCACGGTCACGCCACTAAGCCAAAGTGAATGGAAAGGGAAACAGGGAATGGCCCGCGGTGCCACATTTTAGCACCTCTGTTGTAAATCATATCATATAAGCAAACGCTTACTGTAGATATCGTTAAAATATACAATTCATGTCAAATAACTATTTTTCATTACTTTTTTGTGATATTAACACTTCAGAAATATTAATTGTTAGTTTGAATTCTTAAGAATTTTACTTTTTCCACGTAGGTCACTTTCCGTTTGTTTTCCTCGAGATCATACAAAGAGTACAGAATCTAAGCCATCACAGAGTGACAAGTTTTATAGGATTGACTACCTATCATTTAATTTTGCAGTTATTCAGTAAATATTTGAAATAAATACAACTGTGGAGACGAAACCTTTAGCTCTTATTTTATTACTACTTAAAACTTCCCCTGGAGATGTTGCCTGTGAGAACAGTTTCTCCGCAGCTAGCGCGAGTGTTTTGTTTTTATTACCGTCAGATTTCGCTTCCGTCCAAAGTAAGTGAATAACGCGCCTGGGTGCGCTGTGACATATACACTTCATAATATTACTGCTTCTGAGTCATGACTAATAACCCATTCGCAGAAGCGGCGCCGTAGAAATTTTGTTTGCGCAATGGCGAAAGTTCTAGATAAGCAGGTCGCTTTCATTTCTCTATGTTTGAAGCCGCCTAGCTCCTGATGATGCTGTAAAGGGAGCTTATCGTATGTAAAAGGTGCCATGAAACGCGTATGTCGTATAAAGCTCTGAACAAACAAAAGAATTTAGAGATTTATTTCCCCGGTTAAATCATAAAACCACCCGTCTACACTTTGTAGGCGGCAAACTACATCACCTTCATTTGTTACTATCATACTGACTCGCTTTAGGTTAATACGTAATGCAATGTTCACTTCTGCAGCTGCACTTGCTAAGATGTATATCGTAACTTAGAGACCAAAAATCAGTTTACAAATGCGATAATTTTCAGTGATGTAAAAATTCTAAAATGTTGTTGTTAGCTAATGCTGGATTTCTGACAATGAAGTCATTAATCCTCTTGCTCTCCAATATTTTTCACTTCATAAATATTGAAGAGACTTAGCAGTAAATGTAATAAAGTCCAACATGGGCATCGCGAAACGGGGGAAAGGGGGGGCCGCGGCCCCCCCCCCTTGGAAGTTGGTGAACTTAATGTGCAGCCAGTTACTGACTATTAAATTATTTTAATTTTGATGTAAAGAACAATTTTTATTTAGCACAAATTAATACGGTTATCTGCAACAAATATTATAAATTTTGACAGTAAAATAATGATTTAATATTATATGATTGCAAATTTCCAACATGTACCCCCCCCCCCCCCGGAAAAAAGTCTGTCGACACTCATGATGTCCAATACTTGTGTTTGGCCCTGAAGCCAGTCGACAAACGGAATATGCTTCTAAGAGACAGATCCACAACTAATAACTGTTAAAGAAATTTAGTTGCCAAATCACACATGTTTCAAGAGAAACAAAATATTTATATAACTAGTGTGTAATCTGACTGATTGTGACAAGCGTATACATTCGCTTTTCCTCACGCGCTAATTTTTACGAGTGTCCCAATTAAAAGATTATATACATGTTACGTTTTATGCAATTTTGCCATTAAAATGCGTAAAAATATTTAATAGATTTGCTAAATGAAGATATCATTATGTATGACGTAATATAGTTGCTAAGCAGATGTTTCATTTTGTTAACACTTCAGAGTAAAATGGAAGGTAATGATAAAACTATTGAAAATATGATTGACATTTTGAACAAAGCCAAGAGTGCTGAAAGTTTATTAATTCCAGAAAAATCAAAAAGATGTTTAGGAAACAGAATATGACAAGTTCTCTGGGTGGAGACGAAAAATATAATAAAAATAAATTTAATGGGGTGATTCATGTTTGAATGCTGCTACAGCTGCGAGGTTTTCTTACAGGAACATTGAAGAAAATTATGTTGTGGCTGTGATGACGTCATTGCTGCCTTGTTGCCATGGTAATTACGTCATTCATTTTCTGGCAGTGGTGCCGGAAATAGGTTAATTTCGCACGATTTATTCCGTCATAAGCCGTTTGATGCTAGGATTGCATTACTTTTATCCCTGTCCATTTGTAATATCTATTTGAAATTGGGAAATAGTAGGTTTATAGGAATAGAAAATAGGTACGTGGCGTATAACATATGAAATATGCACCATTTCGTTAATATGGTTCTAAAGATTTTTTGTAGGAAAGAATACGCGTTACTATTTTTGTCTTAGTATTGCGGCAATTGACAGGGTGACAAATGAGCCACTTTTTCTTTCACTTTATTTCCCTTAAATTGAATCACAAAGCACAGTCCTTGATCGACGCCAACACAATCCACAACTCGTTGTGACCTGTATCAACAGCCGTTTTGTCCCCTAGTAACCTAGACACGTACTTCACTGCCAGTTCTACCCTCTGTGTCACAAACTGCTGACTTCGACGACTGCACTCCCTAAAACTGCTCCATAGAACAAACAACTCCGACACGACGATTAAATGTCCAAAACTGTATCTGACGATACACACGTTCTCTCAACTCTCACTACAATTACACACTTAAAACTAGCTGCTAACAGCTGCTTCGTTAATGGCTCCGAGGAACTACCCTCTCTCACCGCTGCATTACTTATGTATGTGAGGTTAACGTAGCACGGATTTTTCTCCAAATTCACCCTTTCGTTAGTACGGCTGACCCACGAACAATGTTCTCGGATAGTCTGGAATAATCTGTCTTTCTTCCAGCCCGCTCCATTATTACGTTGTTTACTCGCCGCGCAGTGGAGTGAGGTACTTTGACCTTGGCTCTTTTTTACGGCGGCTGCCGCCCGGCGTTACAGTAATAGGCACTCATTGATTATTAAAAGGAAGTTCATTTTTTAAAGTTTATCACTTCATAATTCCGTTGTATTAAAAAATTATCGCACCATAATTATTATTCATCATGTTATTAATTTGAAAACCCTGGATTGAAATTAAGTAAATATTTGATTATGTTATCTTCCATGGTTAAGGAAGGGAACCAAAAATAAATACTATGGCAACCTACATTTCGTTTTAAGAGCAGAACTATCTTATGAGCCGCTTGGAAGCAAAACATACAAGGGTCAAAGTTTAAGATGACCTGTTGGTCACATTATTTTGAACAGTTAATATAAAGTGTAAATCTTGAGAGGTAGAACTGGAACTTAAAAATTCAATGCCACAGCTGGGATTTGAACCACAGACCCTCGGCTTACTGGAGGGTACTCTAACCATTAAGCTACTGTGACAACCTGCCAGAATGACATTGAATTCTCAAACCATTTTGTATTATTCCCGGTAAACCACAAAGACAGTCTCACATCAGAGACAATTACCCCAATGGTGACTTACTATTGCAAGTACTTTATGTCCCGGGATTAAATAACCTTCAGATGGTAATTATTATTTATTTATGCCAAAAACTTACTGTCTGTCTTACTCCATTTCTTTTTATAGTGCACAGGCTAATGTTATTCATTATGTCTGCTTTTATGGCTATTGCTATGTACATTTTTCTTATTATTTATGCTAAATGTGTGGCACTCCTTTCATCATGTTGTCTTATGACTATTACAAGGTTCGGAGGAGAAGCTTAGCACCTCGACTTATGAAATCTTTCATGCCTATGGCCCTTAAGGGGTGCTTCCCAAGAGAGAGGGATGAGATGAAAGAATACTAAGGGTGGCCCGATTTGAGGAGAGACGACATCAGAGGGCAGGGTCCCTAACAACTTATAAATTCCCCAGTGGCCTATCCCCTGGGAGGCCCAGATAATGTACCATAGTAAGTTCCAGTGAGCATAGTCGAAAGCTCCATAAAGAGTAAATCACAGTCATGCCCATTCTGGAACAAAGATTTGAGCTTGACAACAAAACTGAGAGACAGGCTGCAGCGATATTCAGAAATTTTAAAAACCTAACTTCAAACTACAAGTAAACTTTCAACTAAATTTAAGACATTTTCTGTGCCAAATGCAAAACAAAGAGGTAGGCCAAAGGCAGTTACTAAGGAAAGTAACACTATTAATGTTTGCCCTAAAAGATCAATTCATATGTCTAGTTGGAGTGAGTAAAGAATATGTTCAGCAAAGTTTAGAAACATCACATTTCTGCCATATAAGTTGCAACATGATCACATAATGCAAACAATGATCCTCTATGCAGGCTACAATTCAATCATCAATCATATGAGCATATTAAATGTGTTATACTCAATTAAGACTTATTTTACTTGGATGATCATGCCCAAACTCAAAATGCATAGTACTGGTATTGCAAAAAAACAGGTTAAATGCGTGAGGCTAATAACCAGGTGCTTCCAGGGTACTGGTGTAGTGTAACGATGTGTTGGGCCCAAATTTCTTTGAAGCTAACATGGACCAGGATTCTTACAATAAAATACTAGATTTTACTAAACCGGTAGAGGGAGAGAAGCAAAGCTTTATGGGTTACATTTTCTTTCACACAAGATAAGATTTTTGCTAAATACATATTTTTATGATTAACTACCTCTACTGCTTGCTGTAACAAATGGACAACAATATCTTGCTTTAATGCTCAGGCCTTGGAAGCGATAATTCCAATTACATAAAAACAACTGGTTAAATGTGAATAATTAAGAAATTATGGCCAATTAATTAAGCAGGAGTTTAAATATTATAGTAATGGTCCCAGGCAAACAAAAATTATATCACTGGAAAGCCCTGGAAGAATCATGGAAGTTATTTTTGTAAATCCAGCATAATAAACAACAGCCAAAATCACTGAGATTTTTGGAATATTTCTGTAATAATGAAGGGAAAACAGTCGTTGGAACACCATTGTATTATCAAATGAGGGTGTGAAGAGACCGATGAGACTCCTTTGTAATCGATGTTGTAAATAGTTAAAAGTTTCATAGAATAAAATGTTTGAGTTGTTTATAAATTTAAGCTTCTATTAAAAATACATTTTTCAATTAGTGGTTCATCGGTATCCCTGAGTGTTGTAGGAATCTCAATGCAATGATTGCAGTTAAACCAAAGGAAAAAGGATAATTTAAAAATGACAAAATGGTCTACATTGCAATTACTGCAAAAAATATTTTAACACAGCTCACAAATGAGGAGCAATACAAATGAACTTATGAAAAATTCTGTCTCAATGCCAATCAGAAAGATGATGCTCCCCTTTTTCTTCTCACTTTCATACTACGTATATTCAGCCACACATGCACAAATCTGTAATGTACTTTTAACAATACATATTCCATGTATATCTAAATAATTGCTATAATTATTGTTCACGTAACTTTCATTAAAGGAATTTGCGTCCATCATTATTGGAGAAACTGTCTTGTATAATTTTCCATATGTTGTAGGGCATCTTGACTAATTGTCTTTCACAGGTGTATTTGCAAGTGCACAATAGCATAATTTAATCTTGCTGAAAAGAAGATTTTAGGGGGCATTTCCTATCATTGAGACAGGGATCGTTCCAAGGTCTTGCATTATACACATACTTGGTACACAAAGTACTTAAGATTAGAGTGTTAGTGCAAAGTGGGATAACTGTTATTTTGGAACTGGCAGCGCCATGACCAAGTGGTTAGACTGCTCACCTTTCACCAGGTTTGCTTCCAGGAAAAACATGTTTTTGTAATGGATGAAGCGGCATCTGGGCAGGTTTTCTATGGGTCCTCCAGTTTCCACCAGTCATTGCATCAACTGCCCCATCGTTACCTTTCCTTCCATCCATTTCACCATATATCTTCCTCATATCATGCTATGGGCCAATTCCCCATTCTTGGTTCTCTAACAAATTTTTGTCTGCTCCTCAAAAGGCCTGACCCAGGCATTCACCAGTTAGTCCTGGAGGATATAAATCCTACACATGTGAGAGACTGAGTGAGACCGAATGAGTGAGACTGTGAGTGTGACAGTGTGAGTGAGAGAGAAAGTGAGTGAGAGAATGAGTCAGTGTCAGCCAGGGCGTGACTGTCAGTGAGTGTGAGTGAATGTGAGAGCAAATGAGTGCAAGTGTGAACGAGAGTATGAGTGAGTGTGAGAGTTGTTGTGGTAGTGTTTAACGCCCGCTTTTACTACTACGGCACCGCAGGCGGTGACACTGATGATACATGAAGATGGAGCACCGGTGGAATGAGATGGCGGGGGAAACCGGAGTACCCGGAGAAAACCCGCCCTGACGCCGCTTCGTCCACCACGAATACCACATGCAGGTCCCTGGGATCGAACCCGGGCTGCCTAGGTGGTAGGCGAGCGCGCTAACCGCTCGGCCACGGCGCCGCCAAGTGTGAGAGTGTGAGTGAGAGTGAGAGAGAGAATGAGAATGAGTGTGAGGGAGTGTGAGTACGTGAATGTAACTGGTAATGGAATCCCCACAATGCTTCCAAAAGTAACGTAATTTATTTCAGCTTAACATTATCACAATTGTATCTACATAACTTCACATTGATTACCTCCTTTTTTCTGATAATAAACAAAACAAGCAAAGAATTCCATCAATAATTCCCTCAAAAAATAACAATAAATTTACCATACAAAATTGAAACAATCCACAAACTAGAATCTTTGAGTTGCCCCTGGTGCAAATGTAGATAAACACCATGGTTAATTACTATATTACACCCCAGGTCTCTCTATTTGAGCTCCTAACATAGAATTAACTATAAAATACCTATGTCAAATTTACCTGTTGGGCATCCTTTTCATCTTCCAACTTTGTGATTCTTCCTATGCTTCTCATACATTTTTCTTTCGTCCTTCCTAACAATTCTCCTAGCTTTCTAATCACCTTCAGTGTTGTTTAGCTTTCCTATTCTCATCCTTAATACTTCTCTTGGTTCTAAAGTAAGAACAAATTAGAAACTAAAAACTTCACTTATCTTAGTATTATTTGCTGACCCTGGGCTTCAAGCTGTGTCCAGCTCATTCTCAAAGCCATATAAACAAATTCGTTACCAAGCTACAATCTTTTATTTTTTCCTGAAAAACAAATACTCTTATTCAATTTTTATTTACCAATCTCTGAAAACAAAAATTTATAAATACAATCTATAGATGGTAATTCGAAGTTCATGACACGGTTCCTGTTTTTTAAAATAATTTTTTCCCAAACCATTAAATCTATAGGATTACTTAATTGCTTTAATAATTTAACTTCTGGATTAATTTCATGATTAAATGACCAAAAATGATCCGCCACAGCTGATTTATCAGTTTGTTTATATTTAATATTTCTAAAATGTTCTTTTATTCCGGTTTCTAGATGGCGTTTAGTTTTACCAATATAAACTTTATCACAATCTAAACAGCTGAATTGATAAATGCCAGATTTTTTATAATTTGGTATTTTATCTTTTTTTGAAAAATTAAGTAAATTTTGTATATTAAATTTATTTTGAGGGACCAAATTTATTCCATATTCTTTAAAAATCCTTGTAAATTTTTTATTAGACCATGGATGGTAAGTAAACTTTTTAAAAATACAATTATCTTTTTATTTATTTTTTTTTTTTTTATTGGTAAAACTAAACGTCATCTAGAAACCAGAATAAAAGAACATTTTAGAAATATTCAATATAAACAAACTGATAAATTAGCTGTGGCAGATCATTTTTGGTCATTTAATCATGAAATTAATCCAGAAGTTAAATTATTAAAGCAATTAAGTAATCCTATAGATTTAATGGTTTGGGAAAAAAATTTTATTTTAAAAAACAGTAACCATGTCATGAACTTCGAATTACCATCTATAGATTGTATTTATAAATTTTTGTTTTCAGAGATTGGTAAATAAAAATTGAATAAGAGTATTTGTTTTTCAGGAAAAAATAAAAGATTGTAGCTTGGTAACGAATTTGTTTATATGGCTTTGAGAATGAGCTGGACACAGCTTGAAGCCCCAGGGTCAGCAAATAATACTAAGATAAGTGAAGTTTTTAGTTTCTAATTTGTTCTTACTTTACAATCTTGTTGCTTCACTATTAATAGCTTCAATTTTTCCTTATTTAACTTCTCTTGGTGCTTTTCATCATCTAGTTGATATTCATTTTTCCTTCCTTTCACAGTCCATAATGAAGTCCAAATCGTTTTCTATTTCCCCTCACATACGGCACTTCTGCAGGTCCATTCCCTGTTTTATACCCCTCAATCCTATTACCCCAGATCTAAACCATGCCCACCCTTCCCTTTCCAACTTTCCTTCGAAAATAAGTATCTTATTCCAGCTTCTAGTTACAATTATTTCAGAAGAACTTTCTCCACGGAAATGCTTTTATTGGCAGGAGATACAATTAATAAAACAAGGCACTTTGTGGCATTATCCAGAGATCTGATAACCCTATATGACAGAAAATCAATAGTGGAAAAAGTGTCAGAAGAAATAACATAAGAGGAGAATGGAAGGTATGGATGTGTAGGTTAGTGCAAAGGTACAAATCCTCATAAGATAGGTATGTTTTCATTAAAAATACTTGCAGGTATAAATAACCATTCCTTTACATTCAAACAATAAGCTTACATAAACTCTATACAAGATTCTCAAGTTGCAGCATAGTTAACAAAATTTTCATACAAATATCTCCGATATGTACATACAATAACAAAGAGACATGGCTGTTTCAATTCAAGGCAATTACTTTTAGCCAAATTGGTCACTGTCACCACAATCTATAAAATAGCAATCTCATACGACCTCAATTATCACACAGTGATGTTTTTGCAGTGCATTAATATACAAAAAATGTGATATTTCTGTGGTCTTGTGTTCTTCTAGAAAATAGCTAACCTAATGTAATCTCAGCAGGTAATGGGATGTTAGACACACATTAGTGACTGAAATGGTTATGGTGATGGAGGAACATCTTATGCTAAACAAAAGCAAGGTTGGATCATTACATGTAATTTTTCTTTTTTTATTTTGCAACCTAAATGCAAACAGAGCAGGTAGAAAATTATGCAGAATATGTAGAAACTCTTAAAATTTTAGGTTAATAGAATGTATAATGTAAACAACTACTTATTTACTAAACCTAATAGCTTTTACTATATTTGGTCATTACCAACGTGTATTTTATTTTAATATAATGCACTAATGAAATTTTTGTGGGTTTCATAATACACAAATAATATAACTAAAATGAGAAGATTAATAATATCACACTATGCAATTCACACCTGGTCTACCTAAATTTATTCTACTGTAGAAAATATTTATTTTTAAATTAAAAAACAAATTACAGAGGTATTTTTTAGATGTGGCTAATGCCCTTGCTATAGTAGACAGTTTATCGGCAGTTCCCAAGAGTTCAACATAGTCGATACTAAACAGCAGACGAAAGTATCCCAAAAAGCAGTCCTGCCAACGTACATTATAAAGGCATTTCTAATCTCAAATGTCACAGGGTTAAAGTAACATGCTTCCAAACGATAATAATACTTGAACATAGTTACCACACAACTCAAGAACGCTTTCACTTTCGGCAAATCTTGTTCTGCAATAACACTTTTGCATAAAATCACTTCCGAGCGCTAAATATTGTAATATACACTATTTAATGCATTACTATGTAGTGAACACAAAAATAACAATGGTAACTACAACTGCATATACTGCTCTAAAAGAATTCAAGACAAAGCCACGCAAACACGAGCAGTACGTCCACAGATTAATTCATTAATACAGCGTCTAAACAGAATCTGTTTTAAAATCTATTGGTTAGCCTTTCTGCAACACGTTCATAAACAAGGGCTGCCGTGGCAACATAACAGATGCAATAACACGAGCTATGGCTGCAGCTTTATCATGGTTATATGTTACGAACAGTTGGCAGCACTAATGCAACCTAATGGATGGAATATAACCAGACCGCACCATAATGGGGGGAAAATGTCAAGGTTGTTTTTTGGGGTATCTCAATAATGCCTACTATAGGATCTGTGGAAGTAACTTCATGCAAATTGATGGTGGTGTAACAACTCTGTTTCCTACTTGAAATAAACAAGATACTGCTGATAATATGAGTAGATAATGTATACCATTCCACAAAGTTTACTACATGTAAGCTGGAGAGATACTAACTGACCTTGTAGGAACAATAATACATTATTATTTGCATTTATATGTGTTAATTTCTCAACTTGCTAGCAGAGCATTGGGTTTTGTTTTTTTTAAGGGATTAAAAAAAGAGAAGTTAAAAAACACAAAAATCTTGTCAATATATCGATTCCAATAATTTAATTTGCTAAAGAACGCATTCACACAAAAATCTTATAAATACAAAAGTGGACTCGCACCATAAACTGCTGTGCAATTTCCAGCCATATCTGGATGAACTTAAATTCCATTACAGTAAATTTAACCTTCATTCTAAATTTTTTCAGAAATAAAATATTTTCAAGGACTTCAATATAAAATTAGCACCACAAAACAAATGTAACTTCAGCAACCTATTAAATCAACCAGATACAAAAATGCCAAAAATCAAATTATCTGATAACTATCAAACGGATTGACAAGATTGCACAAAAATATGCATATATTGGATAAACCAAAAGCCCAGGAGCTTGAATCTACCATATTTCACAAAATGAAACTAAGTTGACACTTAAACCTGCTGCACATTTTTACTTTCTCTACTAGTAAGCAGAGGAAGTATTGTATTCCACCCAAAAATTCGATGTTGAGATTTCACCAGAAATATATGTTTTGAGGCCACTTGAATAAAAAAAAAAGCATTTTTAGAAAAAGGTACATGTGTGTGTGTGTGTATCTGTCTGTGTGTCTGTCGCCTGCCTCGGTTGCGTGATGGTTAGCGTGTCTGCCTCACGTTCAAGAGGTCGTGAGTTCGAATCTCGCTTAGGGTAAGTTATCCGGGTAAGGTTTTTATCCAAGGTTTTCCCTACGCTGAGAAGACAAATGTCGGGTAACTTGAAGCTCCATGGACCTCGGGCTCATTTGAGCATCATTTCACCCATTTCATTTCATTCATTCGTCCGATATGACACAAATGTTGGAGGACGTTAATTAAAAAAAAAAAATGTGTGTCTGTCAGACTGTGGAAAGAATAACTCAAAAATGAAAAGTCGGTTAAAACCCAAAGTTGTTATTTAAGTTTAATGTCTTTCAAGGATGCAACACAAAGATTTTGAAGGAAATAGCCCCACTCTGAACTACCCTTTACATGGAAAATTTTTCAAAAAGTTCGATTTTTTTTTTTTTTTTAAATAGCTAAAGATTTTGATTCAAGTGCCATATGTTTGAGAAATTTTTATGACAAATAAAATGTATATGTTAAATTTTCTGGCTATAGCCCCTGTAGTCATATTTACTCTGGATGACTTTTGCATAGCTGGTAAACCATTAAGAGATACACCAAATCTTAGTATACAAAAACTGTAGATCTTGCTAATATACACAATTTATGTCTAAATAAAATGTTTATAGAGTGAAACATTTCGGAGATATTCCTTGTTATTTGTGCGAGTTTTGCACAACCTATACTTACGTCAAATGAAACATCGTTATTCTATTTCTTATATGTTAACTGTGCAAAGAGAATGGAATTTGAAAGCTTTAAAACATTTGAGTATTGCCCAAAGCCCACTCTATTCCCATATTCCCCTTGCACCTACAAGGAAATGAGCAATAAGATAATTTCTGCAAATGTTTATCTCAATTAACACAAAGAAGATATAGGAATAAGAGTTTGTAGGATTCGTTAGTACAAGAGTAGAGAAAGTAATATGAGTGCAACACATCAGATTTTTTTAAAAACATTACTTCTGGTTATTTTATGTACCATCGATTTGTATTAATAGCAACAGCTCATGAATAGATACTGTATTGTAATATTGGTAGACTGACTTCATCGAAATGAGGCATCTCCATTCGCTGATTTCTGCTTATGCATTGGTTGAAATCAAATTGAGCTGAAGCCATTACCTTACGTTTATTTGTTGTAGTAAACTCATTAAGCAGTGAATTATGGATGGAGATGGACACAAAACTCCTAAAAAGGAAAGGAAATATGTGTGTGTACCATAAGTAGGAAGAAACTTATTCATGGCTTAAGCCAGTGAAAAATAATCAATATAAAATACATTGTTCACTTCGCAAGCACGACTTCAGCATTACACATGGTGGCAATTCCGATTGTGTGCAGCAAGAAAATACTGATGGACACAAAGGTTGAATTCTGGGAATTAACTCTTCTAGTAAGATATCCAGTTATTTCAGTCTTTGGGTGAAAGTAGTGAATCTGACAAAACTGTAGTGAGCGAGCTAGCAGTGGTCTATCATACAGTGAAACAAACCGAACTTACAGTAACATGGACTGTGCAAATAAACTAGCAAAAACTATATACTGTGATTCAGATGTAGCAAAAAAAATGCATTGCGGAAGAACGAAGGCAGAGTGTATTGCAAGAAACGTGTTAGCGCCAGGAATTGTGGGTGATTTTTTGGATATACTAAATGAAAGTGCAGTAACTTTTTCTATGTAGCTACAGATGTCTCAAATCACAAAAACAGAAATGTTTCCAGTGGTTATCAGGTACTTCGATTATTACATTAGCATACAAAACAAACTATTAGACTTTGTGGAACAAGCTGACGATACTGCTACAAAAAACAAGTCTTCAAACACACTCTCAAACTGTAACTAATATAACAGCATATTGTGCAGGCAATGCAAATGCAAATTATGGTAATACTAGATCAGTGATGGTTTTTGTATGATGATAACACAATATTGTGACATTGGGTCCTTCAACAATATATGGGCAAAAGGAGGCTGGATACGACGAGCGGTTGTGTGTGTGTGACCATAATAATGATAGCGAGGCATGGAGGAGGTCCAGGACTACAGGACAATTAGCGACTATGTGTGTGTGATCAAACAGCGAGAACATCAGAAACGTCTGGCTACTTCTTTGCTGAGTCATGCACACGTGCATATGGAAAGCACGAAGGAGGTTACATCATGCTGGCTTCCAGTATGAATAGGACAGACAGCAGTTGGTGTCAGTTTTTAGAGATGAGTGAATGATAGTTGTTCAAGTCGTAGTGTACAGTTGGTTTTAATTACCAAAGTGCATCGGCCAGCCTATCAGCAAGTATGTATGTGTCGTCGAGTGAGTGTCATAACAGTAATGATATAAGAGACAGTCAAACTGAAAAAACACATTGAAAGATTGAGAAAGATTATCGGAAGAACAACTGTGAATGGTAATAGTAGAGAAGTTTCTAAACTGTGTTAGCAAAGAGAAGGAAATTGTGAATTTGTAGTAAGATTTATAGGAAAATAAAGGATTAGAAAAGTAAACGGACTTCGCATTTTTGTGCGTCTTTGTCACAATATTTGAAGTAAACTGCTCCAACCATATTATTCATAATAGTACTAAACTGCTGTTGATGTGTTAAATGTAGATTTAGAGATGGTAACCATTAAGGTTTATGGTCACTTTTCAGCATCAGCGAAAAGGAGGGAGAAATTTTATGTAGTGCATATGTAGAGGAATAAATCCAATGCCGAGACCCTTGATTGTAAGTTCTAGCTAGCTCTTACATAGTAGCCATTATCCCGGAACTTTATGGTCAGGGAAGATGGTCATGAGCCTTTTTTATTCTTTGTATATTAACATCCTCCAACGTTATACATCGTATCAGACAGTGAATGAATGAAACTAGTGAAATAATGCTCAAATGATGATACCGAAATTTAGATTTCAAATCGAATGGGATTGATAAGGACACGTTTTAGTTTAATTGCCGGATGTGAGATTTGCGATAAGTGTTGAGTAATAACATAGGTAGATAATAGAGTAGGAAGTGTTGTAAGGTGAGCAAGATATGAGTAAATAATAGTCATTAAATTTGTAGGATAAACGCATTATTGGTTTGAAATTAACGAGTCATGATGTCATACCACATAATTTGAAATTCAGGTCTGCCAACCTTAAAAGTCGCGCGATGTTTAATAAAATATAAAGTAAACATTGTTTAATCATAGAAAGGTAACTATATATTCGGAATTCAAAAAAGAACATGTTATAATAGAAAAGGACATTTCTAAATTGTGAAAAGGAATGAAATAGCATTTTGGATACGAGGCTTTCTTTTGATGACGTCATGAAATTTAAAATTGGAAAGAACGTTTTCCTAGCGTGGGGACGCCAGGAAGCGTGATCACTCGCCCCAGACCGGTAGCGGACTTGGAGGTGTACACACGTGAGTTGAGATTGCTCTGCGAGTATATATATGTATCGAAAGTCGGCATAACTCCCGAAAGTGTCAAAGAGTGGAAAATAAATAATCTACAAAAGTTATTCTGGGTGATCTATAAAATATACCCACGCATACCCTGGATTAAAGAAATCTCATGTTGAACTAGCCGGAGCAACCAACAAATATCGCATCAAATGGCGATCTAACGTGGAGCAACCAACGTGATTACATTCCGCATCAATGAGCCGGAGGTCCATACACCTTAAAGTTACATGACGTTCATTCTCTCATAAGGAAAAACCTAGGAAAAAACCTTATCCAGACAACTCACCCTAACCGAGATTCAAACTCAGCACTTCTTGAATGTAAGGCAGGCATGCTATTACTGCACCAGTAGCTGTTATCCCAGAACGTTATGGCCAGAGAAGCTAGTATAACATCACAGAACTGACACATTTCAGCAACCCAATGCAAAAAAGGGGAATTATAGGTTCCAGCATATGTATACTGATGAACTTAATGATTTTTATTATATAACAAACTGAAACACAATGCCTTAACTATATTCCTCCTATAATTTAACAAACTTTGTTCTTTTTCCATAATCCTAGCATCCCTGCAAAATAAACTTAATATTCTACATGCAGATTATACAATTATGTTACAAAACTCTATAAAAGAATATATACTTAAACTGCATATTTTCTACAGTATACTTTCTATGATCCAACCCTACTCAAAATTGCCTCTACAAACACTGTGCCTTGTTATTTTACTAATGTATTCAGTCTTCAATTAATACTGGCATATCAGAATACTATATTTTGAAACTAAGAATGCACAGTGCAAAGCTGAACTATACTTTAAAAGCAATATATTCTACACAAGCAAATGCTAATTTATTGATGCAGTATTTATGCACTATTTCCTGACATATTTATGAATTCATTTATGCCAACCAGGAGTGATAACACATCACTAAAATATCAGTTATATGTTCTTACTTTAATCCTAATATTATCTAATTTCAATAGTATGCTCTCACTAGAATCAATTGCGTTTAATATGCCTGATCAGTTGTATTTTGCACTCATTCATTCTTTCAATAACAATCAGAATTAAATAACTCAATGGTATTGGATACCATTGAAATATTAAGTAATCAGCTTTAGTATATGCCCTTAAAATAAATAAGTCATTTGCAATACTACATGTTGAATTAATTATGAGGAAAAATCACTTTTTGAAAAGTAATAAATCATCATTTCAAGAGAATTTTGAACAAATTACAACACTTTCAAAGAAGTTCTCATTATCACAGAGGTAACTGTGGGTAAAAAAATAAAAGACACATGAAATTGTTGCAAAAATATTTATCTTGAATGCAAGATACCGTAAAACCTGTCTAAAACAGAATGCGATCGTTCCAGTAATATTTTTCCATTTTCACAGGTTTCCGTCTTACAAAGAGTTGTACATATTTTAGTAAAGCAAAGTACAAAAAATATAATCGTATAGAATTAAACTGAAGGAATAATTCAAAATAAAATTCTGTAAATAAAAAATAGGTCAATTAATGTTTTGCTGTATTTTCAACTTACATGTCATACATAATCGCAGTCACTCCACTAGTTTCTTTTGCTCCATATATCCGTCAAAGTGCACTGTAGCAACTTCTTCACAAGAGAACGCTCTTGCATCCTGCATCAGCAACAGGAGTTCTGGAACATTCTTGAAAGCTGCTAATTCCTGAAGGTCATTCACAACAGATAATGCTTCTCTAAAAGTGTGTATTTTTGGCTCCGTTTTGTTGAGATCATCATCCATTCCTTCCATGACTTCACAACTGTTGTTTCCAGCAGCAGTGTCTGCTGCACTTTGAATGTCTTCATTTGTGGCAAGTTTGATATCATAGCACGTAACTATGTATTAAACATAATGAAAATCCGTCTTAGGTTATTTATGCAAACGGTTCCAGAAAAACTATTCTGTTTCTGCATTAGGCAGTTTTCCGGTTTAGAGTGTTATTTAACATAAGGAATAGCTCTGTTCCAAGATTTATTTTCCAGTTGTCCAGGTTTCCGGTATATAGAGGGTTCGGTTTAGTCAGGTTTTACTGTATTTGAAAACTGTTTCACCGAGTTTATAGATAAGCCAGTCGAGACAATGCAAATGAGAACAAAAAGAATATGGCAAAGTAGAATCAGACTTAGAAACTCAATGACAAAGGCAGTATTTGAACCATGGATGTTCGGCTTACTGTGTCACTCCTCTGACTAAACTACAGGTAGCGTGCTACCACAACACTCAACTCGAATCTTACATTTTTCCTGGTAGACCATAAGGTAGAGGTCGCAAAACATTACAAACTCATGATGTGATAGAGATACTATCTGCAATGCACAAAGTAAAAACAAAGGTGGACGTGGTAATCAAGAACGGCAGAGGTGGCTTGTGATCAGCATTACCATCACATATACTGCTTAATAGGATAGATAAGGGATAAATGCACAAACGCACAGGACGTGTACACAACCCCATATCGCTCATCCGTCATTTTAAATGGACGTGATTTCACGTCCATATCGCTGAAGAGGCTAATGGTTACAAAAGTAATGAATGCAAAGCAACTAGTAACCATTAATAAACCCCTAGTGCAATACCCCATGCAGGGCCAGGGATTGCCGCCCAGCCACTGCCCACTATAGGCGTCATTGGTGGGGTGCAGTACTGGAGGGTGGGATGTGGTCGGTGCCCCAAACCCTTCTGGCCAGTTATGGGGCCTTCTCGACCTGGGGCCGCCATTTATCCATCAAGTAGCTCCTCAGTTGGACCCCGGAACCTAACGAGGCTGAGTGCACCCTGTGCCAGACCTCCCAAAGGGGACAAAATCCTCATGCTGGTACCGGGGAGCAAACCCGGGACCTCCGTGCCAGAGGCAAGCGTGCTACCAACTGCACTACGGAGGCGGTCAGTAACTGTTAATGGGATAACTAATATAACAGATACAGTTACTGGCTTTTAGGCAATATCATTCACTGCACATGCTTTCATATTGCTGATCAGGAACCAGTTATCTCAGTTCATTATACAGTATTAATCTCCTATGCAAGAGATCATGAGTGGCATTGCCTGGCAAGAAAAATGTCTTAATTATTTACTTTGCTACATAATGTAACCAAATTTACCAGCATCTTTTGTGACGTTAGACAATAATATATTGATCTGGAATATATTTACACATTATGAAAAATGAACAGAACAAACTCTCACATTACTGTTTTATTTTACGTCTTCCCAAATGAATCACTCTGTAATGGAACAATGATTTTCTGTTTGAAGTCAACTCCTGAGGTGCAAATTCATTTTCCTCCACTGTTTCTCCTTTTCTGCTTTCCTCTCTTTCTCAGCATACAAAACACTACATATTATCTGAACTTTTCTTCTTTTTTACCATTTTTCATTCCTATCAGTGCAGTTTCCTCTCATTCTATGTCCCAGACAATTTCTTTTCTACTGATAAGTTTCAGAAACTGTTCTTTGGCCAGTATTGCTTTACTAAGCTTTCATCATGACTTTCACATGTAACATTTTTCTGAATATTTATATTTCAAATGCTTTCTCCCCATTTTGCTGCAACATCCACATTTCCACATAATGTAGCATCAGTGAAAAATATTGGAGAGCAAGAGGATTAATGACTTCATTGTCAGAAATCCAGCACTAGCTAACAACATAATGTAGCACCATTTTCTACATAAACCATTTCATTAATCTCTTTCTCAATGGTTTCTTACAGAGTACATAGAAGACATTTCTATTTCTAAGAAAAGATTCCTTTGCCTCTGCTCTCATCTGCTCAAGTGTTTAGTACGTTTTGACAAAATAAAACCATGCATTTTAAAGGTTTTAACAAATATTAGAGACTATAAGCTTCACTTATCTTAATATCTGCTAAAAGTTCTTGAAATCTGATGCAATTTCCACTAATGATACATTAGAATTTAGGTGAAATTACATAGTCTGTGTTGGATTTCAAGAACTTCCAGCAGATATTACAATAAGTAAAGCTTAAAGTCTCTAAGATTTGTTAAGACCTTTAGAACTGTGTTGCTTTACTGTTAATAGCTTTTTAGTTTTCTCATAATAAAACAAGGCATGTCCTTGTTTCCAACCAACTGTACTATTTAAGAAAGTAAAGCCTAAGGATATAAACTTAAAAAGTCATAAAAGAGAAGATACACTTTACCCACTCTCTACCACTTAAAAATAGCAAATGGAGTATTGTATGCCATCCAAAAATTCCACAGGGAGATTTATATCACAAATACAAGTTTTGGATGAAAGAAATGTGGAATTATCATCGTCACACCACACATGAGCCATATTTTGCTTTTTAATTTTATGTCGGTAAGTTAAGTAGGTTTTCTAATATTTGAAGGTTATAAAGCTTCCCAATAGCCCAAAACTTTTCTTTAAAGAGTCAAAGTATGTTGCAGGATTTCCTTCTCAATCAATGGCCTGGCAGGTAATGCCCCATCCCCCCCCCCTCCCAAATACCAAGATAGATATTTAAGTATACCACTTGCAGACTGTACCTTGAGCCCTACAATCTAGTGCTAGGAACGTGCTGAGTCAAGAAGGCCTGTGCTTTGCCAAAGTAACAATTGAACATCATTGTCCATACTCCAGGGTGGAAATGCACTTGTGAATTTCACTGCATTATATTAGTTCTGTTGTTGCTCTCTTGCACTCTCATACTGGTTTACTTTTGTGTTTAACCAACTCAAACAACAATTTTATTGTAAGTGCTAAATCCTGAAGCAGATCCAGCATTGATACCGCAAAAAAATTAAAAGTCCTGCTGCCGTCTTTGACAACAAGCCACTTGAGAGCTCAAGATAAGGTTGCAAATAATACTCCCCTTCTTTATCTGATTACCTTCCCCATATGGAGGACTTACACCCCTTAGGACTTACAAGCCTGTGCCTATGGTCAGATGCCTGTTGGGGAGCAGACAAACTGATGGACCAAAGTAAAGACCTAGAAGCAGGTGGTCTGCCCAGCATCAGGTATAAGAATGAGGAAGAGGATGATATAAAATGGAGGCAAAATGGATGATTAGAAAGATGGAGCAACTGGTGGAATGAATGGCGGGGGAAACCAGAGGACCCGGAGAAAATCCATCCTGGCACCGCCCCCCAAATGCTACATGCACATCCCTGAGATCAAACCCGCGCTGCCTAGGTGGTAAGCGAACGTCTAACTGCTTGGCCATGGCATCACCTAACACTTCCTTCCCTCCCTTTATTTCAAAAAGTTAAGTTATTGTCTCTGTTTTTATAGAAGTAGACAGGGCTGAATATCCAAGCCCCTCCCTTATGGGAGTTGTTCAGATTGGGTAGGACTCTGTCTGGCAATGGTTCCTGATACTCATGCTGTGCTCAACGTTCTCGGATGCTAGCCTGCAGAGCTGGTAGCCGGTAAGTTAGACATCCAGTGAACCTCACCTAGGTTATTAGGTAGTCTTCCCAAATGGGTTGATGTGTGTAAGTGGTGTATTTACTTCCGTCCCCTGTATAAAAGCATGGGGTCATTTTAAGCAATAAGGTATTGGCCTAATAGAAAGCCCCACGGAAAGGAGTGGTACATGGATGCCACCTTCCCTGGTACAAAGAGGGGGAGCTTCGGTTCTGGGTAGACCCTCAGAGAAAAAAAAAGTCTACATTCTTTAATTAGATACCAGAGAATGGGGAGTTATTTTGCATATGAATTAATCTTATATTCTAGAAACACAGTGTTTAATTGTTTTAGGTTCTTAAGAAAAAATTCATATGTGTAAGCTTCAAAACAAACCATCTGAGAACCTGGTGATAATGGAAAATTAATACCAACCTCTGTTATTCACAACAACTGAATATTTCACAAACTTTAACCAAATATATTCTCCATAAATAGCTTTTTCTAAATGTGTATTACCCCTAGAATAATATATTTTCTAAAAATACTGGCCTTTTGATATTCCCTTAGCAGCTAGTGTTAATTTAGGCACTCTAAATGGTCCTGAAAGCCACAATATTATCCTAAATGGTATAAACCTATTTTAATAAACAAAAGGAATGATTTAAATGATTTTAAACTTGGAATGCAATTAAATTGTAGATTTACACAATCAGAAACTTGCACGAATATGCTACACTTAAATGGACTTAAAACTTAAATACAGCACTTACTACTGAGTAATTTTCTCTGCCACAAAAGAGAACGCAAGAGAATACAAATACAAACCATTCAAGTCAGTGCATGTGTGTGTAACATCTCCGTTATTCATAGCAATGAGTATAAATATCTTAATAAGACCACAAAAATCCACATAAAGAGAACCTATAATACAGAAACTAAAAGTTAAAAGGCTATTTTGTTCATTTTTAAACAAGTGTAGATCCATAAATGAGGCTATTTTGGTTTAGTACTTTCTCTAAATAGCTCAACCATTTGGATATGAACATTCTGTACAAAAGTTAATGTGTACATTTACAAACAACTATCAATAGCCACCATTACACAGTACCAAATTTATTTTTTTTTTCCTGCTTTGTTTATATTAACAAAAAACAGCACCATGTTTTTAGTGCCCATAATATTTCATATTATATGCGCATTTATAGTTAAGCCATTTGGACACTTTCTTATTAGTAAGTTAATAAATTTAGGGGCTTTTAATTAGGTCTGTTCTCATTCGTTGACTCAGAACTTGGTCCATTACCTTTCTCTCCCCTTCAACTAAATTCTTTCATCATGATTTAGCATTCAGCTGTGCAGTTAGGGCAGCAGTCTCCTGTTTCATTTGACGTAGATCAGCTGAGATTCTCTCCAGATTGGCTCCAACATTCTTGGCACTTTCAGTTTCAATCTAAAATATAACAATTAAAATGGATGATTTCAGGCACGTAATAATGTAACAGAACATAATTATTCAAATTAATTTCAAGAAAGTGGTGCAATTTTATATATGGTGGGTTGTTGAGTCTTTGAGTTTTTTAATCTCTTTTCTCGGGCCTTGGTACAGGGTCAAATGAATTGTGGACTCGGGGTTAAATTTTTGTGAATTATTTTATTCGCATCCTTTTATTCACAGTATTGAAATCATATCACAATAGTAAATAATTTATTTCAGTGGATTGACTTTCTTAGCATTGCCAAGAACTAATGTCTGAAAATTTAGCGATATTTCGCTAAATGCGTTTTCCATTACTTTGCACTTCGTCAATCTTATGTTCTTTCATTCAATTGTGCACATCGTGTTGACTAATGTGTTAAAGTTAATCAATATTTCACTTATTTTCCTGTAATTACAATTTTTAATCACTTAGTCACTTGACTTTCACTATTTTAAGACGTGCACATATAAAAATGCGACCATACTGTACTGACGCTAATAGCAAAGAGAAGGACTGATCTTGCCATATCTTTGTGAGTTATGCTCATGTATCCATCCGCATATGTGTGCAATTAATAGTGTCATATTTTTTATAATCCGAAAACGCTAAGAAAGCAATTTTAATCTAACCTTATAACATTTTTGTCATTAAATATTTAAAATAACCCTTAATTTTCTATACACAATCGAAATATAGTAATTCATAATTATAACAACATTGATAAACAGGCAATATTCTCAATAATTGAAGAATGATGAAACAAAGTTAATTACAAATATGAAATAAGTCAAATTCACAACATATTTAATATAATTTGGGGGTGAATTATATATTATTTTATTAATTAAATCTGACCTTCTATAAAGGTTTGCCATGTGACACAGAATAGCTTTCATGTGTTTGAAATGAATACATAAAAAGGTTAATAAAAAAACAACAACAAAAAAACAAAGTTTTTGTTAGTATATGACACAGTTAAATGATTATTTTATATTTTAGTACTTTCAAATTTAAATGTTATGGTTTCCATACAAATGATTTCGGCATATTGCCACAGAGTATTTTATTGTCGTTAGGATAATGTCGTCCTGTAGCTGTTTAGGGAGCTTATATTGTTGTCTCCATTGCACAAATGATTTTGGTATTGTGCCCCTTGCTCCGAAGAATAGGCCTGTGACCACGATGTTGCTGATATTATATGAGGCACTGAAGAATGGAATTGTGGGCTCATATATTTTCTTCTTTTCACGATCCACTTCTGCTGGCTGGTCTAAGGATGTCTCAAACCATATAGTTTCAAAATCATAAAAATGAACCACAAATTAGCTCCAGGTATGACCAGAGAGTATATTTTTATTTTCTCCACTGATTATCTGTGATAGATGGAAGAACTCCCGTGAATCAGAATGTGTGTGTCCAAGCATCAACAACCCAGAAATGGAAAGTCAGATAAATATTATAATTTAAAAGTATAAAGTCCACCATCTTCTAAAGCACCTTTAGATGCAAACATTTTCATTAGACTCTTTTGTTTTTGTCTTTCGTATTTCCTTAAGAAAAGACATCACAACAATGGACAACAGATCCAAACCACAACCCACATACAGCAAATTCACATTCCACCTAAAGATGCACAACAAATTCCAGAAGCATAAATTAAGCTAGCCCCTTACAATAAATTCAACCTAAGAAACCTGCTAAACCATCCATCAAAAGCACAATACCAACCACTTCAAAATCCAGTGTATACCAAATAAAATGCACACAAATTGACAAATTAGCCATAGCCCATCACTTCTAATCAACACAGCACACCATAAAACAGGCTATTAAATTATTAAAATGTGTAAAAGCTACAGCTGAATTGATAATTTGGGAAAAAATCTGATGTGTTGCACTCACATGACTTTTCTACTAACCATTCTTACAAACTCTTATTCCTATATCTTCTTCGTGTTAGTTGAGATAAACATTTGTACAACTTATTGCTTATTTCCTTGTAGGTGCAAGGGGAATGTTAGAATACAGTAGGGTTTGTGCGATAGTCAAATGTTTTAAAGCTTTGAGATTCTGTTGTATTTGCACACTTAACATATAAAAAAATGAACAACGATGATCCATTTCACAAAAGTTCTAAGTTTTCTGAAACTCACACACATAACAAGGAATATCTCGGAAATGGTTCACCCTACAAGAAAATTTATTGAGACATAAATTGTGTATTTTAGCAAGATCTACATTTTTTGTACAGTATAATTTGGTCTATCTCTAACGGTTTACCAGTTATGCAAAAGTCGTCCAGAGTAAATACGACTACAGGGGCTATAGCCAGAAAATTCAAGATATACATTTCATTTGTCATCAAAATATCTCAAACATATGACATTTTAATCAAAATCGTTAGAGCCATTTTCAAGAAAATCAAAAGTTTCAAAAAATTTTCCATGTAAAGGGTAGTTTAGGGTGAGGCTATTTTCCTCAAAATTTTTGTGTCGCATCCTTGAAAGACATTAAACTTAAATACCAACTTTGGTTTTTAACCGACTTTTTGTTTTTGATTTGGATTTGGATTTGGTTTAAGGGCGCTCAACTTCTAGGTCATCAGCGCCCTTTTTTTGTTTTTGAGCTATGCTGTCCACAGACTGACACACACACAGACCTTTTTCTAAAAATGCTTTTTTTTGGATTCAGGGGGTCTCAAAACATGCATTTCCAGTGAAATCTCGACATCGAATGTTTGGGTGGAATACAATACTTCCCCTACTTACCAGTAGAGAAAGTAAAAATGTACATAAAGAAGGACGTTCACCTAGCTATGAATTTTGAAATACCATAAGTACACAACATCCCGAAGTTTACATCCAGCAGCCAAGGTAGCAGCACAGCCATAAACCACAACACATCACTGCTTCATCTGTGAACATAATACTGATTCCAGCATTTTATCTTTAATTTTTGGAAACAAAATGAAATCACAAGGTTCTAGGTCAGGGTTGTATTGTGGAGGGTGCAGGTGCTGACCTTCAGAGCATTGAGATACTCAATAAGACAGAAGACAAAAATAATAAGATAAAAACAATGGCATTTCAGGGGAAAAATCGTGCAAGATGTAAAATTAAATTAAAAGCAAGGATAACAGAACAAGTATCTTATTTTAATCATATGGGCTGCAACATTAATAATTAAAACAAAAAGACGTAGAAGTTAAAATTAATAAATTTCAGAGTATGTGCAGAACATACACGACAAACACTAAAAAATAAAACATTGCAAGACACACAACTGAAATTTTACAAAACAATGGCTATTCCTCTTTTAACTTAAGGATCTGAAAATTGGTCCTTAAATAGGAAAGATAAAAGAAACGTAGAATCTAGTAAAATAAAGTTTTTAAGAAGTGTAGCCTATTGGACTATCAAAGAAATTAAGAAATACGGAACAACCTAAAAGTATTTGAACTATAGCGCATCCCACCCTTAGAAGACAGTACACGTTAAATGGAGCACAGTGTTGCAACATGTACTAGTTGCAAATCTTTCTCTGCGTGCGACCCCAAGGTAGCCGGATTCCTGTACTTAGTCCCTCATTGCTGCTTGACGGGCACTTTTAACTTTGGTATCCCTCCATGCCTTTGCCACTGTATGGCCTAAATTTACAAATGACTCGTCTGTATAAACAATTGATTTCCCATTGGTCCCTAAACCTTTTTACGTAGTTTAGATATTTATGTCGCCATCTGATGATATCGTCTCTTTCTATTAATATGCACTTGTTACCCCTTCTTTCTTATTCGAACCCCAAATCATGTAAGAACCGACTAAGAGTGGCCCTTGAAAAATTTGGTAGGGTCTCACCACTGTTGACCCGTGACAAAATGATATTCAGTGTGGGTGGAATATTTGCAAATAGTAAAGAATGAACAATTCCCCGCACTTCACTTTGCACTATTCCATCATCTTGCGTTAACCTAGTGGTTTTTTTATTTTGCTTTCTTTTTCGATGGCATTCTTAGAGGTCCTTTCATTACTTCCTTTTTAATCCTATACACTACTGCTTCTGAACACCCAATAGCCTTAGCTGTTTCTTTTACTGCCTTACACGCAATTTACTTGAAAAATAATCGAACACATTCATAATTATTTGGTGTTCCTTACTTCTTAATTTACCAATATATCATCTCTTCATAGCTTCCCCCTCCATAACTACAAATATTTATGAGAATATTAAACAAATAACGCAATAACAGCTAACAGATTCTACACAGTTACACACACGACTTCTTTCGAACTAATGCTAGTGCTGCTCCTTATACTATCTTCTGTGTCAGGCCTGGCGCGAGAATACGCTGAATAGATGAATAACTTTTGTTTGCCTTACTGGATAAAAGAAAGAGGTTACGGCCTTTTGGTTTATTTTAAAAACTTTCTCCAACCCTCAACATTTGTTCTCTCTAGGTCCCCTATGTAAACTCAATAACAAAAAAGTTTCACACTACGTAACTTTTGCAGTGCACAGATATAAAATTTTCCGAAAACATTTAATTTAAAAAATTATAACACTTAACTGAGTAAACATAGAGAATTCAAAGTGGGCAGGTAGTAGTACTATGAGAAAAAAATATGGACGTGTTCTAGCAGTTAGTTTATTAGTGCGTGATGAGTATAGAAACAGCAAATATTGGACTTCTATTGAAAAAAACGTTTTCTGAAGAAATATGGGCCTATAGCAATGTATAATGACTCTACAAAGGATATAACCTGATAGAGAAAAAAATTCTGCGTAGGATAATGTGTTCAAACCTGAAATTTATAACAACTGAATATTTATACCATGCTATTAGGAACCTGGCAACAGTGTGGTAGAAAAGGACGAGGCTAATGGCAACTCGTATGCGCTAGATAGAGACAGATATATCCCATTTAACTCCATACTGTCATCTAAGAGTGGGACAAGGTATAAATGACAGAATACAAGACAATAAACAAAAATGGTACTCTCATTTCAGAATGGACGAAAATAAGACTACCAAGAGGCTGAGACGGGAACTTCTATGTATATATTTGTAATTTTAGATTAAGAATGTACATATATATATAAGACTTTTAGGTATAAGTATAATTTGTATTATAAACTGTGTAAAGAAACTGCCTCTTGAAAATATGTTGACCTGAGCACATTTCTGAAGGCCAGAGGACAAAAACGTCTTTTGTGATCTCGCGCCCAGGCATGGTTTGCCTAAAGTCCAAGGACACAGCTGGGGAAAATACACCCCACCTCCATAACGGGACTAGAGAGAAAGTGCGGGGGTGAGATATAAATAGGAAAACTTGGAAGCGGACTGGCTGACTGATTGTCTGTGTTGCGATGTTGCTACGAGGGTGAACCTTGTATCGCTGAATAAGTATAGCTTCGCGCCAAAAAAAAAACGTCGAGGTGTGAAAGGCGACAGTGATTAGCGTATAGTAAAGCAAAATAGCAATCTTAGAATGAAACACCAGAAACTCGCTCAGGTCGGCACTTCGAGGCAATAAAGTGGTGAAGAATAAAATTAGTAAATGTCTGTGATATATTTGTCATCTAACCTCACGCCTGAGAAATATCCCTCTCACGCCTACCTAAATCTGGTACCCAACCCCATTACAAATGGCGCCCAACGTCACAATCACGTTACAAATGGCACCCCAACGTGACGGCTCGACAAAGGATGACAACCAGAGGATCGCCGATGGAAGCAGGTGACTCAGCGAGAATATAATCAACGCGTAGAAAGAGAGTGAACTTCAACGTAAGGAGAACAGTAGACGCCGGGGAAGCGAAAAGGAGACAACGACCGCAAGGAACATTATGAGCAACAAGAAGCAGCCTCAAGATCTTGGAGGAAAGGTGAACAAGGTGCTGTTTTCAACAAGCGAGGCAATCAACATCAGAGGACGACCACATCAACCCAGCAACGCAGGTCGCCGAAAGGTCAGAGTTTTAAAAACAATCCTATGTAAAGACAATATATATCATAGTTATAATAGTAGATGCATGAAAATAAATGTGTGCAAGAAATGAGAGGATATTATATACTGTATGACTGAGTGGGGAAGATAGAATAGGGTAATTTTAAATGCTCCTTCGTAGCAGGAAGTTAAGTAGAAATACCAAAATGGAGTCGTTAGAACAGAATAAATAAAGCAGTACTGGGAGCAGCGACGCGGTAGGGAATATTTCGGGAGATTGCTTTCAGATACTCTTGGAAAAATTAAACGAAATGGGTGATAGGTTGGAGAGTAAAATTAGTGGTCAGGCTAAAGAACTAAACGAAATGAGTGGTAGATTAGAGAATATGGGTGGTCAGGTTAAAGAACTCTTAGACGAAGGATTTAGGACGCAAGAATCAAAGCTGAAAGAACATTTAGATCATAAGCACCAGGAATTTGAGGAGAGAATGAGGGAACAATTAAATATACAGCAGGTGAGCATTTCCAAAATCAAGACAGGGTTAAATTCCTTTAAAGTTAACGTGGACAACAATTTAGAAGGTATGAAAGAGACGTGTAAAAGAAAAAATGTAGAAACCATGAAAATGCCGACGGATGAGCAAATACCTATTAAAAACGCAGTGCATGGGGAGGTAAATAAAACTTTACAAGTAGTACACGCTGAATTAGAAGCTGAGGGACAAGAAATTAATAAACTTAAGGAAAACACTGAGAGACAGTTATCAGCTCATCTAGAGGTAGATAACCGTTCAAAACAGAATGAGAGCAAGATAGTGGAGCTTCAGGGATCTGTAGAGAGAATGGAGATACAATTAAGAAGTATTAATGATGGTAATGCGACTAGCGCAGTTGACAGTAATGGGAATGATAACTCAATTGTAAATAGTGCACAGCATGAGGCTGCCACTATGGAGAATGTAACACCTAGCTCCTTCCACGTGAACCCGTCTAATACAGGAAATAGTCTTAATCAATATGGGCAATTGTTGAATAAATCATCTGTTCCCATTTTTGACGAGTCTAATGCCATAAATCCAAAGCAATTCCTTATCGACGTAGACCACTATTTTGAAATAAAGGATATACCGGAACAGCTCAAAATGTTTGTTGTACAGAAGGGACTGAGAAACAGATCTCTGACGTGGTTAAGGCTTGTTTTGGGGGAAAATTGCTTTTACGAGCATTCCAAGCAAATGTTTATTAATATGTACTGGGATGTGACTACACAAAGCAAGATAAGATTAATGTTTAGGAAATTGGCCGAGGAACGAGTGAAAAAGAAAGCTGACAAAGGCAAAGCAAATGATAAGATCAGAAAGAAAAAGAAAGGGGAAATCCATATTGATACCCGAAACGAACAGTCATTTGTGAAACGCGTAGTAAAGATCTTTGCAATAGATAAGAGGCGGGCGGATAGCCACGGTCCTCATTGTGACCACACCAAGGCCAAAGGGACAAAGGACAACCGAACCAGGCGTATTTACGGTCAATGAACCAAGTTATGGGACTGAAAACAGTAGAGAGTACCAAGGAAACATTTATTTACTAACTTAACTAATAACTTAAAACAATTGGCTTAAGTACCCAGCGTGAAAAGAGGCTGAAAAAAAAAATAAATAAATAAAGTGGACTGTGGAATAGCTGAAACAAAAGGGGATTCGAACCGATAGAATAGTGGAGATCAAATTCATTAACACAGTGGGCACGAACTTATAAAAGAACAGCTGATGTAGAAGCTGCCGAAAAGTAAGCTGAGATGCGTGAACTTATGAAAGAATAATTTATGTAGATGCTGCCAAAAAGTAAGCTGAGATGCGCGAACTTATGAAAGAATAATTTATGTAGACGCTGCCGAAAAGTATGTTGAGATATAAATGATAAAGTTGACCGTGAAAATAAATAAACCTAGATAAAAACGAAAGTAGACCAATGCAAAGCGACGCACAAGGCGAGAAAGGTAGAAAAATGCTAAAACCGGATCAGAGTCCTAATTGCTGGAACGTTATAAGTTGTTTTAGTACTTATTAAATGAAAAATTGAAGGAAATTATAGATTGATTATGGCTGTGATAGAAATAACAGAAATGATATTAAAAGTGTAAACTGCATCATACAGTAATTGTAAATTTGATCTAATTACTTATCAAAGGGAGACCGAAGATGCGGGAAACAATAACAAGCAACAATTGAAATAAGAATAATGGTTTTAAAATACGCGCGAAGCGGTATATAAGTTTAAAAAGACAGATGAAGGAACAATGGTAAACTTGGAAGGATATAGGTGAAGATAGGTAGAAATAAGTGTAAAATTAGTAGCTCGTAAGTGTGATTAGATTAGCAGTACAAAATGTCATTATGTGAAACACTGGTTAAGAATTGAGGGACCCTGGAAGACATTGAACCCTTGTGTTTACGTTGGCCAGGTAGACAAGGAGAACCTGTGTCAGTGACCTATATGTGTGACAGTGTAAGGGAAGAAAGTGAAAGTCCAAGACAGGTAGCTACTTGAAAGTAAAGGGATGCTACGAGGAAGTGGAAATTCTCATGTGTAAGTTAAGCTGAAGTCAGGACTTAGGAGGAAAATATGAACTTGGTATCAATAAAAAAAGGAGAAATCTCTCAAAGTTCTTCCTGTTTTTCTTGCTACAAAGTCTGGCACATTTGAGACGGGAACTTCTATGTATATACATTTGTAATTTTAGATTAAGAATGTACATATATATATAAGACTTTTAGGTATAAGTATAATTTGTATTATAAACTGTGTAAAGAAACTGCCTCTTGAAAATATGTTGACCTGAGCACATTTCTGAAGGCCAGAGGACAAAAATGTCTTTCGCGCCCAGGCATGGTTTGCCTAAAGTCTAAGGACACAGCTGGGGAAAATACACCCCTCCTCCATAACGGGACTAGAGAGAAAGTGCGGGGGTGAGATATAAATAGGAAAACTTGGAAGCGGACTGGCTGACTGATTGTCTGTGTTGCGATGTTGCTACGAGGGTGAACCTTGTATCGCTGAGTAAGTATAGCTTTGCGCCAAAAAAAACATTGAGGTGTGAAAGGCGACAGTGATTAGCGTATAGTAAAGCAAAATAGCAATCTTAGAACGAAACACCAAAAACTTGCTCAGGTCAGCACTTCGAGGCAATGAAGTGGTGAAGAATAAAATTAGTAAACGTCCGTGATATATTTGTCATCTAACCTGACGCCTGAGAAATATCCCTCTCACGCCTACCTAAATCCAGTACCCAACCCCATTACAAATGGCACCCAACGTCACAATCACGTTACAAGGCAAAAGAAGTGTAGGAAGACCAATTACTAGACAGATGGACGATGAAGTCGTCGTTGCTGTTGTTGTTAGCTAATGCTGGATTTCTGACAATGAAGTCATTAATCCTCTTGCTCTCCAATATTTAATATATTAATAGAGCAATAGCAGTATAGTAACCGATTTTTAGAGAGCACCATATTTTTATGGACGATGAAGTCAGAACAGGCCAAATGGCCTAAATCCTGTAGTTGAAGAAGAAGAGTTTCAGCTGTTAGTTTTGCTGTGCGTTATGACATGTCATGGTGCAAAATTATTTTTATTTTTGGGCATTTTTCATTTACTTTTTCAAAAATTTGTGGTGAACAGATATTTGTGTAGCAATTGGCAGCAACGATACATCTATCTTCTTATGCCTTAGATGCTTTAGTAGCAATATGGTCCATTTCAGAAAAAAAATAGCAACCATCTTCTTACCAGCACTAAATTTACCTGACGTTTATAAACCTGGGTTCTGTTCAAAAGATCCATTAAACTATTTAACTTTTCTTTTCAGAATGATAACGATAAATCCAAGGTTCATAACTAATAATGATATTCCAAACCAAATCTGAGGCACCTCCTTGGAATTTTTCATGTGTGTTTCTCCATCAAAGTGTTGTTTTTGATCAGGAGTAAGTTTATGTGGAATCCATCAACAACAAAGTTTTCTCATGCCTAACCGTTGATGAAAAATGTTTTGAATTTCAGCCATACCAATTTCAAATGTTGCCTGAATAAATTGATAAAATGTCCATTCTTTGTGAAACACAGTTCTATGCCCATCTTCACAATGTTAGGCATTAATCCCAATTTAAAATTATAAAAAAGCATACTCCAGAAATGATCTCTAATCAAATTAATTTTTCAGTGAACACAAAATCTGTAAATGATGACAAACTATCACAGAAAATTGAACAAACTACATGGCAATCAACTCGAAAAACATTACAAGGTAGCTGTCAAATATAAACAAATTTCATTTGTATTTAAAACATGTGATTCTAAAAATCTTCAATGTTGCCCTTGTATCTGTAAAAATTTTTAATGAGTATTATTACCTGTTCTTCCAAGTCTCGAATTTCTCTGATTATGGCTCCTGTCTCCTCCACCATTTGGACTAGTTCCCCACAGTCTGAGTGTAATGTGGCCAGAAGTTTATAGGCTTTTCTAGCATTTTCATCCTTTTTAGCATCCTGTAAGTATACAGAGAAAGCCATAAATCAATTGCAATAGTACAAGTCTCCATTAGTCCTGCTTTCTACCTCCTTGTTAAATGCAATAATATGGTATTTTATGCAACACAAGCTATGACTCATTTCATCAAAATTATGTTCTGCAAATGGCCTTTGTGATAAATTGCCAGCCTGCAATGCAAATCATCAAATTGCTTCTAATTTTCAATGCAATACATTAATTTCTCTGTGGATATTATCTTTGTCTTTCGGAGTTTTTGTAACATTTGAATAAATCCTGCTCTTCCAAACCAGTCAAAGCAATCTGATTATTTTGGAAAAATGTCTCCACCTTTCAAGATGATTTGGTTCTGAGTCATTGCACAGCTGCTATGGCACCATCTTGCTGGTGCATTTTCACTGTTTCCTTGTAGGCCTTAGAGGCAAGAGTTGCTACTCCAGTTGGAATCCTACAAAAATAATTTGAAGAAATACATCCACAACCAGCAGAATTTTAGAGAAATGATGGCCATTTCCAAGACATAATTTACAAGAAATGAAATACTTTCTTGCAAAATAGCACATTAATTGCATTAATCTTAATTCATATAAATAATATAATTTGTAAATATAACAATATCTTAGAGACTGCAAGTTTTATTTTAGTACTTGCTGTAAGATTTTGAAATCAAAGACAGACTGCAGTTGCTCAAATTATCATTTGCATCATCAGTGTGTGACAAGAATTGTATGTTAAAATGCATCAGAGAAAAGATTAATGCCAATATTCAATAACCAAGTTGTTTAGACATGTAAATATCATATACACAATGTAATTGTCCCGAATCTATTATGGCTTGAAAGGAAATATGTTTGAGGTCAATCATGACCATATGGTCGACGCATCACAATCGAATCAATAAATAGTCAATAAATCGCAGTTGCTATGTCCATAACTTGGGAAATCAACAATTACCCCTACAGAGAGGTAATGAATCATTACTAGCGATATATGCATTGCAAGAGATGATCACATATTAGTGCCATCAAGTAGGAAATATATCGGTAGTCCCACAATGTTGTTGTTAGCTAATGCTGGATTTCTGACAATGAAGTCATTAATCCTCTTGCTCTCCAATATTTTTCACTGATGGATAGGGTGTTAGAAGTGGCCGGGCATATTTGAAGGTGGTCTCGGTCCATTTCCTCTTGCAGATCACATAGAGGGTGAAGAATATATCCCAATTCTGTTTAAATGTTTTGCCAGACAATCATGTCCTGTAATCAACCTGAAGGTTGCAACTGCTGTTTTTCGAGGATACTCAGGAATTACTGTTTGAATAGTAGCTAGCAAGAGGTCTGGGTTACTGCCTGTTCCAGAGTAATGTATAAGGTTGTGGGATCTTCTTTACTATAAATCAGTTCAAAAAGTCCCACAATGTTGGATATACTACTAAAGAACATCAGACTGAATATAGCACGGGTATATTTGATATGCATAGCTGTATGGTGGAGATTTTCAAATACAGTTTGTCTAAAACATCCTGACATTTCCCCACTCCCAAATCAAAGCTGTGTAATATCACTGAACAGTTCACTTGCATAAAGGAGAAATGGAGGTCAGTCTTCCAGTTGCCATGATAGCGATAAGTTCATGTATTGTTTATGTGACTGCCTCCAAGTTCTGATAACCTTCTAGTCACTTGCTCCCCCACCACTCTCAACACTTCCTCACAGTTCTCCTCACTTGCACATATGTCAGGACATTTTAGACAAGCTGTACTAAAGAAAGAGAAGAATAAGGATACTTCTCTTACAAAACCAGAAAATTCTTGTATGTATTAGCTTCAGGACTTGAAAGTGCTATTTATTGTAAAAGTGTCAAGTTAATTTGTGAATCTATTGCAAGTTAATGGCAATAAAATTGAATTAACGTAAGACCTGAATATTTATTACAAATAATAATACCTCTTCCTTATTTGTCCACTTGTACCCATAATGCTCTGAAGATGAGACTCATCGCTGCATCACCACATTTGCCAAAAGCATTCCCAAACTACAATTGTTTATACTGGTCGTCGTCATAACTAACACAAAATCACCAGTATAAGCAAGTGCAGCACTGATAAAACAAATGATAGAAATATTAAGTGATTTTGCATTGGTTATGATGACCAATATAAATAAGTGTGGCACCGATGATGAGAATGATAGATACAAATATTAAGTGATTCTGCATTAGTATAGTAGCTAGTATAAACAAATGTGGCACCGATGATATGAATGATAAATCCAGAAACTGCAATCTGCCTTAGATTTCAAGAACTTGCAGTAAATACTAAGATAAGTGAAGCTTATAGTCTCTAAGATATTGTTATAATGGGAGAGCAAAAAACCTCCAAATGGACTGCTCGGTGTTTGCCTGTCCACATCCTAGGTGCTCGTTGCCATCTGCTGCTATCATAGAAAGGCATGGATGAAACCATACATTTTTAAAACTACTTTTAATGTCTTTACTAACCAATAGCGATTACTATTACTGCTATTGCTCTCTTCAATATCATCAGTGAAAAATATTGGAGAGCAAGAGGATTAATGACTTCATTGTCAGAAATCCAGCATTAGCTAACAACTAACCAACTTTATGAAAGATGCTGGAACTGGTCGCCATCATCCATACATACATTTTTGGCACCTCTTTAGGAAACTATCCATCACTTGCCACAGTCCACATTGAGAAATACTGGCTATTCCTTGGCATTTGTGTTGTACACTTTATGTTTTAAGCTACCCCAGAGATAGAAATCGCAGAGGGTTAGGTCGGGGGACCACAAATTCCTACTAATAATTCTGTCCTGAGACATGCTTTCAGTTGTTTTCATTGAAAGATTGGCCATATGAGCTGATGCAGTCTTGTTGAAAAAAGGCAACCTTATATTTTTCATGAAGTAACCCTTCATGACAAAAAATTTGGTGCATGGTGCACCATTAGAAGAGAAAGGTTTCTCAGAGCTCCAATAAGCGTGAATTACGGCGAGGATGGATAGTTTCTCAAAGAGGTACCAAAAATGTATGTATGGACGATGGTGACTAGTTTCAGTACCTTCTTTCCTAAAGTTGGTCAGTGAAGCCTTTAAAAGTAGTTTTAAAAACTATTGTAAAATTGAGTTGGTGTTGAAACACTTTACATCACTTCTATTTATTTGTCTTGGCCAGTTTCAAGAGCTACTTGCTCCCATCATAAAAAGTACCCGACTGGCCCTTGTGGATGCTGCCTGGTGTGTGGTTGTTTGAGTTGACATCTGCGGTGGAGTGATGAACTTCTATAATGGATTTGGTGGTGTAAATTCATACTACTGTTACTAGTTTATTCAAATATAAACAGAAAAGGTTTTAAAAATGTATGGTTTCATCTGCACCTTTCTATGATAGCAGCAGAAAGCAACAAGCGTCAAGAACGCTGACAGGCAAAACACTGCACAGTCCGTTTGGAGGTTCTTTTGCCCTCCTGGTATTTATAGATTTATGTTGCTTCACTGTTAATAGCTTCAGTTTTTTCATTATATAGTTTGTGTTTACTATGCAGTTTTAAACCAAACTGGGGAAGCAGTAAGAAAATAAATAGAACCAAAAAAATGAAGTAGGAAGAGGAAAAGAAAAAAAGAAAAATCAGAGGCACAATTATCAGAGAAATTGTCAAGAACTAGAAGAAAAAATGAATAAGAAGTAGTAGAAGAAATGAAAAACAATTGAAAGGAACATGAACAAGAAGAGAAAAAGAAGACAAAAGAAAAGGGGGGAAAAGTAGGAAGTGGAGCGAACAACAGAAGGTTAAATGGATAAAAGGATAAACAGATGAAAAGACAGAAAAGAAGATGATGTAGAATAGAAAGGAAGAGAAAAATAACCCAAAAGGAGTAGGAAGAGGACAAGCAAAATGCAGAGGAATAAGAATAATACGCTATAAAGTTCTGTGAAACAACTACATGCTTATCTTTTGAGTAGCTCTGAATGAGGTATGCAGGTGATGTAATGGTTCACCTGCAAACCACCAGAAGCCACCACATCTAGCTTAACAAAAGCATCCCAACAGTCAGCTCAAGATATCAGCAAATGCTCATTAAACATGTTCTATTAAACTGGTGAGTAACACTAAAAAGAGTGCATAAATTGACTTCACTTAATTGCATTCTATCTAGGTGGCTTTGGTTCCCTGTTTGCAATACCATCATAATTTGATAACGTTTATTTTTAACTCCCTCATAGATTATAACAGCACTTACCCTAAAAATAAGTTCATCTGCTACAGTAAAAGATCTATCCAGTCTTCCTGTAAGATTATTGATTTCCTTTTGAAGCTCCTTTGTATCATTTAATACCTTGTTTATTTCATCTTTTTGTTTCTTAATGTTGCCTATGATTTCCATTATCCGACGTGTGTATGCTGATCTGCAGAAATAATAAAGAAAACAACACATAATGACCAGAAGCATTGACAAAAGCAGGTAAGATGCTTTGTTGTACCTGTAGAGAAAACTACAGATGCTTATAGTATATTTTTTTCAATGTTTCTTATATAGCATTGAAATGCTTGTATTAGCACTTATAATTCTGAAAATACTGCAAAAAACATGAAAGGTGATGTATAAAAAAATTCCTTACATAAAGATAATGATCTTTCCTATAGTGATCTTTTCATTAGTAGTAACTTTGTTTGCACAAATAAATAATAATTACTCTCAATTTCACTTATTTTTTGATTATCAATTGCATAATATTTACAGGTAACTGCAGTTAAGAGCTTTCACCAATGAACTTCACTATAACTTTGACACTTCAACTTGACAGCTATGGTGGTTGGCCGAGATGACCCAGGAGTATTAGAGTATAAGAAAACTACTGACTGCCATGAAGAAATGACTTACGGGATTTTTCAGGAGTGGTTCACTAAAGTACTACCGAAACTGGAACCCAGGATTGTTATTGCAATGGACAACACTTTCTTGCCATAACATGAGATTATTGTGCCAACCCAGCTCAGCTTGGAAAAAGAAAGATTGTCAACTGGCTATCATCACATAATTTATCATTTTGCAAAAATAACATCAAAGCAGAACTCCTGAAATTAGTCCAAAACAACAACATTGAAAATAAATATATTATTGATGACCTTGCCAGAAAAGCTGGTCACATCGATGAAAAGTTATTAAATCCAATTCAACTTGTCTGAAGCCATGTTAAAGGATAGAGCGTTAGAGGAAATGACACCTGAGATGTGGCATGCACATTTGCCATACTATCAAACAAGAATGACGAATGTGGTGGAGAGTTTAATTATCTCTGATGATTCCAGATCTGATTAAGACATGGATGCGCAACCCTTGCCCAAGAGTGACATGGATTAACACAAGTTAGTACTATTTCACTTATGTTATTGTGATGCCAGGCATGGCATACAACAGGGGACAATTGAGGCCAGGCTGCTTCATGTCACATACCGAGCTGGCAAGCAAACAAAGGCACAAGGTCAAGCTTCCCCTACCACTCAGGCGAGCAAACACATGACTAATAACAATGAAGCAGCAACACAGTGGCTTCGAGAAAGATCTGGCGCATTTGTGCAAGTTGAGAAAGGTCTGTGTGATGTCATCCCCTCAATCTAAGGAGGCAAGGAAACTGCAGAAGAGTGAGTTATGGCTACAGACACGAGTCAGTGTGTCAGTGAGTGCGAGACAGCTGTCTGTCTGTCATCTGGTGGAAGAAGACAAACATGGTTTATTTACATTTAGCCTGGTTCTTAAGGCGATCAGAGCATAGTATGGCAGCCTGTGAAGTGATCACCTTACATATGACAAAGGAGGTTACGTACATGCATCAGAATGAAGAAGGGTTAAAGGATGTTAAAGTCGTGAAAAAAATAACATTAGACAATCCATTTTATTTCAATTTTTATAGATACACTGATGATTCCTGACCCATGAGCTTACACAGAAAGACAGTTGGTAAGTTAGCACATGATGGAAAATCTTATGTGAAATGGCAAAATAACTATGTGATGAGGTGCAGGGAGAATCACTCTATGATTGGCTAAAACACGAAAGCTTAGAGCTAAAACTTGTGTGTTAGAGTTTTAAGTTTGCACTTATTTTACTTAACATGAGACAATGTGAATGCAAGCATTACGATAACATGAAACAAAGCTTCTATTTTTATGTTATGTTTATATCTAATTTTCACTGTGAATGACTTTTTATAGACAGCAATTGTGGATATACATTAATCTCCTATCCCAGTATACACATGCAAATATACATATAAATTAAATTAACTGTAGCTAATGAACTTTCTACCGCAAACTCAATGTTTACCACTATTTAAACATAGCAATCTACTATGAAAAGTACCATTAAATATGTATTCCACTGTTGCCTTTTATCAAACTACAATTTTAAATAACTTTACAAAGCAAACTTACCTATTTATATCTTTTGTGACTTTTTCATACTCTGCAAGCAACTGTGAATGCAGCTGTTCCTTCTGACGCACTTCATCACTCAGTTCTCTGCCCTTTTCTCTCAGGTTTCGTACTGCATCCACCTTTTTTTGACTTTCCGACTAAACAAATGCATACACTCCATTATAGTATTATTTACTGACTATGGTATAAGAAGTCATTGGGTCACAGGAATATGTAATGTCTTTTTATCTTAATTCGAATGAATTTAGTCACAATTTAATGTTAACGTGACGTAGACAAATTGCTCTTAGAAATTAAACTTTGCAATGACATTTTAACATTAAATTGTGACTAAATTCATTTGAATTAGGTAGAAATGTGTTACAGCAGCATTGTTTACACAATATTTGTGTGACAGTGACATAATAAACCTTTATATCCATTCATCAAGATGGTAGATGGCTCCATATATTTCACACAAATTATTTTATTCAGTGTAATGGTTATTTTAAGACAAAATTGTATTGGACATACTTGTTACATTCATTATGTGGAATCCCTAGTAAATGTATGACCAAAGCAATACCTTCCAGCCTGCATAAGTTTGAATACATTTTTGTGTCACTCTTTCACACTCACATTAATTTTAAAATGCTGCAGTATTTCTAACATTTTAAAGTGAAGGCAAGTGTAAAACAGGGACTCGTGAAAGCAGGATAGGACTTTTAATCTCCCCTTAAGCCTTACAAATAGTGCTTAGTGCACACTGCTTTCAGCCCAGTAAGAATGTTTAATTTTGTGGTATGTTTGGATAAATTTTACAAATTTACCTAGCTGCACTGTATCATTGCTGAACATTTACCAATATTTCAATAACAGCAGTGTTAGCAGGAATGCCAATTTTTAGAAATTTCTTGATATAATAGCCTAATTACATTAATGAAGTCATTTTTAGCTGCCCAAAGGCTCTGATGAATAAATCACAACATTTTTTTTTTCAATGCACCAACAATAAGTATATTTCATTTTAAAATACACCAATTAGTGAATAGTAATAATTTACCATGTATGGCAAAGAAATTTTCTTTGGAGAGTTTTCATTGAAAATTGAACTTTCTTATATAACTCCTGAAAACTTTTCTTTAGTGGACATATGAGGTTTCTGAAATTTAGGATTAATTATACAAATATGTAATGTTAGCGTTGATCCTCAACTACGTGTATTAAAATCAATGCAACCAATCACTTTTATTAATACAGTAAAATTTCTTTTATACATTTTCGACACTTATACTTTTTTTTCAGCAGTCCTGGCAAAATCCTATAATATATTACGATAAATCATTTCATTTATACAATTTTTATGCTTATGCGATCATAGCTTATATCCCCAAGAGCAAAATATACCATTTATACAACGGTTTTGTTCTTTAAAATTTCAAGAAATATTCACAGCTGATAAATTTTGACTCGCTCTGTACATTTCTCGGAAAACATCCCTCAGCGTGGAAGTGACAGCAACCTTGAAGCTATTTTTCGAGCAAAGTTGTAAAATACCAAACCATACTTGCTTCAGTCATTTGTGCTCTGTGCTTCTGTTGCGATTAACCCGGTTAGTGAACATGGGTGAAAGGAAAAGGAAATGCATTATGATTACTGAAAAATAATGTATTTTGAATGTAGCGAAGGAAAGTGGCAACATTAAATGCACAGAAATTGCTAAGAAATTAGGGACTGCTGCGTCTACTGAAAAGCCGTACCATAAGCCACTGGTTTTTAATGATGCTGTTAGTGCTTTATGGACTATCAAACTTTTTGTAACACACCGTAACGTTTCTGAGGAAATAATGACCAAATTGTACTGGTTTGAAAATACTCTTCACGCCATGGCCAACAAAAAACAAGCCAAAATAACAGACTACTTCCTAAAGTGACTCAACTTTCTTTGTATATATTCATTTTTATTTGGGTGCATTTCTCTTGTGTTTGTATTGTTCCTTATTGCCAATTATAGTTAAACAATCCTATTATTATTTCTTGTTCTTCACTTCTTAACTATAACCTATATGGTGTATAAATTTTCCAATTTTTATTTACTGTTGATAATTGTCCGGTTGATAATGGAGGAAAGTTAACATCCGAAACGCGTTCCAGAAAATTATAAATGTAAGTGTTGTTTAGTGTTAGAGACTCGCTTTTGATTAAATTTATTTACTGACTTTCATTAATGCTTTTTTCACACATCCTTTTTTTTCCCCCTTTGATCCCTTGGAAAATGTATAAACGAAGTTTTACTGTAGATTAAAAAGGAAACACAGTGACAGCTTTGACTAATTCTACATGAGTGTTAATATCCTTGCCCATCCACATACATTGCAATAACATTTGTCCATCCTAAAGTTATACTAAACATGCTCTTGTGTATTTCCAAACTATTTTTTAACAAAATTTAACCTCTAATATGTGCTTGAAGATATTTAAATAAGTAATCCTTAACAGCTTATGTTACAAAGATGGTAAACACTGATTGACCATGTTGATGTCTTTAATTTTCTTGAGAAACTTACTGCTTTGTTTGAATTGCGTTCTCTTGCATCCCGATATTGGTTTAAGAGAGGCACCCTATGTTTTTCCCACTGTGTGGCTAAGCTCACTAATTTTTGTGCAGTAGCTTCCACCAAAGCTTGAAGCTTTTGTATGTTGGTGTCAGCTTCTGGAAGCAAATCAAATGTGCGCTTTTTTATGCTTTGTCTTTCTTCTTTTTCCCTCAGTGCTCTCTCTTCATTAGAACTCTCTTCTTTTACCTGTAAAAAAGTCAGTTTTTAGTTCACCCTACTTTTACAGTGGATTCCAGTACAATGTGACATAACAGGAAATGAGCGAGCTGATATGTTAGCAAAAAAAACGGGGGTCCAAAGTTCAGCAAAAACCAATAAATAATTTTTTTTATTATGACACTGGGCAGCGGCAAAACAATGGATGGACAGGGTCCAGACTGCTTTACACCATGAGCTTGACCGGAAAAAAGGAATTAAAGGCTAGGCTGCCTCGCACGGCTTCAGTGTGCATGTGACAAGTAACAATGGTGGGTGAGCAAGGTCAAGCTGCTTCATGTGCTTGCTGTGTGTGCATGACTGTAAACAATCAGTGGCAGAAACAAAGAGACTTGTCCGGCACCTTTCCAAAGCTTCTAGCCGAGTCATCACAATGTGCGCATTTTGAAGAGCTTCTTCAAAAGTCATGTGACATCATCCACAATATAAAACGACCGCAAACAGCAGCTAGCCAGTCCTGCATGAGTCTTCATGCTGCAGCCTTCAGATATGCTCTATTTTGCCATCAAGTGGTACTAAATTTCACAATTTAAACAACAAATATATCAGAAATAATTAACTACACAAAAAATTTCACATAAGTGTATGCTTTGAAAAGCTCCATGTTTGTTATGTACTAAAATGTTGTCTATTTCTAAACATTTACCAATTCAAATTGCTCCTTTTCATTCAAAATGAAGATGACTCACAGCTATGTCCAGCAATTTTAAGATATATACTTTGCCTGTCATGCAAATAAATCCATTTTTTGAGAAAATCAAAGACAAAACTTTTCTCCATATGAACGGTAGTTCAGTATGGGGATTTTCTGGAAAATCTTTGTGTCACATCCTTGGAAGACACTGAAGTTCAACACATTTGCATACAGAAATTAGAAATCATTATGCATTTGAATCAGGTGTTTCTTATTTTTAGTTGGAATTATAATGCTAATATATCACAAAAGAAATCCAAACCAAGCCTGGTGCTTACCAGATGATGCACGCAAATTCACATACATACCCATATACACTGCTTTTTGGGAGGGGGAAGGATTCAGGAACTCTCAAAACATTACAATTCCGGTAAAATCTTGGTAATAAATTTTTGGGCAGAATCCATTGCTTCCTCAAATCACTACAGCAAAGTAGTAGAGAAAGCAAAAATTGTACCAAAATAAGATGCCCTAACAATTTGATATTGTAAAATAAAAACTGACACATATGAGAAAAATTATGATAGAAATTATACATTAAAACTTCACTGAAAACATTCTAACACATATGCGCATGTCTAAACTAGAGTCTATGACAAAATGCATCATACCTGAGCAAGTTTAGCTGTCAATTTCTTTACATTCAGCTGCAAAATTTCTAATCGTTCACGAAGTTTTTCTGTTTCTTCCTTGGCCTGCTGCATTTCCTCTTCCTTCCCCTTTCTCCTTTCAACTATATCCGGTTTTTGTTGAACTTCACTGACTTTATGCTCTCTCTTTGCTGGAACTGGTTCCTAAAATCCAATTATTAAGCTAAAAATATTTAATTAAGCATTAATAAAAAAATATCTGCAGTGTCAACAAGGAGAAAAATGTTCCTCCTTCTTTGGCAAACAAAATTAAAAATCCAATAAATACAACTGTCTACCTTGATAATGAAGAGGCCCTTCTTTTCCAAGTTTTTCAATTTTATACTCTATAGCCCAAATTCTCTTTTATTTTTCCGTAGAACATAGCTCCATGAGATAATACTGTCAAGATTGTTGACAAACTCTACATTTTTTAAGGGTTTCTTAAGCATAAACACTACACAGAAAAGAAAAAAAAAGGTACCTAATTTCTATTTGAAACACACAAACATATTTTCTCTTTTTATTATATTAGTGTTGTAGGCTCAAAGCTGATTTGCCGTTGCAAACACTTCTGTTAACTTCTAGTCATGTACCTTGGTTAATGTGGTAAAGAACAATTTCTACCACCTCTAATTTATAAATCCGACCTTGCATTTGGAACACATTTCGGGTAGGGTGGGTCTATGGTTCAAATCCCAGCTGTGGCATTGAATTTTTAAGTTGCAGTTCTACCTTCCAAATAAAAAGCTTATTTGTAATGTAGAGGAATCATTTTCATTATAGAATGACAAACTTATTATTGAAACTACAAAATGCAGCTGTTCTGTATTAATTTATAAGCAAAAAGCATAAATTATTGTACAATAACCATTAGCAAAACCGAAACAAATTGAACTACCTATGTACCACCACTATCGCATGTGATCAGCTATGTCCACAGGTCAGAAGAATAAATTCCTTTACGTTGTGTATAATGGTAAGTACAGTGCACAACACTGTCATCTCCTCATACTGCTACACTACATTACCTTGTATTTTGTTGTTTAATTTATAAGTTAATAAATATACCCCTTAATAAAGATGAATTTTACATAGAATATAAACACATCATTAACACTGCAGTAATTAATGGTTTTAATACAGATTTTATACATAAAAAGATTTAAGTATCAAAAAGCTGTTAAAGAAGTTTCAACCCTTAAAAAAATAAAAGATAATTGTATTTTTAAAAAGTTCACTTACCATCCAAGGGCCAATAAAAAATTTACAAAGATTTTTAAAGAATATGGAATAAATTTGGTCTCTCAAAATAAATTTAATATACAAAATTTACTTAATTTTTCCAAAAAAAGATAAAATACCAAATTATAAAAAATCCTGGCATTTATCAATTTGGCTGTTTAGATTGTGATAAGGTTTATATTGGAAAAACAAAACGTCATTTAGAAACCAGAATAAAAGAACATTTTAGAAATATTAAATATAAACAAACTGATAAATCAGCTGTGGCAGATTTTTGGTCATTTAATCATGAAATTAATCCAGAAGTTAAATTATTAAAATAATTAAGTGGTCCAATAGATTTAATGGTTTGGGAAAAAATTTTTATTTTAAAAAACAGGAATCATGTTATGAACTTCGAATTACCATCTATAGATTGTATTTATAAATTTTTGTTTTCAGAGATTCGTAAATAAAAATTGAATATCAGTATTTGTTTTTGTGTTCAGAAAAAAATGAAAGATTGTAGCTTTGGTAACGAATTTGTTTGTATAGCTTTGAGAATGAGTTGGAGACAACTTGAAACACTGGGTTAGCTTGTTCAAAAAGAACATGCAACATTACTAAGATAAGTGAAGTTTTTAGTTTCTAATTTGTTCTTACTTTAGAATCTTGTTGCTTCACTGTTAATAGCTTCAATTTTCCTTATTTAACCTTGTATCTGTTAATCCTATACCTAAATTTATATACTTTTCTTTCTTTTGTTTTTCGGATAACCTGAACATTTCTGAATCTAAACAGACTACACCCCCAATTAATTTGGATTATATTCAATATTTTTATTGTGCACAGACTGTATTTTATAAGTGAGTGAATGAGTGAGTGGAATTTAAGAGCCCGTTGACAGCAAGGTCATTTGGGCCCAAAGTCAAAATTTGGAAGTCTACAATGCTCACACACTTATATGCTTAAAAGGCGAAAGCTAAAACATAAAATTAAAACAGTAAATAAATAATAATTACCATGTGAAGGCTATTTAATCCTGGGATATAAAGTACTTACAATAGTAAGTCACCATTGGGGTAATTGTTTCTGATGTGAGACTGCCTTTGTGGTTTACCAGGAGAAATACGAACTGGCTTGCCATTCTGGCAGTTTGTCACAATAGCTCAGTGGTTAGAGCGTCCGCCCGGCAAGTGGAAGGTCTGTGGTTCAAATCCCAGTTGTGGCATTGAATTTTTAAGTTCCAGTTCTACCTAGTAAATAGAATGTTAAAAAGTGAATGTTGTTGTTGTTGACAATGAAGTCATTAATCCTCTTGCTCTCCAATATTTTTCACTGAGGGGTCTCTGTCAAGGGGATATGTGGATGGCGACCACAAGGTGCCCAAGCTGAGCAGAACATTACTTCCACTTACTGGTGTTTTGCTCCTCACTGTAGCTTTTCTATCTGACTTTATGACCTTACCTTGGTCATCTCTGGTTCTCTTCCAACCCTGATACTATTTGGGTACCCAAGGGCTAGGGAGTCTTTATTTTCCCAACCTTTCCATTTCTCTATAACCTTTCAACCCCTAACATGCTGACCTGTCATGGCATGTAACGCATCCTCTGATGATATGGTTGGTGAATTTATTTTGATAACTTTCCCAATGAGACCCGTAAACCAATGACAGGTGTGGTCCTCCAGACATTCTGGGGGTTATGAGAGAGCGATGTGACAGCCAAAACTTAAAAATATAGTGCTCTCTAAAAAGCTGTTACTTTTACTGCTAATTCCCTCCAATACAAAAAGTGAATGTTAAAACAGTTAAAATGTTTAAAAGTAGATGGTAAAACAATGAACAGTAAAAGGTGGAAAAAAAGAATGGTCAAACAATGCAAATGAGAAGTTGTATACTAAAATCACACAATTACAAACACAAGAATAAAACATAAGTTAAACGTGTTTCATGAACCCAATTTCGACAACGAACTGCAGAACCTTATATAAGGGTATTGGGTCATTACCTAGAATTGACCACAGAGTAAAACCCAGGCCAAGGGATGAAAGTCCTAAGTATGTGATTTCTAGTGACATATGTCTGGTTAAGATAGCTGTAAACTTATGCCTCAGGAAATAGATTAGCATACCTTGGAAAACTGAAGCCTTTCACTCAGAGCAAATCTTGATTTCCTATCAGCCGAACTTTTTCTGTCATTGTCCTGTTTGGAAACTATGTGATTCTCATCTGCAGCTGCACTGCACCTCTCCAAATCTCTAGTTAGGCACTCTATCACCTGCTGACTGCGCCCAACATCTCCATCAGGTGAATCTTGTTGCATGGATTTCAGAAGGCCTTCACTGTTGAGCGTAATAAGGGATGGAAGTAATTGACACTGGTCCTGAACTTGATCTGTTACGGTGGGAAGATGGCGCACATAATATTCACGGCAAGCTGCAATCATAATACAAACCAACACATCAAACTGATATACAAGCAGAATATGAGATGTGTAATCCTAGAAGTTAGCTTGAGCTCAACACATTAGGAAAAGTCTGGTTCACAACAGCCAAATGACTTTCCTTATTGTAGGCACAGCTTATTAAGATACCCCAAGAAGCAACCTTGACATTTTCCCCCCATTATGGTGCAGTCCAGTTATATTTGGTGATATTCCATCTGTTAGATTGCATTAGTCCCACCAACTGTTCATAACATATAACCATAGTAAAGCTATGGCCATAGTCGGTGTTATTGCACCTGTTATGTTGCCACAGAAGCCCTTGTTTATGAACGTACTGCAGAGAGGCCAACCAATAGAGAGGCTTAGAAGCTGTATTAATTAATATGTGAACGTACCGTTAGTGTTTGCGTGATTTTGTCTTGAATTGTTTTAGAGCATTACATGCAGTTATAGTTACTGTTATTTTCATGTTCGCTATACAGTATATTATGATATTTAGCGCTTAGAAGTGATTTTATCCAAAAGTGTTGTTGCAGAACAAGATTTGCCAAAGGTGAGTACGTTCTTTGTTGTGTAGTAACGATGTTCAAGCATTATTATGGTTTGAAAGCGTGATACTTTAACCCTATGATATTTGAGGTTAGAAATGCCTTTATTATGTACATTGACAGAATTGCTTTTTGGGCTACTTTCATCTACTGTTTCGTGTAACGTTGGCCATGTTGAACTCTTAGGAACTACCAATAAACTGTGTCCACTATACAATAATATAAAAATATGGTGCTCTCTAAAAAACGGTTACTATTACTGCTATTGCTCTCTTCAATATCATTGTGAAAAATATTCGAGAGCAAGAGGATTAATGACTTCATTGTCAGAAATTCAGCATTAGCTAATAACAACAACTATACAATAATTATCATTGTGTATTGTATATTATGCAGTTCATATAAATGTAATTTTTCCATTGATCTTAAATAATCACAACAAATAACTGCCTACAACAGATTTCAAATTTGGGAATATGCGCTTGGTTAAATGTAAGAAAAGTCCATTTTTCACAGGACATAAGCTCATCGGGAAAAAAGAACTGCACATTTTCAAAATATGATTTGAAGCTTTCCTGGTGACGATCATATTCAACATTCCCATGGAAGATGGGAGAGATGTACACTCCCGAAACATCGATGTCTCTTCATCACTACACCTGGCTCGAAGCCCAAGAGCATCTTGAATATGCACATTTTCAGATACATTGTTTGACGCCACAACATAGATGTTTAAGAAAGAGAAGTTCAATATTTTTGAAGTTGCTAACAATACCAGAAGAACTGAAAACTAACTGGACATATATTGTATATTTTAAAAAGATCTACATTTTTTCTGCAGTAATGTTATGTTCTTTATCATACCAGTAACATTCTATCAAGGATTATGCATAACAGAATTGCACAAGATGCAAATTAACCAATAACGATAGTATCAGGATTCCAAATAGGTCATGAATAGATCAAATAAATACTGTAAGAATAATCTGTGAGCACAGCAACACTAAAACCACAAGGGATTCACCATTTTTTAAATGCTTTATGTCCATTTCTTCTTCTTTGGAGCACAATAAACAATTTGGAGATGCCATTCTTCTAATTCGAAAAGATGTTTATTCAAGCAATTATGTGCTGTGATCAGTCGAAATGCAGCAACTTGTAAATCAGGAACTAATGATCGATCATCCAAAATTGTCTTCCATTTTGATTGTTCATTTTTAAGTATTATCTGTTGTTTATAATTTGAAGTTATTTTTCCGTTAACTATTCTTTTAATTGATTCACAGGAGAAATTTTGTTTTACCACTAAATTGATTTTAGATAATTTCTTTACAAAAATATCAGTCATTTCATTTCCAAAAGCATCACAATGTGCCGGAATCCACGGTAAGACTATATTTTTATGTAGGTTCTGTATTTGATCATATCATGTATTTCTTTGATCTTCATCATTTTGGGCCACGTAGTAGAACCAATAGCTTAGAGGACAGATTTGGAATCAGATAGAATAACCATAGTCACTGAGGAGCAAGTCGAGACGAATTTTAGAAAAAGAGAGAATATGCACTAACCCTCTCACCTGCACTGCTATCAGATCGCATCACTGTCACTACCTCCAACGGGAGGTTGTTCCTCTCCAGTGTCCAGACATACTTCATCTTTGGTGTCAGTGTGTTCAAGGTTAATTACAAATCGGCCAATGGCCTCGCCAATTAATTCATCTTTCTCCCAATAAAAATGTTCCTCCTTTTCCACACTTTCACACACTTTTTTTTCCAATTTTCTGATGTCACCTTTGATAGTGCATTTTTAAGGAGAATTATTACGTCACAGGATTATGCTATGTTTCGCAACATCTTCCTTTACCAAGGCCCAAATTAACCCAATTATATTGAAGTTGCAGTGGTAGGGAGGAAGATGCACTGCTAACTCCGTGATAGTGTCACTTTCATATTGACATCTGATGGCCAATACAGTAAATGAATCGATGCTTGTCTTTGTTGAGTTACTATTAGGCCTTTTCTTACCTGGGGTTCAGATTTTGGTCCCTGAGTTGTCTGCATTTACCTTCTCATTTAACATTCTATAAACACTTGCACGAGGTACTCCAGTTACAGCAGCTGTTCATCCAATATCTTCGACAAATATTGTAGGCCAACCAGTTTTAAGTACCTCAAATTCATCTTTAAAGAACCTATGAACATTGATTACTATTTCATTACCTTGTAACTGCAATGGCTTTCCTCTCTTTCCAACAATAGTTTGAACAACAGTTAACATGAGAGCAAATATTGTCAAATATAGAATAAAGTTAAATGTTCCTGAGCTAAGTATTTTGTAACTTTGATTAGACTGTGCAATGTAATGATGTTTTCACTTATACTACCATTATAATAAATGCAGCCATTACCGTTATAATAAAACGGAATAACACAACACTTCACAAACGATGTTCAAATATAACACTAAAGCAGAGCACAGACTGCACCAAAAAAACTAGTCAATACATGGCTGACACTGCAAGTGGCATGAGCCTTCCTTGTGGTCATGTCTATTGTTATTTGACAAGTGATTGACAGCTCCAGCCGTTTCCTGGAGCAGGTAGCATTCTCAACTTATTTCCCACAGACTATACACTTTTGCATTCATATAATGATGGAAACACATTTTGAAGTGATGTATATATGGCATCAATTGCACCATCAAAATTGGTTGTATATTGTCCCACCTTTTATAAAAGGAAAAGAATTGACAAAATGCACCTGCCCCAGGTCCTTCTTTATAATCCAGAAGAGAGCTATCAGTACAGATATGAATCCAGTCACTGAGAGGGTTGTATTGATGGTTTCAAGCGTAAAAGCTTTGATGTGAACAGGATTAACATCATTTTTATAAAATGTTGCCTTAAGGTCAGAGAAGTAAGTAGTCATTCACAATTTTATTAAATGGATTATAACAAGAGGGAACATTTTCTGTTTCAGATACATAGTCTAACAAGTTTTTTAGGTTCTGGATTGTCTGTATAACATTTAAATAATGTGAATCATAATCATGCTCTGATATTATATTTTGCTAAAAGAGATATTTACCTTGAGGAATTTCTTCTTTTGAAGCTGTAGACTTAGGAACACTCAATTTACATGAGATGAAAGGCTGGTAATGGCCACATCCTTCCTTACTCCAAGTACCATCATCATGCCATCTCACACCTTTTCTCCGACAGTAACTAGGAAGCCATGGAGAGGACAGCTGCTTCCGAAGAGCTTCACCAACAGCTTTTTCTATCAGCCCTGCTCTTCCTATATTAAAATATGAATAAAAAGGATGCAATGGAACATTTTAATGGATATATTCACTTTATCAGCACAAAAAGAAACCAGGGCTACTACTGTCTGTTCACCACCTCATGGTCTAAGGGGAATAAGGGGCTGTGCTTTATTTTTTGTAGTGTTTAACGCCCACTTTTACTACTACGGCACCACAGGTGGTGACAATGATGATAAATGGAATGAAGATGAAGCATCGGTGGAATGAGATGGCAGGGAAACCGGAGGAAACCCGGCCCAGAGCCGCTTCGTCCACCACGAATCCCACATGCAATTGCCTGGGATCAAACCCGGGCCACTTTGGTGAGAAGTAAATGGTCTAACCACCGGCTACGGCCCACGTAGTGTAACCTTAGTTTTTTAAACATCTCCATAATCATTCTGCTGGTCATGATGCCAACTTACCTCCAATATTATTTGCACCATGTTTACTCACTGCTAGTTTCCCTTAATTTCAGTTGTAAAATCGTACTTGTCACTAGTTTTGTCAGAAGTAATGGTAAAAGTAATGTAGAAGCAGATAATCCTCCACCAAGGAGCGCTGTGAAATCTGCTATGATATTGTGGTTGTAGAAGTAAGAGGTTCAGAGTGACAGTTCTATATGAAAAACAGATCTTTATGGGATGACAATCAAACAAACCTAAAGAGGCTCTTAAAGGTATTACTGCCTTTCTCCTTTTACTTTCATTACCTGTACTTGCAGGAACAGTTACTATACTATTAACTGACCAAAATTTTAATACTTCTTTCTTTGATCCTGCAGGAGGGAATGAGAAGTTGTTGGACTGAATTCTTCCTCAATTGTTATAACATTAACATTATTATTGGTTATTTTGGTTTTATGGGCCACACTGTCATTTACTTGCCCCCATGCATGTGTGATCCCAATCCCATAGGACTAAGAGGTAGAACTGGAACTTAAAAATTCAATGCCACAACTGGGATTTGAACCACAGACGGCCTTTGTGGTTTACCAGGAGAAATACGAACTGGCTTGAGAATTTAATGCCATTCTGGCAGTTTGTCGCAATAGCTCAGTGGTTAGAGCGTCCGCCCAGCAAGCGGAAGGTCCGTGGTTCAAATCCCAGTTGTGGCATTGAATTTTTAAGTTCCAGTTCTACCTCTTAAACTTTGCCCACACACGGCTTGTGTGTTTAAAAACACCAACAGTAAGTTTGTTGGCATAAATAAATAATAATTACCATGTGAAGGTTATTTAATCCTGGGATATAAAGTACTTGCAATAGTAAGTCACCATTGGGGTAATTGTTTCTGATGTGCGGCAAGCGGAAGGTCTGTGGTTCAAATCCCAGTTGTGGCATTGAATTTTTAAGTTCCAGTTCTACCTCTTAAACTTTGCCCACACACGGCTTGTGTGTTTAAAAACACCAACAGTAAGTTTGTTGGCATAAATAAATAATAATTCCCATAGGACTAGTTTGGGGCAAGGTAAAATGAATACTTAAAGAAATGCAACAGCTGACTTATTCTTACAGGAATTGTACACTCAAGGATATATCACGTAAGACCGAAACAAGTTGACAGTGTTTTTTAAAAAATATAGAAAAGGCAGAAAATGATCAGTGGGCAAAAGACGGAGTAGGTGAAAACATTGTTTATACTTTATAAACGGAATATACTGCATGAACTGAAAATAACATTTAAATTGTGCTATTTTGAACGATTTCCTAGCTTTAATCTGGCAGGAACACACATTCCAAATTTGGCAACATTATCATAAACACAATTAGAAGCAGAACTGCTGTTCACAATATCATTGTTTATCAGGAATTGTTTACTGATGTAGCGGTTGGGTGCATTCATGCCAGAGACCTTCAGCTGGTGAACAAACTGTAAAAGCTTTTAACTTTGGAAAACTAACTGCCTTTACTGCTACATATTTTGGTGGTTTGATTAAAATTATGAATTTTACAATGGCACAAACCATATAAATAAACTAATTCCACTGATACTGCGACAAAATAACAAAATTAGTCTGGTTAGTTTTCTATCACTTTGTCTTCTAAAATTTTACCACAAATACAAAGTTTTCTTCTCATTGTTAACACAGTCTACAGTTTTTTCAGGCTATTACAACTAACAACTTTTGCTTCTCGTAACCATGCTCAGTCCTTTCAGTGTCTTTCATACACAAACTACAATGTCACAATCACTTGACACTCATTGACTCTTCTTACAATGCACCGATACATACGCAGCTGTGCACATTCAGACACATTAACTAACTCATGTCTGTCACTGTAACTCTCTCTTGCTTCCTGGCCTCCTTATATAGTAAGGATGATGTCACATGGACCTTCCATGAACTCCTTCAAAGATGCTGGTAGTGACACAACCAGATCCTTCTTGAAGACACAGAAAAAAAAGCCTTTTGTGCAGCCACCTTGATTGTTGTCACATGTTCGCTCACGTGAGTGGCGTGAGAAAGTTTGACCTTGCCCCTTTGTTTGCTCACCAACCCAGCATGTAGAATGAAACATCTTAGCCCTGACAGTCCTTCGTTTTGTGCAATCCCCACCATCACAATACCTATAACTATAAAGCAGACAGTGCAACCAAAGTCCCACAGACATCCATGCATACCAACTACCATTTTCTTACCTTTACTACTACGTGCACAATGTTAATAGTAAGTAGAGAAAGTATTGTACTGCATACAAACATTTTATGCCAACATCTATATTACTTCTCTAAAATTTGGTCCCAATGATGTTGATTAAACTGATGATCATTGGTGATCACGTGCTTAAGGTATTTTTATGACAAAGTGTATTTCATAAACCTTCTAATAGCCTCTGGATCTCTATCTTCAGAATGACTTTTGCATATTGGTAAAACATAAAAGGTATACAAAATCTTACTACACAGAAAATATAGCTTTCACTAAGGTCAATTTGATTAAAAAATTATTATTCAACATTTTCTGAACATTTTGATGTATATTTTAGTGTTAAAGTTGCATTATAAATATTTTAAATATGTTTTTGAAAATTGTGCTGCATTTGAACTTCATTTGCATCTTTACAGAAAAAAAAAACCATAACTTTTGAACCAAGTGCTCTAAAAATGTGAAATTCAGGTTATTTTATAGCAGAATTTACACTGCAGTGATTGGTATTGCTGCTAAGATGGCTGGTACCTGTGCAACAGAAAAATCATAAACACTGGAATTTTATCTTGAAAAAGTGTAATATCGTATTTTCTTGTGCCAGACTGACAAATACATTTTCTGTTATAAAGGTGCAGTTTTCTCAGAAACTATTAAAGATAAAACCCTCAAATTTTCAACACATATCAAGCAACCATAACAGAGTTGCAGATCTATTTTTGTGCTGATCAGCCAAATATTTAAAAACATTTTGGTTTTTTTAAATGAAATTTAAAGAAAAAAATGTTGAAAAGAAATTCTAACATTTACATGAATAGACATTACATTACAAAACATCCACATATTTAAAAACATTGCCTGAAACAGCTGTAAAAATTTCAAATTCATATCTATAATAGCTCTTGAGGAAAGTGTAACTTATGTCAGTGATTTTAACATAGGCAGGATAGGGCGTTTAATCTCCCCTTAAGCCACACAATCTATGCCAAATAAAATTTTTTGTGGTGTTAAAACATTTTCAAGATATCCTTTGCTATTTGTTTGAATTTTCAAACATACTTTTCCGAAGAGGAAAATTGCTATTCATTTTGTTTGTGTGGTCATGGAAAGAGAACACAATTTTAAAGCCATCATACAGTGAGACATTCCTTAAAAGATTTGACAATCGCTTAAGCTTCCTATATTCCCCCAATCTCCTTATACCCTGAGTTCCATATATGCGTTCCTAATGCTTCACGGGGCCTTTTACCAACATTCACAGCCGGCGCATACATAGCAGGGAGGAGGGGGTGTGTGGAGAGTTCTGCTTTTGTTGTTCGACCAAGCAGGGTGTATGTTAGAAACTCTAGGACTAAATTTTTAGATGAAAATGACATTTTCAGCTTTTGAATTATATCATATAAGTAAATATTACATAGCTGTGATTCATTTTGGCAAAAATTTTTCCCGAACCACCATTTCCAAAAGACTAGCGACATGCGCTTAATTTTAACCATGCTGTGGTGCACCACATCCGTGCTTTCTTTTTCCTTCAGTTTTGCATTTTGCATGACATTTATTCCTTACATTTCAGTTTTGCTCTAATTTGTATGTAAATTTGTATATACAATCTCAAACATGTTATCTAAAGATTCAAACATGCATATGATGATTGCTTTATTCATTCGCTCAATAAAAAGTAACTTATGCTGAACAGAAACAGAATTTTAACACTAACTTCAGTGAATTTTTCCGCAAGTGATAACATCAACTTCAAGCAAATGCTTTAATTTATTTTCAGTTTACTTAAGTATTAGAGAAAGCCACTTGTACACTTCTCTGAAAACTGTTAAGGCAGCTCTAAAAGGATATTTTTGGTACTTAAAAGTATTTAATTCTGTTATCTGAGAAACTGTTTGAGCTAGAACATTGAGTTTCTGCACAACTATTCTTTATTTATTCATATCGAGTGTGTCAATGTTCAATTACGCACATGTAAAATTGAAACAATTAGAAAATGCAGTACCAGTGTTCCGTAACTATTGACCCAATGTACACAAACATTGCAGAAGTGCATCGGAGAAGGACTGTGGGTATGCTATGAAGTCAAAGCCAAGTTGCCATTGAAGACATTGCTTGAAGCTATAAATTCACATGTGAATAATCCAGAATTTTGCATTCAAAACACAATGCCACCAAGTGCATGAAAAGATAAACAGATACACACACCTCTTCCTTGCTATCATATGTTATCTGTGAATGCCAGTAGAATGCCTCCTAAAGGTGCAGCAATGGTATAAATGGAAGTGAGTGTACCTACCAAGAAGTATGCAAAAAACCACTTCTAGAAATGTTTATCTCAACATGAAATAGATACAGGAATAAGCTTTCGTAATAATAGTTTGTTAAAGCATGGGTAGAGAAAGTCATGTGTGACAGGCAAGGTTTCTTTTTTTTTTTAATGTACACTCATGAAATCCACCACAGACTTGGCGGAATCTCAGCAAGGATTCTAACCTGCTAACCTTCAACACTAACATCCCAGCCAGTGATGTTCAATGCTTTAGCCAATTGAGTTACATAACCGAGAACAAGTATTTACTATTCGCAAGAGACACACGTGTGACAAGATGCCATTAAACCTGAAAAACCAGTTTTAGTTAGAAGTAATCTGGAACAGAAAGAGTTCAAGTTTAATAAATACTACTGTTAGATTTTTGCTGGTCAACTAGAACGCCCTGGTGAATGGTTTCCAATTGGCAACTTTTGCACAGATATTTTAGGTGTTAGGCTCCATCTGTTTCACTTGAAAATCTGGCTCTAAAATGCAGCCCAATCAAACTCATGATAAATTATACTATGTTTTGTTGCTATACATATGATTTAATGTCAAAGAGAAAATCCATTTAATGTCTACAGTCACCTTATGTATAATAGATATTTACAACTTTGCCATATAAATACAAAAATAAATGAAACACTGTATGTTTTGCTTTGAGAATCACCAAGCTGTTGACAAAATTATATGCAATACCTTTGCTCAACTCAGTCATCTTAAGAGAAATAGCAAATGCAACAAACATTTATCACAAAATTTCTCTCGGCAGGATGCAGGCAGCAACTAGCACAGTTGAAATCACTATAACAATTCAAGCATATGCATCGAGCTTTCTCCTTCCATTGTGCATAGTGATGCTGTCCTACCACCAATACTGAATATTACTTCCACTTACTGGTGTTGCTCCTCACTGTAGCTTTTCTATCTGACCTTAAGTTAATCAGCTCTTGTTCTCTTCCGACCCCGAAGCTATTAGGGTACCTGAGGGCTAGGAAATCTAGCTCTACTTTCAACCTACCTTTCAACTTCTCTAATTTCCCTATAACCTAAGCGGTGAAACAGTATCTGGTACAAGGTGTCCTTTGTAGTCTGGAGGATTTTGAGCTTGAGTTTTAGATGAGGGTTTGTAGACAGATTGTGCCTGTGAATATTATGTATGTAAGTACTATATTTTGTAAGTAGTTTTTTTAGTGACACAACCACAACATGTATATGTTTTTATGGTTGAAAAAATAAATAAATAAATCTCTAAGATGCTGACCTGTCATGGCAGGTAATGTATCCTCTGATTGGTAATCAGAGGATATGGTTGGTGAATTTATTTTGATAACTCTCCCGGTCAGGTCGGTAAGACCTGTAAACCAACGACAGATGTGGTCCTCCAGATATTCTGGAGGTTGTGAGAGAGCAATGTGACCGCCAAAACATAAAAATATGGTGCTCTATAAAAAGCGGTTGCCTTTACTTCTAATTCTCTCCACTTCAAATATGCCCAGCCACTTCTAGTGCCCCATCCATCAGTGAAAAATATTGGAGAGAAAGAGGATTAATGACTGCATTGTCATAAATCTAACATTAGCCAACAACAACATATTCACATGATTTCTATCCTATCACTCTCCTGATACCATATCCTGGAGGTAAAATACAAGCTCATTACTCATAGTACTACATATTACAAACCAAGAAAATAATTTCTTAATCATTCAAACTTTATTTAAAACTGCTACAGTTTGTACTAATTTTTAATTTCTTAACATATACTATTGGTAGGTAGAAGTATTTTTATTCCAATCCAAAAAATAGCATACAGGTTTCACTGCACGTTCATGTCTTGACATTCCCTAAATTAAAAATCGATGTGTTGCACTCAATGACTTTCTCTACTCTTGTACAAACTATTCTTACAAACACTTATTCCCCTATCAGCTTCATGTTAATCATGATAAATATTTGTATAAACTAATTTAGTACAAATTTTATTTTAGGTGCAAAGGAAATATGGCTTTAAGTGAGTTAAATCTTTTAAAGCTGGACAACATGATACCGTCAAAATTCTGCTCTCTTTGCATGACCAAGAGACAAAAAACTGAATATTTCTGAAATGGTTCACTCCATAAAAAAATATATATTTGACATAAAGATCTACATTTTACTGTAGTAGGATTTTGTCTATCTCTTACGGTTTATCAATTATGTAAAAGCCATCCAGAGTGAAGAGGACTTCTGAGGAGATCCCCAGATAATTCAAAATATAAATTTCACTTGTCATGAAAACACTTTAAACTTAAGTAGTTTAGGGTGGGGGCATTTTCTTGAAAATCTTTGTGTTGCACCTTTGGAGGATACCATACTTAAACACCAAGTTTGCATTTAAGCGACTTTTTGTTTTTGAGTGCAACAGTTCATTTGTTATTTCAGTACCTATATTTGTTCCAATTCATTAGTTTTTTTTTTTTTTTTTTTGGATAACTACGAACAGTTACTAGGTGTGAATGAAAATTCTCTGACTTAGAGGTATATAAGTCTTGTAAAGACATTATTCATATCTAGAGACATTGAAAAGTGTTGATATAAAGTGGAAATTTAATATTGAGGTGAAAGTTCAAATATTTATAACTTTGGTAGGTAGAATTGGAACTGAAAAATTCAATACCACAGCAGGGATTTGAACCACAGGCCCTCCGCTTACCAGACGAGTGCTCTAACCATTATTGCCTGCCTGGTATGTAGAGGGTCTGTGGTTCAAATCCCAGCTGCGGCATGAAATTCTTCAGTTCCAATTCTACCTCTCAAACATTGCCCATATACAGCTTGTGTGTTTAAAAACACCAACAGTAAGTTTGTTGGCATAAATAAATAATACTTATAACTTCATTTCCATAATTAAAACAAAAGCTACTGTTCATTTGCTCAGAAAGCCCCTTTTTTCAAACCAATTTTAAAACCGTTGCAAAAGTTACGCTGTTTACAGATGGAAACTACTTGGACATTTTTCTAAAAATGCTTTCTTTTAGATTCAGACGGTCCCAAAACATATTTCTGGTGAAATCTCAATATCAGATATTTAAGTTGAACTTCCCCAACTTTTTATACAAAGTAGAGAAAGTAAAAACTGTGTTTAACATTCATACTAAGGAGAATGGAGTTCAAGTTCCTGGGCGTTAGACTACTACATTCATACTTTCTCTACCTCTATCATTTATTAGTGAGTATATGAACTATTGTAACAAAACTTATCTTCCTGCCTACTTCATTTTAATTGAGACAAACCTTTGAACAAATAGCTAGTTATTACAGGTTTCGTTATAAATACAAATGTCAGTGTTTAATAACTGGATGCTATATGTTGGCCTTAAAAATTCCATACTCTTATGCAATCACAAGAAACAACTGAATATTGTCAGGGCTTTAAAGAATGACAAAGTATTGAGCAATTTCAGCCATTAATAACAAATACCTCAGAAAGGCCTGATACCCACAAAAACTTACGAAATAAATTGTCTTTTGAAGGATCTACATTTTTTGGGCTGTGCGTTTTCATGTATCACATAATGTTTATCACTTATACAAGGTTACGAATAAAGAAGACTTCACAAGTTACTCCCAGGAAATTCAGGACATGGATATTGTCATGTAAACACCCTTAAAATACTTTAATCAAAACCATTAAGAACCATTTTTGAGAAAATAAAAAAATTTCAAAAACTGTTTCATGCAGGGCAGTGCCCCTCTCTTGAAAATCTTTGTGTTGCTTATTTGGAGCACACTGAATTTAAATGCCAAGTTAAGTAGTCAAATTTGTCATTTACGCATGCACGCACAGACCTTTTCCTAAACTTCATTCATTCTGAGGATCTCAAAACACGTATTTCCAGTGAAATCTTTCCACTGTATTTTTTAGTGGAATCCAATACCTTCTCTATCTACTACTGTCTCACCACCAGAGGAAGGCAAGAAGGGTCTGAGGTATTAAAGAAGGCTTGAACTGTTAGTCTATTCATACAGTTGATTTGTTTACTATGAATGTGTGTATAGCATATGTGAATCAACTTGCTGCCAAATCTATAGCCCAGTGATAGATATTATGCATTTATCAGACAATACTATGTATTCTATATGATCGTAGCCTGCAGAAACACTATTGTTGATGCTAGAAAATGTTTATATAGCACATTCTAACAGCACACCTTCCAGTGGTCAGACAATACATATGGTAGAGAAAATAAAAATTCAAAAACCACAATACTTCAAATACAACCATTAACATATCAGATAAAATTCATTACCTGGGTTATTATCATTGTATGATTTGCCAAATAATTATTTGTTCCAACTTTTTGAATTGTGCTGTTTTCTGCCTCCCTCTAGCCACCTTCACACTATTTTCTAAAAATGCTCTTTAATTCAAAAAGCCTCAAAACATATATTTCCTGGAAAATCGCCATATCATATTTTTGGGCAGAAAGCTGTACTTCCTTTATTTATTCTAGGTAACTATAGAGAAAGTGGCATGAAAATTTGGAAAATTTTAGCAGATCTATCCTTATCTTCTGGTACATTCTAGCTTTATGATATCCTACAACTTTTCAAACTTTTCTCATATGCATTCAAAGCTGGCACATTATGTGGATGACGTATTTGTCATTGTCATTATGCATAAAAGATTCATGAATGTTGCATTAAAGCTGCTGAATTTGCAAAATAGCTAAATTTACCACTGCCATGGAAAAAACAAGGGTCACTATTTCTTAAAAATATGATGTGTTGCACTCACATGACTTTCTCTACTCTTGTACTAAGCATTCTTATAAACTCTTATTCCTGTATCTTCATGTTAATACCAATAAACATTTGCAGAAATTACCTTATTGCTTGTTTCCTTGTAGGTGCAAGAGGAATATGGGAATACAGTAGGCTTTGAATGATAGTTAAATCTTTTAAAGCTTTCAAATTCTGTTCTCTTTGCATGGTTTTTATTAAAAAAATGAATATCAATGTTCAAGTTCTCCAAAACTCTCACAAATAACAAGCAACATCTCCAAAATGGTTCACTCTACAAAAACAAATTTATTTAGGCAAATTATGTATTTTAGCAAGATCTAAATTTTTTCTATAGTAAGATTTGGTCTATCTGTTACGGTTTACCAGTTATGCAAAAGTGATCCAGAGTAAATACAACTACAGGGGCTATAGCCTGAAAATTCTAGATATACATTTCATTTGTCATAAAAATAGCTCAAACATGGCATTTTAATCAAAATCGTTAGCTATTTTCAAGAAAATCAAAATTTTCGAAAAATGTTCCATGTAAAAGGTAGTTTAGGGTGGAGCAATTTTCTTCAAAATCTTAGTATTGGATCCCTGAAAGGCATTAAACTTAAATACCAACTTTGGTTTTTAACCTTCTTTTCATTTTTGACTTATGCTGTCCACAAACTGACAGACACACACACACACGGACCTTTTTCTAAAAATGCTCTTTTTGGGTTCAGGGGGTCTCAAAGCACATATTTCTGGTGAATCGAATTTTTGGGTGGAATAAAATACTTCCTCTACTATATGTAGAAGAGAAAGTAAAAATAAAAAGGGAAACAAAATAAACTTTTCAAATTTCAAAGAGACTTACAAATATTGATATAAAATAAACAATTTCAATACTAAATCTCACCTCTTTGCAATTTTTCATAGAGTAGTCCACAGAATGATCTACAGACTATTAGTGAAAATAGAAAACAATAAGGAACATGCATAACTAGATATGAAGGTGCTGTAAATAGTGGCTTTACTAAAAATTGTGTTAATAAAATGGTTTCAAATAGAAACAAATTACAGAAATAAGCTCATTACGAACTGCAGAAAAACCTCTTGTGAATTATAGTAAATTAACCTTTCATTGAAAATTGTTTCAGAAATTTGAAAAATTTTATGTTATATTCACTAGACTTCTATGTATAATTTATTTTTATATGGTGTCTAGAAACTATTCTTACAAACGCTTACTTTTCTATCTACTTCACTTGAGTTAAAACGTTGCAGAAGCAGATTACTTACACATTTTCTTGAAGGTACAAGTTGAATAGAGGAAACCTAGTCAATAGTCAGATGTTTAAAAGTTGAGTTACTATATCCTGGCCTAGAAATACCGTACTAATTCCACAATAACATGAGAAACAACTTAATAGGGACAGTACCTTTAGAAAATGGTATTGCAAATTCCAAACAAAAACAACAGATATTTCTGAAAAAGCTGTTGCCACAGAACAAATAAATAAATTATAGCTTTAAAGGTAATTTTTGCGTAACACTTTTTCTGTATAATTTCTCATTAAATATGGTCGGTCTAAGTAGCTCAGTTGGTTAGACGCTAGCCTACTGATCCCAAGTTTACTTAAAAGGGACCTTGCTTTCACAAAACAAGTTTATATCGACAGTGTCTAAATAGTGGCCATAAGCAAAACTGTATAACAACTGATGAGACCCCAGGTTCCCCTGCCACTCATTCCACCAATTGCTCCATTATCAGCTTTCCAATCATCTATTTCACCTGCATTTCATATCATCCTCACTATCATATCTGGTGCTTGGCTCACCACCTGCTTCCAAGTCTTCACACTGTCCGATCCAGAGGTTCCTGTGCTCCCCGATAGGCATCTGACCCCAGGCACTGGCTTGTAAGTCCTAGGGGGTGTAAGTCCTACATAAGGGGAGGATAATCAGGAAAAGAAGAAAACTACTTGCAAAAGTGTGTCCTGTGTATCAATTGTAGCGACAAATTTTCTACAAGGGTGGCTTTAATGAATATATGAATATTAATGTATTACTAACAAAGTGGAAGCTGTGCATTCCTGCTTTTCATATAAATCAAAGAAAACAAAGATTGTTGATAACCATAACGGAGAGATATCTGCACATGAATGTTGCTGGGATAGACATTGCAAAAGCTGGACGGTCCTGGACACCAATGCAGCCAGAGCTTTAGACCTCGCTTTTGTGTATTCATATGGTTTTTCCTTACCTGCAGGTTCAACTATGCTTTTCTCCGATTCTTTTGGCAGTTTTTCGATCAGAAACATCAAAACTCTCCGCACATCTGCCTCGCTTGAGTAGAGGAATGTCTGGTAACCAATGTCTCCTGCATATCCAATGCTCTGTCATACAAAAGAAAGAGAAAAATAGTTTCTAAAACAATAAAGAGTTAACGTTTCTAGGGTGTCACTAAGTTCAAAATTTTCTTACCTTGCAGGCCTGAGCTATGCTCGCCCCAATGCGAAATCTTGCAGACATTGATTCCGGTAAAGAATGCGGGAGCCCCAAACCCGGCTGAATGACGTCCAAACATCTTACTGCCGCTTCAACCACCAACTCTGTCGTGAAACTTTTCAGGCTGTCAACGTCATCTTCTATATCGCTAAAATGGTTATTCTATGATTATGACAGACATCGCACATGACACTAATAGTGGTAACACTGAGTCCCCTCCCACAAATCATGTATTGCAGAAAACCCTATTTAATATGCTACAAACGTTCATGCACATTCCAATTTCACTTAGAAATACGCATTTACACTAACTTGCAATTGTGAAACAACATACTAACCAACCAACTTGCCGTAACGAATGTATTATTATATTGTCCACCTCCTCCATGTTGGCACATGAGACTTGAGTTGATTAACCAATAATGCGTTAGCGCTGCCAATAGTCAAAATATACCATGAGTGCCAACATCAAAAAGGAAAGGATAATGAATATACCACTACATATTACCGCATCGCACGGTGTAATACTTCCCAACTTGTCCACGTAAACGATGGGAAAAAATATGAGAAATGCATTTAATATGGCATGTTGCTTCCATTATATTAAAGCTTGCCACATAATGTCAAAAGCTACTAAGAATAATCTGTACAAGCCACAGAAGGGTGAGGGGGAGAAACGTACATACGTCTGTCGTTTCTGCATCACGCCAGTGAACTTCATTGCATTTAGAAATCATTTCCTAATTACAGTGACATACTGCTTGGATCGAAAAAGAAATATCCTAAACAGTAGTTCCTCATAACCTTCAAATATGTGTTTTCCCCCGATTGTGCTTTCCGTTTTTCTTATTTTCTTTGCTTTTTGTGAGCTTGTGTATTTTATATATATGCTCCCTTTCACATTTTAGCCCTCCACATTACTGCGTTCTTCATTGTTCTGCAGTCTATACGTGTATCTTCCGTTTCAATCACCTTATTGTAATAGGAGGGTTGAGTCTGTCTGAAGCAACTGCTACCCATTTCATTGGATTAAATTTGGACGTCCATATTTATGAGCATCACGAAGGGGCTCAAGGGGGACTGTAGCCGCTTGGAGATTAACGAATTAATGTGCAGTCAATTGCTAAGTATTAGACTGTTTTAGTTTTGATGCAAAGAACAATTTCTTGGATTTTCCTTCACAATTTCACCAAACCTGAGGGAGTTCAGGCATTTTATATTCCCTGTATTAAGCTTAAGAACGTAATTAATCATAACATTATGTTTGAAAATCGAGTTTCAAGTGACAATATCGGGGATTCCAACATACGCCCCCCTCCCCCCGAAACAAAGCCGGCCGACGCCCATGTTCATATTAGACCTATCCCATAGTTATCTTTGGAGCAACAACATTCCCTTAGACATATTGTATGGGAATTATAATGACTCAATGACAACTTGCGGAGGGGGACTTCGCACCTCGACTGAAAGGCGATCTTTTGTGCCTATGTCCCTGATGAGGCACTCCCGTTCGGATGAGGTGAACAGATCCGAAGGGTGGCCAGAACATTGCCACGGCAGAGCAGACGACAGGGTAGCTACATTTTCGCAGTTAGAAGCACCACAGCATAGGCTGGCTCAGCCCGATTCCTCTCCCACCTCTTCGGGTTCCTACTCCCAAAGTGGACGCGAGACTCGGAAACCGGCTGCCTCCACCCTCGGCCTTGGATTATCACATGGAGGGCCCGGAAAACAGTAGGCTCGCCTTCCTTTCCGGGGGACGAGATTTCCAGAACGCATTTGTCTTCCCTGCCGTGCTGCTGCCGCGACTCTCGCCGACACTTCCAACCCTGAAATAAACCTAACAGGATGAAGGGTGAAATGAAATTATTAATGCAACGAAATGGGGGAACAGGAAATTTGGAGAATATAGAAACCCTTCCCAGCACTCCTCTGGCAACCTCGAAAAAAAACCATTGGTCAGGAAAGTCGGTCACGGGGATCGAACCCGCGGCCTCCCGAATGCGAGCCACAGACGTTACTGCCTGAGCCATCCCGCTTGGTATGGCTGGGGCACTATAAAGAAGAATGACTTCAGTGGAGAAAGTATTGCTAAGATCAGAGGAATGAAAGCATCCTGAGCCCTGAATTTTGCATCTATTTCATTCAATGCAACATTGCTTGAAATTAAATGTCCTAGACTTTGATTCTATTTTTACATGAATTACCAGTGAGTACAACAAAATTATTTTCTACTTCTTGGCATTCTTAACAAAAAGTCAAAATTTGATATCTTTGCAGATAGATACCTTCGAAATATTAGTATAGATTAAAAACGTTCAATATGCACCACAGTAATTTTGTAGAAAGTTACACAAAGGTATTGTTGCAGCATATTGCACAATTTTTCTCTTGCAAGTACCTACAACAATTTTATAATTTAGATTCACATCACTGTTACTAGCTTATTCAAATATATACAACTGTTTTACTTCCTGTCGAGCTGCTGTATAGAACAAGATTAATCTTTGTTCTGTGTTTATGAACTGGCATATAAAAATAACTCAAGACTACCTACAAATAGTCTTTTTTTATGGTTTATCTTAATTTTGCTCACATATATAGGGGAAAATCAAGACATATATCTCTCTACTTCCAATATTCTTTCAGTGAAAATATCCCCAATACATTAGTTTGATGTCAATCATTATTTTTATTAAAGCTGAATGAATTACCATATTAGTGGCTTGGTGTCAGCCTTGGGTCTATCCCAAGCCATAAAGAACTATTAGAGCAAGCCTGTCGAAGCTTAAAATTGCACCAGGTGCAATCCAAAGCACAGAGGTTCCTTGCACTGTGCATTGTGGCAACTCGGTTAAACTTAGCTCAACTTGTCATTGCAGAGCAAAGAAGTGAAAAAGTGTTTCTTTTAAGCACAGGAACTATGTTTTTGCTTGGTGGACATCGTAGTGCATAGTATAGTACAGACAAGCACCTCTTCGGTATTAATTTATGAGCAAAAAGCATAAATTACTGTAGAATGTCCGCTAACAATAGCAAAACAACTGAACTACCTACGTACTGCCACTATCACATGCGATCGGCTATGTCCACAGGCCACAAGAATACATTGTCGCTATGTTGAATACACTGTCATTATGTTGTGTGTCATAATCACAACATTGTCACTTCCTGACAATGCTATGCTACGTTACCTTGCTGCTAATCCTATACCTGAATTTATATACATTATTTTTGTTTTTCAGATAATCCAAACATTTCTGAAACTGAACAGACCAAACCCCCAATTAATTCGGATTAGTGAGAATTTAGCACTTTGACGATGCTTGAAACTTGTACAAGTCTATGATCAAATAATGAATAATAACATCGTCGTTGTCACTGTCATCGTCATCATCATTATTGTATCAAGTTTGTATTCATTTTTTAAACATATTTTTGAAGTTAAATAAAGAAAATTGAAGCTATTAACAGTGAAGCAACAAGATTCTAAGGTAAGAACAAATTACTAAGATAAGTGAAGTTTTTAGTTTCTGATTTGTTCTTACTTTAGAATATTTTTGAAGTTTTTAACTCTGGAGCTTCAGATGGGGTACAGGGCAGCCTTAAGTCTCAAAACTTACTTGTTGTGGCTTTCACTGCATACATGTGATGACTCTTTAGAAATAGGAACAGGAGAGATACAAAGAGAGTTCAGCACTGAAGCCAGGTTTATTGTACCTATGTGCCCAAGGGGGCACCCGCAGCAGGAAGGATGAAGTGAGAGCAGACACCAGATGGCCAGATCCAGAGTAATGGTACAGACATTGATAGAGGTCCTTCAGAATTCCCAAGTTTGACGACGAAATATTTAAGTCTTCCAGGCTCTCTTAGGAGGACCTCAGCAGGGTGCCCCCATATGCCCCCCTACCGAGATCCTACTGACCAGGGATGGAAAGATTTCCTATGCACATATCATCCCTGCCAAGCTGCACCTAGTGTCTTTGCTGACACTTGCAATCCTGAAAGAACCAACGGGATGAACAATGAATTAAATGATTAATGAAGTAAAATGGAAGGCAGGAAATTCCTTTCCAGCATTCGCCTACCAACACTGGGAAACCCTTGAAAACAACACATGGGTCAGGAATGTCACAGGAATTAAACCCAAAACCTCCTGAATGCGAGATGTTACTGGAGTGCAATCTCATTTTCAGTTTATCTTCAGAATTGGAGTCATCCAATTCATACAAATTGTCATACATGGATAAGACATCATCATCACAAGTTAGAAGATGCACTTCTTCCAAATTCTGCAAATTTTGTTGTTGTTGTTAGCTAATGCTGGATTTCTGACAATGAAGTCATTAATCCTCTTGCTCTCCAATATTTTTCACTGATGGATGGGGCACTAGAAGTGGCCGGGCATATTTGAAGGTGGTCTCGATCCATTTCCTCTTGCAGATCACATAGAGGACAGAGTGGTGAAGAATATATCCCAATTCTGTTTAAATGTTTTGCCAGACAATCATGTCCTGTAATCAACCTGAAGGTTGCAACTGCTGTTTTTCGAGGATACTCAGCAATCACTGTTTGAATGTTTGGTAGTTCCCATCTTTTATTCTTTGATTTTTCATAGTAATATTTTGCAATAATTTTTTTGAATTCAGAGTTGACTAATCTTTTAGCTGCATAAAATGGTAAATTAACTATAGATTTCTGTACACCGCTGGTACCCTTTTTTGCAAGAAAATCAGCTTTCTCATTACCACTCAGTCCACAGTGAGCCGGTATCCATTGGAAGACAAGGTGTTTTTGAAGTGCTGTTAGATGGCTAAGCATCTTCCAACATTCTATAATAGTTTGGTTTTTTTGGTGACAACTTGGAAGTAATTGCTATAATTGCTGCCCTGGAATCTGAGAGAATAACTGCTTGCTGAAAATGTGAAATTCTGTACAAAAGATTTTGTAGGGCCATTCGAATTGCTTCAATTTCTCCATCAAAGTTAGTAGTTCCATAACTTAAAGATTTGTAATAGGAAAAGAGGTGACATGTGACTCCAGCACCTGCTCCATCTTTGTTTGATATAAATGATCCATCAGTATAAATATGGAGCCACTCATGTTCTGGAAACCTAGTATGGATTGTCTCTAATGCCAATAATTTTAGAACACTAGTTGGAGTATCACTTTTTTTAACTTCTTCTGTCAGGTGTAAATAATATGTGATGTCTAATGTATGTGTTGGATTGACTTTAGATATAAAGTTTTCCTTTGAATTAGGAAGGTGTACATCCTTCTTGATATCTTGAATTTTGGAAAGAAAGCTCTCCTGAGTCTTTAGTGTATGTGTAAAATTTCTCTTGTGCCATGTATTGAATGGGAGTCTGATCAACTTTTCGTGTTGAATAAGAGCCGCTTTTTCTATTTCATATTCAATGGGGTATTGGTTGGTTAGTATTTCCATAGCTGCTATTGGTGTGGTTTTGATAGCACCTGTAATTAATCTCAGACTTTGGTTTTGAAAGATTTGAATTTTTTTTGTGTTTGCTGTTACAAGAACTTCGCTGCAGTAAGTAAACAATGGTTTTATATTTATATATATATATATATTATATGTTGTGTTAAGCGTTGCTCTGGAACATCCCCACTTCATTCCTGTTAAACGTTTTAACAGTGAAAGGCGCCTCTCTGCTCTTTGTATTACATTTTCTATTTGTTTGGTCCATGTAAGTTTGGTATCAAATGTAACTCCTAAATACTTTGCTTCCTTTGTTTCTGGTAATTGTTGACCCTCAAAATTTAGTTTTATTTTTAGTGGTTTTTTTCTTAGTGAAAAGATTTGGTAGTTTGATTTTGTTGTATTAACAGTCATTAAATTTTCTTTGGTCCACCTCTGTAAGTTGGTTAAGGATTGTTGCATGGTTTTTTCTAGTTCTGTACTTTTGCTTTTTGGTTTTGAAGTCCACATTACCAAGTCATCAGCAAATAGTGCACACTTCACACCTGATTCTTGTATTTGTTGTGGTAGATCATTAATAAATATATTAAAAAGTGTAGTGCTGAGCACTGCACCTTGTGGCAAGCCACGGTGTATTTGTTTATATTTAGATATATTTCTTCCATATCTGGTTGCAATAAAGCGTTGTATTAGGAAATGATATAGCCATGAAAACATTTGACCTTGTATCCCTATTTTTTTTACTTTCTTTAATAGTTTTGTTCTGCATATAGAATCATATGCGCTTTGAAAATCAATAAAAACTGATAAATTATCTTCTTTTCTATTGAAGGAGTCTTTGATTTCTTGACTGAGAAGTAAGACTTGTTCATTTGTAGAGTGGAACTCTCTGAATCCAGCTTGACATGGGGATATTAAATTTTGTGATTCTAGAAACCAATTTAACCTGTTTGACACCATTCTTTCCATCACTTTTGCTATTATGCTGGTAAGAGCTATTGGTCTATAATTTTTTATTTCTGATGCTGTTTTGTCTTTCTTCAAGAGTGGGACAATTATTGCTTTTCGCCATTCAGCAGGTACAGTGGTTTTCCAGGATAGATTGTAGAGTTTCAGTAGTAGTTGTTTTGCTGTTTTTCCAAGGTTTTTTATGAACTCTGGATGTATGTGATCTGGTCCAGGAGACTTTTTGTTTTTTAGATTATTTATTGCAATGTTCAATTCTTGCATATTAAAATTTTGAAAAAAGATATTGCACTGAGTGTTAGGATTACATTCTCTTTCTTGTTTCGAATCTTTCTTAAATTCTTTACGTTCCTTTTTATTATTTCTTGTTACTTTGTGTGCATTAGCATAATATTTATTGAATGTTTCGGCTATGACTGCATCATTTACTAACATTTTATTGTTGTGTATGATAGGTGTGCTGTTGTTTTCTTTCCTGTCCTTGACATTTTTTATGAACTTATGAGCTTTGTTACCATCTGTCCTATAATCCATTTTTTCTAAGAAATTATTAAAGTGATTCCTTTTAGCAGTATTAATTTCTTTTTTTAATGAGGCACATTTCTTCTGCCATATTTGTGTATCTGATATGTTTTTTGTTTGTTCAGCTGTATTTCTAGCTATATCCCTTTGCTTTTTCAGTTCTTCTAACTGGGGGTTCCAAAAGGGTTTGAAATTTTTAATTCTTCCACGAGGAATATGTTTTTTTGCAGTTTCTAGGATGACTTTACAGAATTCTTTGTTCATATGATCTGGTTGGTCATGCAGCTGTGAGTTTGTTTGTTCTTTAAATTTATGTTCTAATTCAGTTTTATATTTGTTCCAATCTGCTTTTTTGAAGTTCCAATACAGATTCGTAAGACCTTGACTGTTATTTGTGTTCTCTAGTTTTATATCAGCAATTACTGCTCTGTGACCAGAACTTGGATCTTCTATAACTTGTTTTTTAATTTTTGAAACAATATCTGTTGTAGCTAACAAGAGGTCTGGGTTACTACCCGCTCCAGAATAATGTATGAAGATCATACCTTTTACTCCTGTTTTTGAGAAGCAGTAACATCTACTTAAAATGACAAAGCAATACTGCAAAACTAACAAAGAAAAACATATGTCAGTAATATATAATGAGAGTAGGCGTGCAGAGTTTGCTTGACTTCTGGTACACATAACTGCCAATTTGTCATTCTTGGAGCTAAAGAAATAAAAATATAAGGTTGTTACTCCACCAAACAGTTAAGAAAGGTGTAATATTATATGTCCTAGTCAGGTGATTGCATAGGTGTGTTCGTTCGAAAACTAAAACATGTAAATAAGCATAGCGACCACTGGAGGATTAACTCTAGAAACCTGGGAGGGATCAATTTGAACCCTAAGTAGAATCTAATCCCTACATTTGGTATAAAAAACTAATTCAACACAATTTCTTCTAGTAACATCTACAGTTTGTCTAAAAAGTCATGACACTCCATATCTGCAAGTGAGGAGAAATGAGGAGAAGTGGTGAGAGTGGTTGGGGAGCAAGTGATTAGAAGGTTATCAGAACTTGGAGGCAGTAACGTATAGAACGCATGAACTTGTCACTCTCACGCAGCTCGAAGACTGACCCCCACTCTTCTTTTAGGCAAGTGGACTGCTCAGTGCTATTACACATCTTTACTTTGGAAGTGGGGGAATGTCAGGATGTTTTAGACAAGCTGTACTCATTTAATGTGTTCATTCCACTCACCTGAAAATGAGTTGTTTCCTGGCTTATGATGTAACTTACCTAAAACACCTGGAGGGGTATATTGATATGTTTAAGCAAAATAATGCTTTTCACATACTTGACAAACCAATTGCATTGAATGTGAAACAAATGATGTGTAAACTTATATCAACAGTTAACAATTATAACAGTTTAAATATATACACATGGAGCTATTAACAGTGAAGCAAATTAATCCACAAATAACAAAGTACGTAAAGACTCACGCTTCACTTCAATAAATTGAGTTAAACTCAATATATCTCACAATGATCGTTTCGATACCCCTGTGTATCATCCTCAGGCAAAACTGACCTAGTACACTAGTTATGAAAACCATTACAACTTTGTGATGACATCACATATACGTCATCCACCACAACATCATGTGATGACCTCAAACCCTCCCTTTCCCCCAATACGAATTTTGTAACAGAATCAGTAAAAGGTATTTCAAAATTCATAACATGGTACCTATTTTTCAAAATGAATATTTTTTCCCCAAACCATCAATTCAATGGGTCCATTAAATTGTTTTAATAATTTAACCTCAGGATTTATTTCATGATTAAGTGACCAAAAGTGATCTGCAACCACTGATTTTTTCTAACTGTTTATATTTAATGTTTCTAAAATGTTCTTTTTTTCTGGTTTCCAAATGTTGTTTTGTCTTACCAATATAAACCTTATTGCAGTCTAGACAGTCAAATTGATAAATGCCAGACTTCTTGCAATTTGGAATTTTGCCCTTTTTAGAGAACTTCAGCACATTTTGTATATTATATTTATTTTGAGGAGCCAACATTATGCCATGTTCTTTAAAAAATTGTTATTAGCCCAAGGGAGGTAAGTACACTTTTTAAATTTGCGGTCATCTTTTATTTTTTTGAGAGTGGAAGCTTCATTACGGCCTTTTGATATTTAAATTCCTCTATCTTTTTATGCATAAATTTTGTATTAAAACCATTAAGCAACACCGTGTTAATAATGTGTTCATATTCTCTATTAAATTCTTCCTTATTAAGGGGTATATTTATTAACCTATAAATTAAACTGTTGAAAATGGCAAATTTATATGCAGGAGGATTAAAACTTTTGTTTTTTATATAATTATCCATATGTGTTAACTTCGAATGCCAAAATTCAATTCATTATTTTTTCTTAAGATCTTCAAATCCAAGAATGGAAGACAGCCTTTGTTTTCAAATCTTGTGAATTCCAAAACTTTAATGCATCACTGATCTCGGACAGAGTAGCAAAAATGTCATCTACATATCTGTACTATGTTTTGAAAACTAACAGTGCTTGTGTTTATGAATTATAGCAATAATGCCTTTTCACCAGAATTCTATTCCTTGTTTAACTCAGTTGTAAGTAGGAAGTTTAATTGAAAAAACTTGTAAAATGAAGAAATGTGATAACAGGCATCCCAGAGGAGAAGATGAAATACTTCGAGATCTGTTGAATATTCTTGATGAAAACTAACTTAGAATAAAGTGATTGTAATATTTAAATACTGTTCTTTATTACTAAATAAAGTCAAATTGACCCCCTTCAGATGTTCTAAAATGTAAGAAAATTGGGTTTTCTTATGTTAACAAGTGTGTTTGTATAATGAAAAGCTAGCTGCCACAATAAATCTTTTTATTGTAACATTACTTGCACATTATTGCTATACATTAAATATTTGGGTAACATAAAATATAACATTTATTTATAATCTTCAGGTGTTTTATTAATATGCTTTGTCAGAAATGTATTTATCTACATACTTGAGCTACTAATTAATTGTAAGGAAAATTTACATTTTCCTGATATATATCTATGTTAATTAATGGACTTCATCCCTGTGAGTAACTTATAAGAACTTATAAATGATTGATACTGCACTGTATCAACAAACACAGCCTTATATGAAGCATCTTCAACTGTATGGTAACTTATATGATATTCTGTCAAAAAGATTCATACATATATTCACAGCCATAAATCCATACCATGCAACCTTATCGCCTTAAATTCTGTGTGCTGTGAATGACCCTGTTGAAACTTATGCTTATGCTACAAAAATAAAGCACTCAAGGGTGGATTTATAGGCATTCATGTTGCACACAAAGGTAAATCTTAATAAACAGGAAATACATACATAGTAATTAATATTGAAGATAATATTAAGTATCCATTTCCGCAGTGGAGTATGAACAAGTTTTCTTTTCACACAAACTTAAGTCAAGTTACTAGCTGCTCTGTAATCACATCTTTCATGTAATTTTATCTTTCTTTCCTCAATATTCAGAACATTACAATCAGAAGGCCATAAATCCACCCCTGTAAATAATCTGTACAAACAGAAGCAAGAGTATATCTTGTTTACATTACAAACAAAGGAGATAAAGAACTGCTAAGAACAAAGCATTGTCCTAACATAGGAATAATAAGTGTACACTTGACTGATATCTCTATTAGCATCTAAAGTTAAATGCTTAAATGGTGATTTTTTTTGGAAAGCTGCATATGTTCTATCACCGTTTTAAGTGTATATGTAAGGTGTACCAAAAAAAACACCAACAATGTTTAGTATGTTGTGCAGGATGGCAAACTGATTGGTTTTCAAGAAGGAAAACCTGTCCAGAAATGCACTGTTTAGGTGCTGGAGAGTGTCAAAGTTTGAGAACAAACAATTGTGATAATTTGTTAAGACTTGTGGTATCTTAGAAACAGAAGGTATACAACATTTTAGCCATCTGTGTACTGCCTAATAACATTCCTGCAATGCACTACATTCCTCCATAGAGTCCTTGGTGCACATCCTACTGAGTTATTTGTGTAGTTTCCAGTACAGTAGCGTTTTAACAGCAGTGTGACATGTACCAGTGCACGGTTGCAGAAATGGCCAACATGAGCTCCAGCAGACTTTGATGTAAATGTCCCATATCTGAATTTATGGCTTGGTAGAGGTGGACCACTTCCTGACCAGTGCAGTCAGCAGATCTGATACCTTTCTACTATTTTCTGTGGAATTATATGAAGAGTTATGATGTATGGATGTACGGCATTCCTGTAACGTCAGCAGAGGCCCTTATTGCTTGAGTCCACGGAGTGATTGAAAATCTTCAAACACAACCACATGTGCTAAGTCATGTGCATGAGGCTCAGCACTGCTGATATAGGCACTGCAATGGCATAGAAGGTACACATTCTGAAGCCCATTTGTAACGCGGACAGCTCAATGTGTTGGGTTTATTGATGAAATTTGAATGCTCAACCATCTTAGACTTTGATGCGCTACAGCATCCAAACCGTGCGTTTCCTTCTTGAAAACTGATCAGTTTGCCATTTTGCACAACATACTAAACCTTGTCAGTGCTTTTTTTTGGGACACACTGGTTATGCACATTGCATATAAGTACTTGTGCTCTCTGCTTCTTCCTCAGAAACTGCTTAACTAAGTTACCTTTGCCCCTGCCTATTTTAAAGAAAAATAAGACTGAAAAAGGCTGTGCTAACTCCTTAGTCCATCTTAAACTTTTATCATCCATATAATATTATATACCTGTTTGCTTATTAACAAATAATATTTGCTTTTAGGTTTATTACAAAAAGATAAATTCCATAATTGAATGTTTTAATTGCTAATAGATTTTAAAGAGATCTTTTATCAAAACTTACTACTATTCATATGGTCCAGGTAAGAAAATTGTATTTATGTAAATACAATTTCCAGCGTTAAGTATGGAAAAAAATAAATGCACACACATTTTTTCTTTCCTTCTTATTCTCTGTAGTTTTGGACAGAAAATTTGCTTTCGTTGTTGTAACTTTAGATGCTTGTAAGCTGTCAATACAATGTCATGTAATACATAATAATAGCTAGCCATCGCTGGAAAACATTTTAAGTTTAATGCATGAAAATATCTAGCTTGGGCATTACCATGCACACAGAAGAATAACTGCAGACCACTTGTCTGCAACAGGCTAAGCCATCCAATGTATCTTTGAAGACAGGCTAATTTCATTCTATGATTATACACATTATGAAATATAATATGAACTGATAAACAAAGCTATTCACAAGAATTTAACATTGTTATATATGTTTCAAATATTTATTATTAAAACAATAAATTCATGAATTCTACTGTGAAAGATGATCACTCAAAAATTTGGAAGCATAGGTTTAGAATCTTGAAATGAGCCATATTATAGATATCTCAGGCATGCTGTATTAAGCTTCTAGCATTTTATTTTTTTTAAATATACATATACAAAATGACCCCCAGTGTTTAACATATTTTTAGAACATTGCACAGTGAAGATTTTATTTTTACAGCATAAATTAATAAAACATCTGGCTGAGTTTATTCTGACTCAAACAGGAAGCACAATAGAATATGGGCAGTGCTTGATATATGATTTTAATTAATATGCATATTTAAAATGAGGATAATTGGATATTTTAAACTTAACCATATGTATAACAGTTTATTTGCAAGCAAGTTGGAATATACTTAGCTTATAAGCTCAGAAAAGTTCATTTAAGCGCACAAAATATCTACAGTCAACCCTTAAAATCTCTCTCCCCCCTCCCTCCCTCCCTCCCTCCCTCCCACTCTCGCTCCAACTTTCCTCTCTGTAGACATTTAATATTACATTTAACTGGCACTAAATTTTACACCTGTCCTGTTTAAGTCAATAGAAAACCTTTTTTTGATTCATTTGAAACCTCTAAAATAAAAGGATGATGAAAGGATGAAAGATAACTTTAAAAAACCTGAGAAGCTATATATAATAAATAAAAACATCCCACATTCCCTCTTCTCTCTCCTTTTATTTTTTCCCCTACTTTGTAGTAAGTATGGGGAATGCTATAAAACTAAAACTAAACCCCTAGTGCAACAGCCCATGAAGGGCCAAGGTGTGCCACCCAGTTGATGCGTCCCCCACCTCTACCCACTACTGGCATCATTGGTAGGGTGCAGTACTGGAGGGTGGGACGTGGTCAGTGTCCCAATCCCTCCTGGCCAGTTATGTGGTATTCACAACCTGGGACCGCTACTTCTCCATCAAGTAAAAAAAACTAAGCACTGGCACAACAGCCCATGAAAAGCCAAGCCTTAACACCCAGCCACTGCGTCCCCCACCTCGGCCCACTAAAGGCATCATTGGTGGGGTGCAGTACTGGAGGGTGGTACGTGGTCAGGGCCCTAATCCCTCCTGGCCAGTTATGCAGTCTTCACAACCTGGGGCTGCTACTTTTCCATCAAGTAGCTCCTCAATTGGTCCCCCCGGGACTAATGAAGCCGAGTGTACCCCATGCCAAACCTCCCAGAGGGGATAAAATCCCCATGCTGGTACCAGGGATTGAACCCGGGTCCTCGGCGCCAGAGGCAAGTGCACTACCAACTGCTACAGAGGCAGTCACTTCTCCATCAAGTAACTCAATTGGTGCTCCTGGGACCAAACAAGGCTGAGGTGATGAACCAGACCTCCCAAAGGGGTAAAATCCCCATACTGGTACCGGGGAAGGGAATGCTATATCCCACCCAAAACTTTGATATAGAAATTTATCCATAATATCCGGGATCACTTGACTTTAAAAAAATGTATATATCCATGTTACATTCAGTCAACTTTTTCATCCTGTTCTTCCACAAATTGTTCTCACAGAAGTTTATTCTTCTATATGGCATATTGAGATTAACACTTCATTGTAGGTACAAAAGGGATACAATACATTTAAGTGATGGCCAAATCTTTTGAAGCAATTGGTTAATCATGGCTTTGAAATTTTGTTCTCTTTGGATGACCATGAGAATAAACCATAAACAGTGATAATTATAGCGACTGAAAAAAGTATAAAGTATTTGACAATTTAAACAAATAATAAAGAATATCTCAAAATGGTTAATGCCACAAAATATTTATTGAACATAAACTGAATGCTTTAACAAAATCTTTTTGTGCAGTAAATTTTTCAAGTTATACAAAAGTTATTCAGAATTACAGAAAATTCAAGATATATATTTATGTTTCTCATGCACATATCTTAAACATATAATATTTTAATCAAAATCATCAAAAGAGTCATTTTCACAAAACACAAAATAATGAAAAATTTTCTAAGTGAAAGGTAGTTTTGGGTTGGGGGGGGATAATTTCTTGAATATTTTCATATTTTATCCTTATCAGATGCTGAATTTAAGTGCCAAATTTGAAGTTTAACCAACGTTTTATTTTTGAGTTTGCTGTTCACATGTAAAATCATATAGACATTTTCTGATGGTTTTGAGTCCAGAAGTGTGAAGGAACTGCTGACTTTTCAATTTATTCAAATTATGCAATGATACTGTTAGTTTATTTCCTTTTATAAAAATGTAGAAAAAAACATTTCAAATTTTGAAGGAGAAATTGATGCAATCTACACTGCTCTTAAATGTCTATTTGTTTGGAAACAAAAACACAAAAACTTTATCTTATCAGATTCTAGAGTTCAATCTGAGTAATAATATTAGCTGAAGATCCAAAAATAGAAAAAAAATAAGCTGCTTGGTTATACAGATACAAAATTTAAAAAAGAAAGTCTTCCATATGGATTCTTGGATATGGTGGATTGAGTATTAATAGAAAGCAGACACTTTAGCAAACCTGGGAACCAAAATTCAATAAAGTAGATCAGAAAGTACCACTGGAATCAGTTATATTATCATTAAGAAAAAAAAATAAGTAATGACTAAAATTATAAATTAGCTAAAAAGATATTAAAGTCCAAAGGAGAAAAGTTAAAAAAAGACTTGAAACTAATACTTGAATCTCCTTGAAAAACACCCATTCCTACATTCAGTCTTATCAATGGACATAACTGTCTCAGCAAACATGTCATAAAATTGGATTGCTATCATCTCAAATTGTCTGTTATGCAACAAGGAAGAAGAAATAAATTTGCACCTGTGAAACATCACATCTAGACTTAACCACAAAATAGTAGAAAGTAAGAAGCAGAATGGGTTTGTTGCTAATCCCTGAGCAACATGCACACACTCATACATTATTAAGCAACGTCATGTTAAGGGTTGACTGTATTTAGAAATCTAGATTTCAATTACTTGCCATAACAAATACTGTAAAGTAAAAGAAAAGGAAAACAAAAGCACAAAGCAATAAAACTGATCCACTCAAATACAGGTTCATATAATAAGTTCAGTTAAAACAATGATTAAGTCCCAGTTAGGTTAATCTTACTTCAAATATTCAGCTTTCATATCTTTAGAATCTTATAGCTTTCATACATGCCAAATTTCTGAAAAATTTTGTCACATATTATACTTTAAATAGTGATACACCCGTTCAACTAATCAAGCATTTTCTAAACTTCAGAATAGGTACCTAAGTACTGAAAACTTTTAAGAGGAAAATATTAATTTTAACACTTGTTAATTTTACTATCCTTCAAACAAGGTAAAGAACATAGTGTATACTAAAGGGTTAACTATGCATAGATATTCTTCAGATGATATCTGTATCAGTAGTAACAAGAAATTACTTTTAAGATTTCTATGCAATTCCTTCACTATAGCTCATGCTAATTCTTACTGCATGCATGTCAATTCTTTAATCTCAACTTGTTTAAGAAATATTGTGTCTCTTTGACTATCTTCAGCATTTCTCTAAGAATGCTAATAAGCAACATGCACAGATAGTTTTAGCTGTTTTTGAAGAATCTCTTTCATGCACTGTGCTAGAAGTTTTAATAGCTTTTAATTTATTATTTTAAGGGTTGCTAATGCATTCATATCTTTACATTTCTCTTGCTAAATATATGATCACTTAATACATTTACAATAGCCTTCTTTCATAATGCTTGATGTTTTCATTGCTATATTTTAGTTTTATATACACAATAGGTAAGTAGCATAATGTTAATATACAGGTCTAATTCTGAGTATGCCAGAGTCAGTTCTGGTACATCAGTTTGACTATGGAAGCCTTCATTGTTTTTAGTATACTTTTACTTCTATTTACTCATTTATATAGCGACTTCAAGGGCATATCCAGAAAACAAAAATTGTGCAGAAGGCTCCCTTTAAAGGTTTAGCTGTTGCCTCCCACCCTCTCAAAGAAAGTACATTATACCATATTTTTTATATGAATATATGCATTTTAGGGAATAAAACATTCTATAAGTATAAAGAAAGTAAATAAAATAGTTTCTAAGGTTAATGCCTACATTGTTATTTTCCATATAAATTGTCCAGTGTCGTTTAGTTTTAACTTTATTACCAGACATTTTAGGCCGTTTTACTATGCCACTCACTTTACTGTAGTAAGTTTGTGGCAGTTTCATATTTCACTTGCTAATTCTTCCTTTGATACTTGTTTCATAGGTGTGAAACTTATACTCAAACACAAAACGATTATCCTAGAGGAAACACTCCCTGAAGCTGCATTGAACATCTTTAGTGGTATGACTGTAGAACTCTTCTAGTCTTGGCAATGACTGATATGAAACCTTTTGATTTCACAGGCCCATATCAATCATCACCGAGATTAGAAAAGTACTATGGCCATGCAACTGAAGATGTTCGACACAGCTTTGGACAAAATGTATGGAAGGATTTTTTCACTAGACCGTGGCCCACAAGCTCAAATAATCATTTTCTATTTAATGATACTGACCATGAAAGCTCATGCAGTTTAATCAACTTATATTCAAAGCTACATGTAATATTAGTATCCATCAACAAGAAAGCAAATATCTATGGTGAGGTGATTTAAAAGCATTATTACAATTTTAATTTATATAATAAATAAACAACATCCAAGCAAAGTGGCACCATGATAATATCATGGAGGTCCTGGGTTCGATTCCTGGCAACTGGGCACTCTGACTTGGGTTTATCCATAGTTTACCCTTGCCACTTAGGTCAATCCTGGGGTGCTTAATTTCATACCATGATTTCCTTTTCATCATTTCCCTTCATTCCATTTCCTTATCTCTTTCAGGTGTGCTTTCAGGCAAGTGGTGTTGGCAGTACCAGACAGATGGCACATATGCTTGTGCATATAACTGCTGTCCTCAGGGCTAGGTGGCATTGGGCAGATCCTGTCCTCCATTAGCGGGAATGCCTGTACATACTGGATCTGTGGGATGATGGCTGCTTGGGGGGGTCTGACACTAGGGTGAAGAGATCTCAGCACTTCTTAGGGACTCCCATGCATCTCTGTTCCCTCGCTTCATCCCTCCCTCTCTTAGCTGCAATAGAACTGTATGGAGATTGCAGTACACTAGGTATCCCCCTGCATGTATACCTCTCACCCTTTTACCCTTTAAACAACAACAGGGTGAGTGGGGAAAGTTGTAGTTTAACTCACATGTAATGTAAGACAGTGAACTTAAGTGCTCATTTGTTTAGAATACAGTCTTAAAACCAGTTTTACAACTATGACTTTTTTCTTCAGTTTTAAAATAGTAGAAAAATTCTACATATCAGTATAATTTAGTAAGATTATTCTGAAGGCATTTAAATGTAATATTTGACTCTTTCTATAGATTTATTTATCTTCATGTTACATATTAAATCACACATACTCTCTGACCACCTGAAGAAGGCGAGAAAGTGTGAGAGGGGTTAGAGCTGTTAATCTGCTCATGTAGTCTATTTGTTTAAATGAAATGTGTGTATATGAATCGCCCATGCTTCTGGATCTAATATCTGTATGTAATTGCTGTGATAGGCTACTAACATTTATTAAATAGCATTTCTTGGGTTATCAGCCACATAAATCTATAAAATTGTTTGAGTTTATGGCCATACTCCATGGCCATCATTATAAAATTAATAATTAATAAATGAATGGCAATCTCAAACTTGTGGCCTTCATTGGGAACTGTATAAGAAATAAACAGCCATTTCAAAATCATGGTCTTTTAAGTATTCCTGTCCAAGCTGTGCTCAGTCGTAGGCTGTTATCCTTATTAAAATTATGTAACTCTAATGTAATTTCAATTACCTCTTTTACAAGTCTGTCATAACATTGCTTTCTGCAGTGTAAAACCGTGATCTCGTAAAATAAAATTCTTTGATCATTGTTGAGACAATACACACTGTATATTGTGTATGGTACTGGCATGCACAAACATGATAGGTAGAAAAAATTTATGTAGCACATTCCTCTAGCCCAGGAGTCGGCAAATTGGTCATCACAATTATACAAATTGTGATGTTAGAGAATGCAACACGGCATGCACATGATGCACAGTATGAAGAAGGGGGTTTGAAACTGCAGTGGCAGTGTAAAGGAACTTCTCTAACACACATTTGATTTTATACATGCTTAATGCATATAAGTAGAACAAGAGGGCTTTAATATTTATTTTTCATTAATGTATTCTTTATTTCATTGGGAGTGTACTATTTCATATACATACGAATAACATTAATTCATAAGTACTGACATACCACAGAGCACATGGGTTTTCATCTGTCAATTGCAATCTGGTTTTAGGTTTTAAAATCTTCAGTTTAGGACAAAATTGTTCACACATAGCACTAATGTGCATAGCAAATGAATGGAGAGACAGAAACATATCATCAAATTATCAAATATATTATCATACGAAGTTCTCTACATAAAGGTAAATCAGCCTTATTTTGTAAATTGTGATTTCAAGATTGTGTTTGTGTGCTATCAACTGCGCTACAGAGGCGATATTTTGTTTACTTATATCACTTTAAAATCTTGTTTGCTTAAAATTGAATTAATTAGAGTCATAACAGGCGATCCGAAAGACTGGGAACTGGTGCACTGTGTTTTGTCTGTATGGGCCCTCTGCACTTGTCGCCGACTGCTGCTGTCATAGAACAGCGCAGATAAAATCATACAGCATTTTTAAAACTATTTTTAAAGGATTTACTTACCAATATAATTACAACAGATGCTGAAACTGGCCACCGTCATTGTCCATATATTTTTGGCACCTCTTTAGGAAATTATCCATCACTCACTGTAATTCACATTGAGAAATGCTGGCAATTTCCTAATGGATATTTTGTTTTAATTCTTCCAGGGTGTGTGGGTTTGTCTGGTACACATTATGCCTTAAGTTACCCCAGGGATAGAAATTGCAGGGAGTTACGTCAGGGGACCGAGGGTGCCACAAATTTCTACTAATAGTTCTGTCCTGAAACACACTTTCAACTGTTCTCATCGAAAGGCTGTATGAGGTGTTGCAAAGTCTTCTTGAAAAAAGGCAAAATCACGCTCCCTGTCGGTTAATTCTCTAAAAAAAAAAAAAAAAAAACAAGCACAAAACTGTATTCATGTATGCGAGGACAACAACTTTTGACCCAAAAAAAAATCATGATAAATACACGCTATGCAATGGAAAACAAATTCTGAGCCATAATACTCTTTGTGACTAAGTGCGGGACAAAATAATAAAGCACTCTGGTAATAATGCAGCCGCACGATATCTCGTCAACTCAATACTGATTGTGAGCAGAGCAGAGAAAAACAAGTGTTGCTCATGAATTTGTGTATATCAGCTGCTGTTATCGTATTTCCACATTCAGTGGAAAAACACTGCATAGTGGTTCACATGTATTTGGATCTCTCTGTATAAGAAGCATATTATTCTTCCTAAACACAGCAGAAAAAATATATAATTGTACAAACTTTATGCATTCTATAAACTTCATAAAGACACTGCTATAAAAACTGGTTGTTGGTTGCTAGTGCTCAACATGTTGGAGTTCTCCTATTTGCCTTCTTTCTTTCCAGTAGCACAATGAGAGATCTGCAGCTGTTAAATTTTGACACATCATAAGATGAGTCACAATCATTGTAGAATCCTCTTCTCTACAAAGTGCATAATTTGGAGTTGGAAGGATGTTTAGTTTATGCTGATGGGCAGCAATCATGTCCTGTGTATAATCAAAAGAGAGCAACAGCTTTTGATCATGGACATTCTGGAATTATTGTTGCTTTGTTAAACAAGGTTTCCCATTGTTTATTTATACTCACTTGAGTTCCACTGTCATACATTTTTTGTTGGATGGTTTTCTGTATTATTAGTTTTGATGAGTGAAATGATAAAAATGAGTTTCTAATTTGGTGAATCATGCCTTTTTTGCTAAGGCATCTGCCTTTTCATTATCAAGAATTCCACAGTGTGAGGGAATCCACTGTAAAATTTGTGTCATCATCCTGATGATGGGAGAGATGCACACCCCTGAAATGTCAATGGCTCTTCATCACTATACTTGGCTTAAAGCCTGAGAATGTCTTGAATATGTTCACCACCAGCATAGCTTCAGATCTTATTTCACTGTAAAACTATTGGTTTGTGAAGATTTTCATGCATGAATAATCCTTAACTAAAATGGTGACATGTTTGGGAGATTATCATCATAGCATGGGCATTATGATTATGGTTTACTCAGGAGATGTATGTTCATAATTATATATTTTAGTAATTCAGTTTTGATTATAAAAGAGGAAATATTTTATGTTTAAAATAATAAACATGAACAAAATAGATATAATTCATGTACGATAATATTTAGTAAAAGTTATACAATGTTTGTGGGAACTGTGTTACTATATACACTGAATTAAAAAGATGTGTGCATTAGTATCTTCATTTCTTCTCAAGGAACCAATAATGTAGGGAAAAAAAAGGAAAAGAAATAATGGCATAGGCACAGCTTAAAATTTCCAAAATATCAGTTTTTCAATATGCATTGGTTTCAAAGTCATAAATTAAAAGGTGAAATGCTGCAACACACTGTATGCACTGTCAATTACAGCCATGTCCATTTTTCTGGCACCTTTTTAATTTTAATAAGAATAAGAATCCACATGTTTTTGGTAGGTCCATTAAAATGAATCACAGATCGTTGGCTCAAAAACACTAATGGTAATAATAAATCCTATAATACCTAACAAATTACAGCTGCACTTAACAGCACAATTAAATTTAATTCTTAAAAATTAATATCAATAATAAAAAGAATAAATAAAGAAATAATTTATGGAGATCCAAATCCATTGGAGTTACACCCTGGATATGCCCTTGAATGACATCAATTGTCCTCTATCTAAACCAGGTACAATATTGAATTAAATTATTCTGATAGATCAACAAGTTCTCTTTAAAGAACATCACAGCAATAAACATTGTTACCAATACTCTCCTATAAGAAATATTTGTGCTGGTTATACATTAATCAGCAGTTATTTTTTAAGAATTAAAAGTCACTTATTCCATTCACTTTCCTTTGAATTATAAAGAAAATTATTCATGTCTCCATAGGTATTGTTCATACCACTAAGGGAGCAATATTTATTCTTCTTCAAATAATTCAGAAACTGAAGTGCTCTTACTCATAAGATACCTATCTATCATATTAGGTTTGTTTTATATATTAGCAAGTGATGTTTTGTAAACGATCTGAATGTCAGCTTGACTGAACATATCTGCATAAGCTGAAACTCCTAAGCCATAATTATACATTAGCTATTGCACATTTAGAGTCAAAAAACAACAGCCAGATTGGTTTGTAATGGGGCTGGAGCTAAAAGCACACACTGTGACTCCAGTCATGTGGCTTTTGTTGAAATACTCACACAAGAAAGGAATGGCATATGTAGAAATAGATATTAGACTACAGAAGAACCAACTTTTGTAGTTATGTAGAATAACGCAATAGCTTAACAGCATGTCGCAGTCAGGAATTTGTGAGCAGCCCAAGTTTCAAACCCAGGTCTGTGAGACCTCTAGATGCAGATACTTGTAGGATGGAAACTGCTATTGCAGCAAGTATCACAGCACCTTCCAGATATATTGCATAGATTGTCCTTATAGTGCCAGAAGTTAAACCTACACCTCCAGCAGCAGTGAAATCAAGAGGAAACAGTAGACAGTCAGCAAAAGGCTTGCTTCTACTTACACCAAACATAAATATTCCTAAAGTGTAATAAAATATGATAGAAAAAGCAGGGAACCATTTGAGCCAGCAAGGAGGTGACAGCGAAGGATGCGATGCACTAACAGGTGTGCTGCATTCTTCCGTTGTTGGATGGTTGATTCGATGCACAGGTGTTGGAGGTCTCTTTGCTGCTAAACAGTAATAATAGCATTTTAATTACAAATTTAGTACATTTATTTGCCATAGTATAATTACATTGGTCAATAAAAATAGTAATTGTCTTGAATCTTTGTTTGGGAAAAAAAAAAAAAAACAATGAAGTTATTTTAATGTGTAAAAATTTGGAGCTACTTATTACTCTAACTTCACTTTCTACACCAGAATTTACTGGAACATGCTTCAGAGAGTATTGTTCTCCATTGAAAAAGTTGAAAAACTGTAGGTTTTAAGCAGCATTTGATACAATGTTGGAATGGAATATTTTCTTTTCATGAATGTTCATCCATAAATGTCTTGTTATCAAGCTGAAGTGCATTAGAGTTTTTGAAACACAATGTCAGATTAGATGAAATTCCTCCAAACAAGTCACCATGCATTTTTACTGCACGTTGAAATGACAGTAGTTGCGTATCCTCCATTTTAAAAAATACAATAACACAAAACTGTTTTAAATCTTGATTTAATTATGTAGCACTAAATCCATGTGCTCTGAAGTAGGCCAAGCATTTTAACCAATCTACAATATATGTTATTATCAATAAAATATGTAAATACTACCAGTAATGGTCAAATTTTCTCCACCATTAAATGGCTTCAACATCATCGAAATAAGAACAACACAAGAATTGTACATGTGCATAAGTGTTCATAATTGGAACAAACAATCAGAAATATAAATATTAATAAAGGTGGTTCAATTTTTAATATATCCTTTTAATGCTTGGCCTATGCCAACGATATTGCTTTTGTTACAAGAAACTTAACTGTTTAAAATGAGGCACTAAAAGAACTGCAAAATGAGGCTAATGAAGCAGGATTAAAGATTAACAGAAATAAAACAAAATATATGTAAACAATAATGACAGAGAAATGAATATTAAAATTAATGAAAATGTATATGCTAAAGGGTCATCTTTCAGGTATCTTGGCTCAGTCATTACCAACCAAAATGAAACACTCATAGACATATTAGACAAAATGTCATCTGCTAATCGGTGCCTCCATGCTCTAGATCCTTTAATGACAGCAAGGTATATATCTAAGAAGACCAAAGTTAGATTGTATAAAACTCTTATTAAACCTATTGTGCTATATGGAAGTGAGTCTTGAACTTTAATTGAGAAATGTATAACAACTTTGAATATATGGGAAAGTAAAGTGCTCAGAAAGATTTATGGACCAACTAAGGAAAATGGCTATTGGAGAACAAGAGCAAATTCGGAGCTGCAAAACTTGTATAAAGATTCAGATATCATCTGTGATATTAAAATAAAAAGATTACAGTGGCTGGGCCATATTATGAGAATGGTCGAAGAACAAATGCCTAGAATTGTTATGGAGGCTAAAATAGATGGCAGAAGGAAAGTTGGAAGACCAAAGAAGAGATGGATTGATGATGTACTCGCTGACATTAGAAGAACAAACATTAGGAATTGGAGAGCTAAACCACGAGATTGATCAGAGTGGAGGATATTTATTAGGGAGGCCAAGGTTATAGTAAAAAGACTGAGGCCAAAGAAGAAGAAGATAAGTTTTCATAAACAATGCTCAAAATGCCAACGTTGAACTTCAGAGCATAGTTGATAGTATCACAGTAACGATTGCCGAGTTCTTTAAAAGATATACAGCATATTACTGCAGCATCAAATGCTACAAAGATCCTGGGCATTATCTTCACTATTAACTGTTGTCTAGTGCACAGAAGTCTTAACATGTTACCAAAAGAAAAAATCCTGATGAATATGATGGTGCTCCTCTACTGATCCGGCGATCAGGATATGTTACACTTGAAAATCCCTTACATCACAGCTGCCTCATTACCATAGAACACCAATAGCTGGCACATTCCTAAAGGAACATATTCCAGAAATTATGGTAAAAGTATTGTAAGAACTGTTAGTAAATGTGTCCCGTCAAAGGTGGAACTAGTAAATGGAGCGCTATGAGTATGTCATTCACAAAGCCAGCCCAAATATTCGCTGTGAACTGGCATTGGTAATTGTAACTCTAGGAGTATCTTGTGCCCAAATGTGACTGCTATGTGTGTTAAACATGCCCACTTTGTAAAAACCTTCTCGTCTGTCCACAATATGGTTGTAGAAAATCTCAGTTGATCAATGCATTTCTGAAGAAACCACTGGACAAAGTGTAGTCGGGGTGGAAAGTCATCTAGTCCCAGTGTTGGAACTTGGGTGAGATGATATGGATGTAATTGCTGTTCATACAGTATTTTAGTAACCCAAGACTGCCTTGTATGCATGGCATACATACTGCTCTTGTGCTGTGGATGGAGAATTATGGACCTGGTCAAGAACCTCTTCTTTTAGAGCTACTGTTCTTTCATTTCTTTGAAGTACACTTGTTTTTGGAAAGTTCCCGTGCAGCCATTGATGTACAGCAGTAAAGGTACTCTGATGAGGCAAATGTCTCCTTGGATAAAACTCAGAATAAAGACCTCATGTCCTTTTCATATTTCTCCAAGTTGTTGTTAGCTAATGCTGGATTTCTGACAATGAAGTCATTAATCCTCTTGCTCTCCAATATTTTTCACTGATGGATGGGGCACTAGAAGTGGACGGGCAAATTTGAAGGTGGTCTCGGTCCATCATAAAAAAGAGAGCAAATATTTCTCCAAGTAGTCATACACATAATTCATCTTGGCTAGTTCTGTATAAGTAAAGTGTAATTTTTGTAATATGCTGTGGAACTGAAAGTCCTCAGAAAGTGCTGTATAATTCAAGACAGAATCCTTTACCATTTAAGTAACCAAAAGAGACTCTAGGTTACTGGTAATATAAGCTATGTTAAAAAAGGAATACAATTGACATTCCAAAATGTAAATAAAACAAAACATAAGCAATATTCCAATGCCAAAGGAGGAACAAGGAACTGTGTAACAGAATTTCATCTAACTCGACATGAAGATTGAAAAATTTTAATGCCCTCTAGCTCAATAACAAACATTTATGGGCATATGTTCACTATAAAAAAAAACTCAAATAGAAATTGGAATTTTGAGTTGATTAATAACACTAAACAACACTCACTTTTAAATTTTCCAGGTACATGTTTCGGAGACTAGCTTTCCTCCATTATTAACCCGACATCAACTACTGTAGAGGCTTTACAGGGCTGGTATCTCCTGTAAACTGCTCTGGTGATGGTTTTAAGAACTTGTATAATGGATCCCCTTGTGGCATATCAAAATTGAAAACTCGGTCTTTGTTTTTCCAGATGAAGATCTGTCCACCAGAGCAGTCTACAAGAGATACGAGCCCTGCAAACCAGCCTTTACAGTTCAGTTGAAATCTGGTTGATAATGGAGGAAAGCTAGCCTCTGAAACATGTACCAGGGAAAATTTAAAACTGAGTGCTGTTTAGTGCTATTAATCAACTCAAAACTCCTATTTTAATGTCATTCCAACAACATTGTCATCAACTTCCAGTATTTATTGTTACTCAAATAAAAGCCCTTAATCATGCCTTAAAATTTTTCAGTTATTCTGACTCACTCTGTATACATTGCCTTCAGTAGCAGTCAAATGTCAATAAAGAAACATTTCAGATTCAATGCATCCAACCATTTGTTTGTCTGATGAGAAATAACTTACATTTATAACGACAGCAACACTGGAACAAAGCAGATGGGAAGGATGTGCCAGGCTGCCATTTGAGAGCCAGGAACTGCAGTTTTACTGCTATCAGCATCCCAATATTGAGCACTAATAGAAGATGTAATGGAATTCCAATGGCAGCAAATATTACAGCCGATATTCTACCCAGCGTTGTCCTAGGAACTGGAGCACCAAATCCTGCAATGTAATGAACATAAATTAATTATGTATGCTTTTGTAGGCATTATTCCTTCATTAAACCTTAAATATTGTAATTGACACCAGAGTACAGATTTATTTTATACTAACAGAATCTGAAGCTCTGCTCGTGTCATTGTGTTAAATACAAAGATTCTTCTCTCTCACTTTGAGACTATTCTTCTCATTCTCTGCCTTTCCCCCTGAGTCTCTTTTCCCTCTCCATTACTCTCTCTTTCTCCCTCCCTTCATTACTCTTACCCTCTTCTCTCCTGTCTTCATGCAGGTTACATATCACATGATGTTTTGAAAATCAATAATAAACCTGCTTTATCTGATGGACACAAAACGCAGTATCAAAGTGAAAATCGAACGTTTATGAGTACATGTATGAACTGTTTTCTTCAGGTAAAGGTTTTCAATTATTTATTTTATTTAGAACATAGACAAAACAAGGCAAATTTTTGTTTGATGTGGAATTATATGTCCTAGAACAGTAAAACTTGTAATTATTTTGTTTATTATGACCAAGTTTATAAATAAATTAAATGCAACGACAGATCAATGGTTTCAAACTACACAAAACTGAATGTTTATGGGAGTTACTGTATATGAGGATTACTCAAAATGCTTAGAATGCCATGTTTGTATTATTATTTATTATTCATCACATAACATTTACATTGTTGAACCAGAGTCAATTAAAGGAATAGGTCTTTTATTTTATAATATTTATTTTAAATACTTTTAAATTTTAGTACAGATATTACTAAAAACTAAGAATATTACTAAAAGACACGAGAGCTTCAAGCTCCCATAACATTGGTGTTCCACTAAAAATTCATCTGACTTGAAGATCAGGAACATCTGGTCCACTTAAAAACTAATATTCAATTCATATGCAACAAGTTTAGCTAACTATCTTTAGCATTACTATGCATTCCAGAAATCTACAGTTATCCAGATTTCAGTTACAGAAGCAAAGTAAAAGTTTAGAATTTTATACCTTGTACTTATTGGAACTTGAGCCAAGTTGCTGATTTTCTAGCATGTAATTTAAGTGGAATTTCTTGTACGGCAAAGCAGGGGTACTAAAATTTTGGAGCTGGCTGAGGATAAAGGGAATATGCTGCAAAACATGTTCTAGATAAAAACAGAAAATGAAAATAATTAAGTCGTAAAGTTGTGAGATAAAATCCATCTTAATTTAGTAATTAATCACTTCAAAATATTTTCCCAAGTAAGTAAATATTTGGTATAATGCTTTTCTGAAAAACCTGTTCTTACATTTTTGGAACCTCAAAGAAAGCAGAAGGCTTGTATTTGTATCTGTGGGCTTCAAAGTGTCTGTGAACAGCAGTCTAAGTGCACAGGAACTTTCTAAATGCACTATAAATGTTAAGCGGTAGATGAAAATACTCTACACCAAAAATGTAGAGTTCTTTAAAACTTAGAATCTATTTGAAATAACCTTTTCTTTTTAACATAAGCCAAAAAGCATTCGTGATGGTTCAAATTTTTAATACGTTGTCATTAAGCCCTGTTGATTTTCCATTATTTCTCATGATTGCATTGAAAGCGTGGCTAATGAAAAAGACAGGCTGTAGCACAAACTGCAGTGACGTAGTTCTCCTAGTCCAGTCATGCCCCAATGAAGCAAAACCACAATCAGCTAAGGCATCCATATTCTAAACAATATAAAAAATTGCAACTTGAATTCATACCAAAGATACAGTTTTATCATGATGGTATACAATGTTAGCCATATATCAGACTATCACGCTGTAGCCTGTCTTTTTCGTTAGCCACAATTGAAAGGGTATGAAATTTTAGGACCAGTGTGTATGTAGTGTCCAGTACTTAAACATATGATGTTGCTATTCCCTTTGTATCTATAACAAAATGTGTAATGTAGCTATTTCTGCAAAGGTTTATCTTAATTATAATGAAGTAGATAGAAAAATAAGCTTTTGCAAAAATTGTTTGTGGGTAATATACTATCATATCATATCACATTGCAAAAATAAATTGTAACTTCTATCTAGAGCTTGTCAGAAGCTAAAAGTTGTAATTCAATGTGATCTATATTTAAAATATTTTAAAAAATATTTATGATAATAACTAAGAATATTTATATTTAGTGTTACAAAACTGCATTAATTTTGGAGTAAAATTAGCAGTTCATTATTATTTTGAATGAATGAAATCCTCCTCTATATAGAACATGTGAGTGATAAGATATATTTCTAATGCTAACTTGAATTTTTATTTGTTTTTAGGTTTTAGTTCCTTTACATATAATAGAAGTGAATTAAATTATACCATGCCATTGCAGAGGACTTCCTTTTGGAATACCAGTGTTAGTCCTAGTGCATCTGGTTATTTGCCAGTGTACAGAATTATAGATACATCTGAATTTTTGATGAGCATTTCTGGATAGCCAATTATAACTAAAGGTAAATATAAAATACACTCACAGAATAATGGTAATATTTGAAGGATTTTGAATAGTAGCTGAAAATGAGTTAATTATTAGTTGATTGTTACATCAGCCAATATTCTTATTATGTAGGTACCTGTTTGACTAAAGAAAAATATTTTTAACATCTACTCAAATATATACTTGCAAATAAACAACAGATATTATACAAGGTCATGTGAATGTAACACATCAGAGTTTTTTAATATTAACAATTCATTGTAAATAGAACTTTAACATGAATATAAACATTTAGACAAAGCCTGAAACATGCAGATTGTGTCTGTTGATGAATAAATCACTATCATATAATTGTTAAGATCATAATCACCACCACCACCGCCACTGCCACTGCCACCGCCATTATTATTTATTGTTATTACATAAATGTGCACTGATCGTAGTGTATAAATACTTTTTTAAGCTTAAGGAGCGACGAATTATGAAATATCTATTTTACATGTGCTCTCACACATAATAAAGTTGCAGAATAGGGAATCTTTTTAAAGTGAAAATGTGAATACATTAATAAAATTTATGAATAGTAGTGACATTTTGGAAATATGCATTTAACAACTGCAGCCTTCAGCCTCAGTAATATGTAAAACCTGTCAAATTCTTGTGTCTAATATTGGATGAAAATTTGAGCCAGGAAAATCACACAGATACATTGACAATAAAGCTACCTAAGTAAAATGTGTTTATTAAAGAAGGCAATCAAAGGCATGCCTAGTTTAAATTTCATTAAAGTAGCATACTTTGTATATATCCATAGTTTATTGAAATATGATATAATTTTTGGAGGAAATTCCAAAGATATTGCAAAAGTTTTCAAAATACAGAATAAATAATAAGAATTATAGTGGATCTCTCTATGGGATTAGTTATAAACAATACTTTAAAAAAATAGATATCTTCTCTTTGCCAAGTATTTATATAAATGAAATTCTTTTCTATATGAAAGGTCACTTAAGTTCATTTAAAACAAATTCAGAAGTGCATGCATATAATGTCAGAAATAAACATAACTTCAATGAAAAACTGAAGCTGTTAACAGTGAAGCAACTAAAATCTTAAATAAAATATTATTTAGAGATTAAAAGCTTTACTTATCTTAATATTTGTCACAGGTTCATGAAACCATAGTCTGATTTATATTTCAAGAACTAACAAATATAGTAAGTGAAGCTTTTAGTCTCTAAATAACTTTTTATTTAAGATAAGCATAACTTAGAGGTAAATTCATACAAGACCACTTTATGAAGATAGATTCACATACACATGATGGTCTACAGCTGTACACTATCTGAATCTGTAAAAAATATTGAATCACAGCAAAAATTTAAAATAATGTTACTAAATGTCTTAAATGGGGAGGCAAGGGGGTCCATGGCCCCACCTTGAAAATGAATTAATTTAGTGTGCAGTCAATTACTATTAGATTATTGTTTCAATTTTGATGTAAAGAACAGCTTTTATTTAGCATAAATTAATACGCTTATCCGCAACAAATACTATAACTCTAATCTTTTACAGTTTTTGCCAACAGAACAATGAATTAATATTGCTTGATTTCAAATATTCAACATTCAGCCCCCGCCTGAAAAAAAGTCTGCTGATGCCCATGAGTACAGATGAGATTTTGAACAAGCAAATATTTGGAAAGGGTAAAATGAGACTGAAAAATTCAATGCCATAGCAGGGATTTGAACCATAGACTTCTGGTCTCTGTCCAGCTGCTCTAACCACTGAGGTACTATGGCAATGTGTTGACATGACATTAAATTCTCCAACTCACATTTTTCCTGGTAAATCACGAGGAGATATGAAGTTCACATGAGATCACATTCCCTAATGGCAACTTACTATGTAATTGCAAATATTGTAAATTGTATCCTAAAACATGTACATATTCTAATGGATAAAATAAAGTATAAAGTAATAATGTTAGTCTAGTATTGTTAGAATACAATGAAAAACAATCTGATATGGAACACTCGCATAGCCTTTCCTATCTATCATAAATTCACATATGTACAATAGCGCTCAAAAATATGTTGTTTAATGCAGACTGAATCCACACAAACTGGTTATTCAGACGGAAGAATGTTTGATCTCACCACAGTTACATATAATTTCAATATAACTTCTATTCTCTAGTACATAAATCATAAGTATTTTTTACATTGTTAAATAAGTACTCTAAAATACATAACGAAATACTAATGCTTAATGTTGCTATTTGTTTATAGTAATGCCCAAAATGAAACAATATTCAACTGATTTAACATAAGCTGACATAAGTGCTATCAAAATAGGCTAAAACTCAATGCATTTCTGCAATATAGTATGTTGTCTCACAATAGCTTGTGAATATTTGGTGTCAACTTCAGCAAATATGAGGAATGGTAGAGAACAATCTCTCAATTGGTCAGCCCATAAAGCAACTCTAAAGGAAGATAGGCGATCAGTGACTGTTCCAAAAAAGTCAGCTGAAGCAATACATGATCTTAAGCAGAAGTATGGGATGAAAGTGCGTGTTTTGAGAATTAAATATGATTAGCAGCTGTATAAATTCCATTTCATTTGAAATTTTAAAGTGATGCACCATGGACTCTATTTCCAGTTATGGGTGGAAGTCGAAGTTCATATATGCCTTTGTTATAACCAGTTTTGTCTCAAAAGTTTTGATGTCCTATTTTCTAAAGTCAATGACAAAATGGGTGGTCTGGTATATCCTATACTTACTTTGTGATGACAGCCATGCACCTCAAAGACACTCAAAGTCAGGCTACCTTACACAACTGCTTGTAAATACATAGCCCAATGATAAATGGAGTGGTCAGAGCAAAGCATTTTAGACTGTTCGAGAAACTTCATCTGCCAGCTTATTTATAAGTTCGAAAAAAGGTGGAGTTTGAGAAAAATTCATGCTATGTCATTCTCGGCTATGCAAACCAATGAATGCAATGTTGAACGAGACAGCTGTTAGCATTAGTGTGTGTGTGTGTGTGTGTACAGGTCAGTGTTGAGAGAATTTGAGTATTATTAGAGACTTGTTGTGTGAAGCATCTTTTAGTTAAGCCTATTCGAATGAGTGTGAGTATATCAACAGAATAGTTTGTGAGATAGAGGGAGTAGAAATGAACGAGAGTGAAGTATGTGTCAAGGTTATGAGAGGACAATACAGCTGTGAGTTGCAAGGTCATAATGAATTTATGTTGTGTTAATGATGAAAAAAAAGAGGACTGTGTTTTTGTGATTCAATTTTAAGGGAAATAAAGTGACAGCAAAAAAACTAACTGAAAGTGTCATTTTTCACACTGGTGTCAGAAGTGGGATCTGCAACACTGACATTTGTCACAAGATTTATTTTTTTCTTTGTTTCTTTCATTCTTCAGAGGCTCTTGAGGTAAGGTTTTAATCCTCCTTTCCTGCATCACTGTCTTAACAATAGGAACAATGAAGGATTATTTGAAAATTATCTTATGTTTAACATTTATTCTGCATAGGGAAATTATTTGACATAAAATGCCAACATTAATAATATTTTATCATTAGTAAATTACAACATAAATGATCATGCAGTTTTGTATGTACATTTATTACCTAGGCATAAGCTCTATTCCTTTATACTTACCTAATGTTGTAAGTAAAGAGACTGCAAACAATATACAACCAGCATAACTCCAGATTTTTCCACCCCCACCTTCACCATAACCAGAGCTAACAGCACCAAGAAGCATGGCTTCATGTTTTGCTACATACTTCTCAATTGTATTGCACCACACAGCTTCTTCAGAAGCAGATAGCCTCAAGTCATTTGCAAGTTCAATTACTAAATTCTCCTGCATGTTGGCCAACTGTTCAGCTTGCTCCTCTTCAAATGGTCCCTCAGTCACTCTGAAGGATGCCGCTCCTAACAGAGCCCAAATAAACAACAATGACCCTAGTCCACACTGGGAGAGAATCCATCTGCCTATTAGCTTCAGAACAAAACGGATTCCCTTTGTTCCCACAAATCTTTGCTCTTCATCTGTCAAGGAAGTGCAGCCACATATTGGCAGAAATCTTAGGCGATACTGTGGAGACGGAGACACTTGTATTCCTACCGATAAATAAGTTCTTTTATCACTGCTTCCTATGGTAGCTTTATTACTCCACTGTGTTCCACTCAAACTCTTGCAAAGTCCTTTGGCATTTTCTATTACAGCATCACAGCTCGAGAGGATGGATGAATTGTCCATAAGCCTGTTGTCTACTTCATGATCACCATGAGAATAATCACCATTGTCACCGTAGCCTAGTTCTGGATCATAGTTGTGAACGCTGTGATGACTTTCTTCCATTGTCTGATATGTAGGACTTGTACACTTTGCACCTGCAACAAAATATTGCTTTTAAAAGCTTTTAATTGCAGATCTATTTACATGTAGATGAGCTCTACATATAGTTTAAATCCTTAGAAGAACAATTATCTATTAATGCTGTCATAAACTCCAGGATTGTCTTCAATATTTCTTACTATTCTAACGATCTTGGGCACCAGACCCTTATTTGTTTAAACTGAAATCTCATAAATATGATTACACTTTGGCTACATATGAAAAAATCTACAATAGACAATCAGGAGTCTTGTTACAATGTAAAATGTAGGTACTTATTTAAATCAGTTTTTAAAATAAATGAATATTATTGTTCAGATGAGTTGTAAATCTTTCATTAGAAACCAAAGCCATATAAATTTTAATTCCAGTGTCAGATGTCATTTCTTGATAATACAAGAGTGATTTAAAAAGTAACGGTAAATTAACAGTGTTAAATGGAGTTAATGCTTCAGGTATTTCAAACTTCTGGGTACTGAAGTTACATGCTCTGAGAAAATTTCAACATATTGTAATGTTGAGGTTGGCATACAACAATTGACAGTCAGGGCCAAGCTATTTCAGGCTGCCTCACGTGACTGTGTGTGTGCATGATCACAAACAACGAGGCTGCAGAAACAAAAGGAATCGAGAACGTTCACAAGGCTTCTAGTTGAGTCATTGTAGTGTGTGTGTGTGTGTGTGTGCATGTGTGTGTGTGTGTGTGTGTGTGTGGAGAGTTTCTCAAAAGGTCGTGTGGCATCATCCCCAATATAAAAGGACATGAGACAGCAGCAGAGTCAGTTAGTGAGTGAGTTTGAGAGTAGAGCTATGGAAATAAGCATGTCAGCATATGTGAGACTGCTGCACGTGTGTGTGTCATCCTGGAAGATAAGTCATTGCAAGTGATTGCAATGCTATAGTTAAGTGCTAGAGACAGAGAGAGTAAAGAAAGACACTGAAAGGACAGAGCAAGGTTACTAGAAGAACAGTTATGAGCTGTGGTAGCAGAAAAGATTGTGGATTGTGTTAACTATGAGAAGAAAATTGTGTATTTATAGTAAAATTTTCAAGGACCATAAAGTGATTAAAAAGTAACAGGACTGGATTTTGTCATTTTGTTACAATATGCTGAAAGATGGAATGACATGTTTGAATAGGAAGGATAGTTGATGGCCATGCCCCTAACAGCTTACACCGTAGACACACAGAAACCAATAAGATGTTTGAAGTCAGAGGGCATAAAATCTTAAAAAATTCACAGAAGGATTTTGGGACAATATAGAGATAGCTATATTAGTGAGAGAAGAGTATACAAAGGGATGAATGTGTTTAAAAATGAACTACATTAGTCACAGATAAGTAGCACTTCAGTTGTCCCAGAGTCCTTAACGATGTGATTATGGGACATACTGTCGCCATGATTCATGAGAACTGGCATATTTCTGTAAAAGTTTTGCAGATAACTGAGTATCAGTGTCACATTTGCTCATAACATTGTTATGGAGGTTCTCAAATACCATTTTTTGTGTGCCCAGTGGGTACTAGGATGCTCACTAATGAACACAATGTGATGGGTGTTCAAACTTCATCATTTCTCTTTCTAAGGGTGCTGATGAGCATGCAGTTAAGCACCCTTAAATCTACATTTTCTCCTGTTCATCATTTCTGGCATCATATAATGCTGAAAGAGATGACTTTCAGGAGCATATCATCAGAAGTGATGAAACATGAATGTGCCACTACAAACCACAAAGTGAAAGGCAGCCTTCAGATGACAACCATGTCTTCTCCAGTCAAGAAGAAATTCAAGTCTCAATCCCGAGCCAGAAAGGTCCTTTTCATCCTCTTCTGGGATATGAATGGGCCACCTTAGGAACACTATCAGCAAAGGAATGAAACAGTGAGTAGTTCCTAGTATAGCATCATATTGAAGAATGAGCTAAATTCAGGAAGAAGAAAATGAAGAAAATGATGGGATGAGAAAATAAGGAACAGGAAAGTCATAGTAGGAAAGGAAATATCCCAGTATTTGCCTATCGACCCGGGAAAACTACGAAAACCCCATGGTTAGAGGGAGCTGTCACAGAGGACTTCTGTCCAGAGGCATCTTGCAGCAGCCCTGATCTTGCTCTTTTGGATTACCATGTGTATGGACCTCTGAAGAATGCTTTAAGAAGACGGCTATTGCAAGTGATGATGAAATTAAAGAATTGGTGCACTCATGATTGTGGACAGAAACAAACACCTTATATTCTGACGTAACAAAAAATTTGCTGTGACAGTGTGAGAAATATATTGAAATGAAGGGTGATTATATTGAAAAATGACATCTTATATACAACTGTATTTGAAATATATACTTTACAAATATTAGTTTGCTGTTATTTTTTGTGGCCTCCCAGAACCCAGGCTATAATGTGATTGCAGTTTAGAGATCTTTAGATATGTTGCAAAAACAAAGTTAAAGTGCAAATTTTGTTTTTAAATAAGTAGCAATATTACATATTTTAACATTTAAATTGTCCAATATGTGTCCTGTGTAACGATTCAGCAGAAATGAACGAAGACCACTTGAAGACCTGTGAAGCATTAAATCAGAAGAAACTACAGTTCAAAAGTATTGGAATGCACGAAAGCTAATGGCTTCATTGCCAGAGGCAAGGCACTAGAAAACAACAACAACATTTAAATTGTTATACTCTTAATTTTATAAGAGTAAATATGCTTCCCACTTCCAAAGCCTTATAAACAAATCAACCATATTATTTGAAGATTAATAATAATTCACTCAACTTCACTACTGTCATGAATTACCCTCATACATACTTTAGAGGCACCTTGCCTCTATCAAAGCTGTGATCCACTGATGAGTTTCCCGACACAGATCTGATATCACTTTTGACCAGATATATTGATGGGCAACCATTGATAAACACAGCCTAGGAATTTAAAATAATTGAAACTTTCATAAATAATTGATTAAAATGAATCAATGTTAAATTCTCATATTGCTCCACTCCAAAAATTATTAGCAGGACATGTTTTGAGGATTGATTGTCCTCATTGATGTGCATTGATGTACTTTTTATTCATGTATTAGCATTTGACAATGCTCCATGCTTGTATTACAAGTTTTATGACCAATAAATTTGAATTTGAATTTGAATTGTCGACTGCTGGTTGACTAGTTGGCAACTTCTGGATCTTCTTCTCTCTGCCAGTAATTTGGTGTGTGGAACAGTATGAATGCTTAACCTAATCCATTTTTCATAATTTATTAGCCAAAGGAACCTAAATTGAGATAAATACAAAAGACAAAATTCCTATTTAGAAAATGTCAGACATATGTGAGATTAACAAAAGTGAATATGAAAAAGGTTATGTTGGAAAAACAATGTAACTGATGTGACCTGATGCTGAAGGTATACCAGACATAGGTGTCGGAAGACTTTTTTACAGGGGAGTACCACATGTTGGAGGTTTGCAATCAAACAATATTAATTCATTATTCTGTTGTCAAAAGTGATAGTATTTGTTGTGGATAACTATTAATTTGTGCTAAATAAAAATTGTTCTTTACATCAAAATTAAAATAATAGCCTAATAGTCAGTGAATGATTGAACATTAAATTTATTAATTTCCTAATACCAGAGACATGTGAAATACGAAGAAATAGAAAATCAGCAGTAGAAAGTGACTTCTGGGAAGCAGATCATAAGTGAAAAATCAAACATAGCTAATAAACATTATTAAAATCAAATCGAGTTTCGTATTTGAGAGAAACTAATGCTATAAAAAAAGTAAGATCCTGCTTAAAAGTATCAACTTCTCAAATGAGAACAAACTAATTTTCCAATACATCTGGCCCTCCAAAATATGTTCAAAGTGAATTCATAACAGTAGTAAAGTTTCCCCATCTCTGATGTGGGGTAGCATATCTATCCAATATTCAAGTGGTTAGGGGAGTTACTTGGGATAAAGTTTTTCTGCAGTTTTCCCTTATCTTGGGAAGATGAATGTCGGGTAACTAAGCTCAAAACATGCCATTTTAGCATCATTTCAACCATTTCTTTCATTTTGCCATCTGATATGAGCTAACCAGCTAAACGACATCGAACTTAAAAAAAGAAAGACAGAGAGGGAGAAAGAAAGAAAGACAGAGAGAAAGAAAGAATGACAGAGAGAAGGAAAGAATGACAGAGAGAAAGAGAGGGAGAAAAGAGGGAGAAAGAAAGAAAGACAGAGAGAAAGAAAGAAAGAAAGAATGGCAGAGAGAAAGAGAGGGAGAAAGAGAGGGAGAAAGAAAGAGAGAAAGAAAAGAAAAAGAAAAAGAAAAGAAACAAACAAACAAACAAAAGAAACAAAGAAGGTTGAGGAATAAAGATGTTTTCAATGCTAATCTTCAAGTATTAAGTACACTTAACTGTGCTTTATCAACACAGATGAAACTAAGTTATTACATTATGAATAAAGAAAGCTATGTCAGACCATGATGATGATGGATTATATGCTCCTTTTGAGCATCATCATTCCTCTGCACCAATGATTTTGTTTTCCTTTTGTTTCGCCTTGGGATTATTTTTGGTGGCTCATTTGGAGGATTCTGAAGATTTGGACATTCTTTCTTTCTTCTTAGATCCTGTGGTGTATTTTCTTGATTCACTTTTGGACTGATGTTAATATCTGGTTCATTTTGAGGCTTGGACATGTACACAGTCACATCACCATTCTTATCCTTCTTTATGTTACAGATTCTCTGTGTGGGTCCATGTGGCTGTTGACTTAGAACCTGCAAAATATAACAATAAAATATTATTTTTAAGTTGAACTATAATTTGTTACTGCATCTAAAACAAAGCATTTTTAGAAAAAATTCTGTGTGTATGAATAACATAACTCAAAAATTTAAAGTCTATTAAATACCAAACTTGGTATTTATGTTCAGTGTCTTCCAAGAATATGACAGAAAGTTTTTCAAGAAAATATCCTCAACCCTTTACATAAGGAGTCAGAAAATTGGTCATCGTGATTGCATGAGTGACATGCAATGTAACCCAGCATGCACATGATGCATGTTTTGAAGGAGGAGATTTAAAAGTCACAGTGGTGGCATAAAGAAACTTCTCTAACACACATTTTATTTTATATATGCTTAACACATATAGAGATTTGGTTTTCATTAACTTATTCTTTATTTTATTGAGAACATTAAGGTTTGCATGCATCTAACATTAATTCACAAGTACTGACATACAACAGAGCACATAGGTTTTCATCTGTAAATCGCAATCTGCTTTTAGATTTTACAATCTTCAATTTAGAAAACAATTGCGCACACATATACAGGATGGAAGGGAAGTCATTACATTCCTTCTCATATGTGCTTCATAGAAGCAATATAGAAAGAAAGTCAAATGGCATTTTGTTCTCTGATCTCGATTTCAAAAAAATAAATAGCTTTTTATCCAAATTGGATGTGTAATTCCATAAGAATGTACGAAGATAACACTTTGTTACTTGTATGATATGTAGAGTAACTTATTCCTGACATAGCTTCAGTTGTAATTATGGAACATCACACAAGGTTACGAAATAATTAATAAGTTAAAAGACGTGAAGAAATACTCCAAGCTGCTCTCTAAGTCATGAGGTAAATCAACAACGTTGCATTAAGGTTGGTCAGGGAATTGACCTAATTTGTGAATGTATACAAGTCGGGCACTTTCTCTTTTGCTTAATGTTTTGGGAACTAGCACTTTTGATTGGCCTACACTCGCACAGCAAACACGGAAAAACAAGGCAAGGTATGAGTTTGTTTTCAAGATGCACCATTAGAAAGTTTGTTTATGTACTGAGCTAGGGAAAGTGACCACCCACACAATCTGCAGTGTTGCCAGGTTGTTTTTGGCAAAACTAAAATCTCCATAGGAAATGGTCAGAGACAACATAAGATACACAATGTGTTACAAATACCGAGATCTATCACTAGTCTAAATTAATGTAATGGCTTCCCTTCCACCCAGTATGTTGAGCCAAGCGTACTAATATATGCAGCAAATGAATGAGAGACAGAAATCTTGCCATATCAAGTTCTCTAAATAAATCTAAACCAGTTTCATTTTCTAATTGTGATTTTACACAATGATGTTCAAGGTTTTAGGTTTTTTAAAATTAGTGTACTTTCTAAGCCACTTCTTCACTAGGCTACAAAGCTTCAGTGAATATTTAAACAGTATGGTTACATTTACAGACAACTGTTTGTTTTATATTATTCTGTTGAAATGCCCTAAAATTCCTAACCTGTGACTTGGTTGTGGTCTTTATGACAACTTTTATAATATCCTTTAATGATTGACTTGTAAAAATAAGTCAAAGCTTTTGAATACCACAGATATTTTACATTCTTGCCCATAGTAAAGCAAAAATATTGTTCTTCCCACTCCTCTTGGAATGGAAAAGTTACCTTGTGTTTTTGTTGTTTCAAAAGGACCATGTCGTATTGATGAGGCATACATAACAGCTTGTTTACGTTTAAACGTGTGTTGATTGAAGAGGGAGGGCTGTCAGAGGGCTACATATTACTTTGTATGACGTAATACCACTGTCAGGGGCAATCAGCTGGTATAGTTTTGCTGACCATGCTTTACACAGAAAATTATTTTAAAGTTTTGATTTTATCAAAACCGGCTCTAACTATTTTGATTAAAATATTATGTTTTAGTTATTTTTATGAAAAATGAGATTAATTTTCTAGGAATATCCTCAGAGTTTTCAAACTTCTATGAAAGAAAGATATCCTCAGAAGCTCTCGTCAGTTTGGATGACCTTTGTGTAACTGGTAAACCACCATAAGAGATAAACAAAATCTTATTACATAAAAAAACATAGACCTTGTGAAAACATACACATTTATGTCAAATATATATATATATATATATATATATATATATATTTTTTTTTTTTTTTTTTTTTTTTTTGAGGAGTGAAACTGCTTTGGAGATATTTCATGTTATTTTGCTGCATTTTTCAACAATTATATTTTTCTCAGATGGGAAGTCCTTGATTTTTTATCTCTTGGCCATGCAAAAAAAAGTGGAATTTCAAAGCCATCACATAGCAACCAGCTTTAAAAGATTTGATTGTTGCTTATAGCCTGCTGTATTCCCATATTCCCCTTGTGCCTACAAGAAAATTAGCAATAAGATAATTTCTGCAAACGTTTATCTTGATAAACTCATGCAGTCACTACGTGGTAACCTAGACCTGGAAACAAATGTAGGAAGGCAAAGAAAAAGCACTGGAGTGAAGTGTTTAAGTTTCATTTAGAAAACTTGTCCAGAATAGCAAAAGATTGACGAAAGTATAAATGCTACAGAGTTGGCTGGATGTAGTCCTAAGCCACCCTGCTGTCACAGGAGGCCCTAGCATGAACTGGGATGCTCACTGGCTAATTCTTGATGTCCAAAGATTGAAATTAGAATTGTTGTTGTTGTAGTGTTTAACGCCCGCTTTTACTACTACGGCACCGCAGGCGGTGACACTGATGACACATGTAATGAAGATGGAGCACTGGTGGAATAAGATGGCGGGGGAAACCGGAGCACCCAGAGAAAACCCGCCTTGACGCGCTTTGTCCCCCACGAATACCACATGCAGGTCCCTGGGATTGAACCTGGGCCGCCTAGGTGGTAGGCGGGCGTGCTAACCGCTCGGCCACGGTGCCGCTGAAATTAGAATTAATGTTATTCTTTGGTATATTAAATGTTTTGGCAGTTGACATTTAAAACTAAATTAATTGCAAGCAGGCTAATATTTTATGTACTTTGCTGATTTAGTGGGTTAATTATTACTGAAACAAGATAACCACAGTTCTAAAATATAATTATTAGGGAGTATGTATTTACTCTGGTTTTTACAAGTAAAATAAAAATAATAAAAGAATGAAACCAAAACAAAACAACTATACAATTGAAAGGGCTCAGTATCTCCACCTGACTATCAAGGGGGAGGAGGCAGCCCCCGGTTTCTGGTGCCCATGTATTCAGGTGTACAGAAATTTGTTATATTTATTTTGTTAGGTTTTAAGAACAGCTGAAGACTTTCAGTTTATATAATAAGTAATAAGTGTTTTTCAGTTCTTAAATGAATGATCCTTCTTCCTTACACACATCTCTGCTCCTTTGAAAAATAGATATTGAAAAGTAAATACTTAATTTGGCAGATCTGTTCCTGTGCTAGAAATTAAATTCTCAACTTAATATTTCATGAATGTTACAGGTATGTAACAGCTCCTTTAGGTTTTGCTGTAGGGAGGCTGAAAATACTTCTCTTACTCTTAAATGGGTGATGAATTGGTTTCTTCCATTGTTTATACCAGACTTTGCATGTGCAAGTCTGCTGGCTGATGGGGGAAGGGGGGGGAAAAGCAGCTGTGTGCACACTTGTTGCCATGACGACCACAGCAAGGTGAAGCAATGAAGCAGAAGACTTCACTTGCTTCACTGCCACAGTTTTTATCAATGTCTCTTGAGCACAACATAACTTTTCAGCTTATGCAATGCTTGTTTCCCTTCCCAATTGTTTGCATTTATTCTTAATCTTCTACCACCAAATGAGCTACCAGAGAATTCCAAAACAAAAATTTATTAAATGGCTGTCTTTGTGTGCAAAAACAGAGCAAAGCAATACAAAATTTTCTCTTCTAATTTAAAATTTGTTGATAAAAATTCTTTCAAACTTACATTACTACTCAAAAATTCTGTTATCACCTAACTTGCATTATTTATGGATTTAGAGCATCACATAATTCAGAATAATAATTATAAGCAGGTTTTGCACAATGAAAAACTGAAGCTATTAACATTAAAACAATATAAATCAACAAATATAATAAATATTTAGAAATGTCCCATTCCATATTGGGCATGAAAAACTGTTTAATTTTGCTCAGGGGCCTCTTTATCAGGCTTGAGGTTCTTTACATGCCATAAAGCTACTACAGCTTTACTTCTATTCCAAAGGAAGTCATGCTAAGGATTTTTATGCCATCACTCACTGCCAGGTTTGAACCCACGACCTTGGGAAGCAGAGCTAGTATGTTACCCCTAGACCACAAAAGACAAATATTTAGAGACTAAGCTTTGCTTATCTTTGGTAAGCTGTGAATACTTCAAAAGACAGACCATAAATCACTCATTCACATTTTCAAAGTCACTTTATAGAAAGCGACAAATGCAAAGTGACATTGGAAAGCCTGAGTGAATGATTCATGAAGCCTTGGTCTGCATTTTGAAATTTTCACAACTTACCAAAAATAATGGAAAGTTAGCCTCTAAATATTCACTAAATTTGTTCAAGTTCTGTGCATTTTCAATGTTTTAATGTCAGCGTGCTCACGGCACACAAACAAAACTGTGTTAGTGACACTTTGTTTTAAACTCACTGCCTGTTTTCCTAGGACATAACTTGCAATGTACCAATTTTCAGTTTCTTTCTTAGCCTTTATTGGAATTGAGCACTATCAATTTTTGCCAAGTACATTCCTTCATTGCTTTTATTATATTTGAAGACAGTCCAACGCTCTTTTGAATTTATTCCTTCTTAGGAGCTTTAACATTCTTGTTGTAGATCTTGCAATAAGAAAGAGCATCTCTTCCTTTTATTGGACCAGAGTCTGTCTGTATAGTAAGCAATTTGGAGCAAAAAACAAAGTAAAATGTTTGGTTTGAAAAGAAACTCAAAAGAGGTGGAAAATCATACCCAGGAAAAAATATTACAGGCAAGTACAGTAGAGCTTGGATAATTTGAAACTGAAGGTACAAGAAAAAAAATTCAAAATATCCAAAAATTTGTGAAGTGATATCTGGGTGGGTTTTCTCCAGGTTCTCCAGTTTCCCCCACAACTGATTGGCGGCGCCGTGGCCGAGCGGTTAGCGCGCTCGCCTACCACCTAGGCGGCCCGGGTTCGATCCCAGGGACCCGCATGTGGTATTCGTGGTGGACGAAGCGGCGTCAGGGCGGGTTTTCTCCGGGTACTCCGGTTTCCCCCGCCATCTCATTCCACCGGTGCTCCATCTTCATGTATCATCAGTGTCACCGCCTGCGGTGCCGTAGTAGTAAAAGCGGGCGTTAAACACTACAACAACAACCCACAACTGATTCCACCAACTGCTCCATCATCACCTTTCCATCCACCAATTTCATATCATCCTCTTCCTCACTATTATACCTGGTGCTTGGTTGACCACCCGCTTTCAGGTCTTCACTCTCTCTGCTCCCTGACAGGTATCTGACCCTAAATGCTGGCTTGTAAGTTATATGTAAGTTCTACATGAGGGGAGGGTAATCAGATAAAGAAGAAAAGAAGAATATCCAAAAATTTCAATTACAAAACTTAAAGTCTAAAATTGACATTTTAGCAATGCACAATCATCATGATTTTCCAATTGTTTCACTCTTTTTTTGACTCTTTCCATGTTTATTCGAAGCACTACTTAAAATGTTCTCCTTATTCTTCAGTTATGCAAAGTGTTCGGTGGTATCCCATATTCTTTAAAGATTTCAGATTTTTTCTTCAAATCTCGAATGACAGCGACTTTTTCCACAAAAGTTAAAGTCTTGTACTGGACACACAGTTTACTAAGAGACATAGTGGCATTGATTTGCAACATACTAAATAATTGGAATCTCAAGCAAGAACTAAAGACACACATGTATTAAACAAGAGGATGTGGGAGCCGGTACAAAAGCTTAAAGCCAGCAGTTAGGAAAGCTATTGCACCCCCCAAACTACTTTCCAATAAAACAAACAATCCCAGGGCAATGACCTCTTTTACCGAAACACATGGACAAGGTTATCATATTAAATTTCTGCATTTAGGTTAATATTTATCTAATATTTCTGAACAAAAGCTTCAAATTAAGAAAAACAAAATTTGAATTACATGTGATCTTTTTTACATGGCTTCAAAATTCAAGGGACCAAAAAATATCTTTGAATTAATGAGTGAGTGAGTGAGTGAGTGAGTGAGTGGTGTTTAAGGGCCCGTCGACAGCTTTGAATTAATGATGATTTTGAATTATAAACATTCAAATTATCCAAGTTTCACTGCAATTAATATGAAAATTAAGTATGCATATGGGTCCAAATAAGAATTTGCTTAGAAAAGTTATGAGCTCCAGCTAGACATGCAAAGTTAAAAAAACATCTGAAGACAATGGAACTACATCAAAGAGAATATATTTTTACAAGTTTTTATTAATGAATGAATATTGTATGAGTTCAATGCCACAGAATGGAAGAAATACCAAACTCCTGGAGTCACTGTGCAACTAGAAACAGGAGATGATCTAGTCAGACAAATACTGCAACTAAGTAGAAATGTAGTCATTGATCCTAGATTATTTTATTAAAGTGAAGTTCTTAGTCTCTACATACTTTGTGTTAATTGTGGATTATATTACTTTACTATTAATAGCTTCAGGTGTGTATAATAATACATTTATACATTGTTTATACATTCAGGAATCCTAATAGCCACATATATCTCAGCATCTTTGGATATTATGACTGAGCCCGTTTCCACTGTCCCTTCACTAAGTTCTGACTATCACTTCAGTAATGAGACATAGTTCAATTTTCACTACCAATTTTTCTTACTTCTCACTGTAGTGATTGAATAAAATATGCGCAAAGCAGCCTCTTTGCAGCACTCCCTGTACATCATAGCAATCATCACAAACTTGCTTGGAGAACAGCACCTGTTGTCGTCCCAGAAATGCACTTAGTTGCTAGTAAGAACAGGTATTAAACAAAAACAAAATATTTATTGAGTTACATGTTCATGATCACATTGACTTATATAGCAGCTGGAAGTTTCCACAGATCATTCTAGAATGCTCTGAGATGAAGAAAGGGAAACATCCAGAGGATTCTAGTTATCTATCAATGATGCTTTTGTTGTCTATGCTGTATGAGAATATGTGTTTATTTATCTCTACTTACATCTCCAACTGACCCCTACCAACTTCCCAATAACCTTGGGTCACAGCCACTGCATCACAATATGTTCAGTAGTTATGCTTAATGCACATATTCTAATTTAAAAGTTAGGTAGAGAACTTTTTATATGCAATGGCTACAGATAATAAAATATATATAGTGGGGCAGCACAAAAGCCCGCTTAGTATGCAAAAGGTTCCTTCAGCAAGTATGCTAAATGTATTATATAGAACAAAATGACTGTGGAACTTTTGTACTTTACTTGTTAAATAGCTGCCTCAGCTCTGAAATGTGCTCTCAGTCTAATAAATAACTGTCTAGTTTTGACTCTAGTTTAATGTAAATACACCAAATGAGATGGCTTCACCCGCCTCGGTAGCGTGATGGTTAGCGTGTCTGCCTCACGTTCAAGAGGTCGCGAGTTCGAATCTCGCTTAGGGTAAGTTATCCGGGTAAGGTTTTTTGCAAGGTTTTCCTTACCCTGAGAAGACGAATGTTGGGTATCTTAAAGCTCCATGGACCTTGGGCTCATTTGAGCATCATTTCACCCATTTCATTTCATTCATTCGTCCGATATGACACAATGTTGCAGGACATTAATTCAAAAAAAAAAAAAAAAAAAAAAAAGTAACATGGAGACTTGCATTTGGTGCATTTGGGAGGTCCCAGGTTCGATTCCAGGCAACTGGCCTCTATGACCATGGGTTTTCTGTGGTTTCCCCCATCATCAGGTGAATGTCGGAGTGGTTTGTCTTCTACCATGACTTTTCTGTTCATTATTTCCTTCATTATTGTTTGTTTCAGAGTTGAAGGAGCAGGCAACAATACCTGGCATGTTGTAGCTGGGTGGTGGTGGTGGTGGGCTTTGTAAAAGTTCTTCCAATCAAACAGCTGTGAGAGGCTTCCCCTATGAGACTCCCAAGGGGGTTCAGGGCTTTTGTGTGGACTATCTCAACTATATCAAATGCATTCAATCAGGAATTCATTAGGGACCTCATTTACGCTTGCACACATCATCTTCTGGATCTGGTTGCCTTTAGGGTGTGTCCCTCATCCCTCCCTCTTGGGGTTTATGTTCGAAGTACAAATATTCACTTTGGTCTACATGCAGTGCTCTGCCCTGTTTTCAAGGGCCTCTCTGTGATATATACATTTGACATAATCAGACTTGGCAAACAGAGTAGCTTGAGCTAAATTAATTTTTTTTACCTATTAAACATCCAGCTGTCACTGCAAGGTCATGAGTACCAGTTTCCCCAGCCTGACATAGATGGACTAAATGACAGCCCCAACATTTGCACCTATTTCAAATGCCCTTTCTTGATGTAATACTTGAGTTATTTTTTAACATACACTCAAATAAAGCAGGATTTGTCTAAAATTTGCCTTCACAACTGCAATAAAAAGCTTATCCAACTAATTTGTACAAGTGAGATTCAACTTGTAAGGAAAGACATGATACCCCCACATCACAAGGTGGGTGTTGGTAACTGTACGTTTCTTTGATGGCATCATTAACACCAATTAATTATTTTTGAAAGAATTAAGTAGTTTGGCAGTAGTGTGGAAATGTAAGATTTTAACACTCCACTCTGATATACAAAAGATAAGATATTATCATGTAGCCATCATCATGAGCATCAACAAAAACTTACGTTGAATTTACTGTAAGCAAACTTATTTTAAGCAGATTTCTGGCCTCTTCAGATGTTGACATGTTTATCTCATTAAGGAAAAATGTAAAAATGGAACTTTTTGTTTCTTACTGTATTTACACTCCACATTGTCACTATGTTTCATATTGTTTCACTAATATTAGCAATGTTTATCACTTTGGGTCTTTGAAACACTCCTGAACATAGTACAGTAATGCACATTCCAATTTTAAATATATTATTATTCCTCTGAAAATCTTTTTTCCAGTATTTTTCTTTACTTAAAGTGATCCACATGTAAAACATATAATTGACCAATTAATTTTCTAGTTTTCAGTGAAACTTTATAAATGTTTTCTTAAGATATCTCGCATTGCCATTTTTTAAACTTTACAATTATTATCTTTCTCTACTGTGTATAGTAAGTAGAGGAAGTATTGCATTTCATCCAAAAATTTAATGTCAAGATTTCACTGGAAATATATGTCTTGCGGCCCCCTGAATCCAGAAAAAGCATTTTTAGAAGTAGGTATGTGTGTGTGTCTGTCTTGTCTGTCTGTCTGGTCTGTCTGGTCTGTTTGGTCTGTCTGGTCTGTCCTGTCTGTCTGTCTATCTGTCTGTCTGTCTTGTCTGTCTGCCTGGTCTGTCTTGTCTGTCTGTGAACAGCAATACTCAAAAACAAAACGACAGTTGAAAACAAAAGTTAAGGATATAACACAAAGATTCTGAAGAAAATTTCTGCACCCTAAACTACATTTTACATGGAACATTTTTTGATAATTTTGATTTTCTCAAAAGTGGCTCTAACAATTTTAATTACAATGTTTGTGATATTTTTATGGCAAATGAAATGTACACTTTGAATAGGCTATAACCTATGTAGTCCTCTTTACTCTTGTTGACTTCTGCATACTTTGTTATTGGTGTAAGCTCTACAAAATTTATATTATTCTCAAATTGAAGATCATTATTCATTTTTTATCTCTTGGCCATGTAAACAGAATGAAATTTCAAAACCTTCATTTAGTGACCTGTTTTAAAAGATATGACTATCACTCAAAGCCTACTATATTCCCATATTCCCCTTGCACCTACAAGAAAATTACCAATATGATAATTTCTGCAAATGTTTATCTTGACTAACAGGAAGAAGATAGAGGAATAAGAGTTTGTAAGAATAGTTAGTATAAGAGAAGAGAAGGTAATTTGAGAGCTACACATTAGACCCTTTTTATTAGATATTTCCATTGAATGAATGTTCATAAAATTAAAAAATGCCAAAATATGTCTAGCATATTTTCATTTGATTTTAAGCAACTTCAGTGTGATATAATGATCTGCTAAAGACAAAATAAAATCCTTAGTAACATGTAAGAAACATTTGACACAAGGGATACTTTTACACTTAAATTTATTAAAACCAAAAGCAGAAACATAAATATTTCTGAAATAAATGCAGTTATCTGACTAAAATTTTTATGTGATCCCTATATTGCATTACCACACCATGATGAACATTTTGGACTGCTCAAATAAATTGTGGATTTGTAGAGTTTCATGGGTGCATTGTATTGAAGGTCCATTTAAATAAAATTCAGGTAGAAGTTATTTGTAGACAAATCCTATTATACCCTAAATAAAAGCCTGCGATCATTATTGACTTCAGGTGTAATATAAGTGCTGAGGCTTTCACGGCTGGCATTGTCAACTATGTTAAGTAGATTTTCCGGACTTGTGGGCCGTGGTCGAGTTGGATTGCCTTCCTCCGACGTTTCGCTGAAAACTGCGTCCAGCATCTTCAGGGTGATCCAATTAGTGAACTCCCGAGTCCAAATATTATATATTAATATATTAATATATTATATATTATATATTATATATTAATTATATATTATATATTAATATTTGGACTCAGGAGTTCACTAATTGGATCACCTTGAAGATGCTGGACGCAGTTTTCACCGAAAAGTCAGAGGAAGGCAATCCAACTCAACCATGGCCCACAAGCCCAGAAAATCTACTTAACATAGTTGACTTCAGGTGTGGTACTCATTTATGGAATAAAATGTTTGTAGTAGTGGGAAGGAATTCAGCTGTTTTTTTTTTTTAAAGTGGTGATGTTTATTTCTTTAATTCTCTCAGGCAGATTGTTACATAATTCCCAAATTCCTCAAATTGATCTTAACAATATTTGTTCTGCAAACTGTGTATGAAGATCATCCTTTTGTTGCATATTATGCTGATGGAGGTTTTGATTCACTTCAAGCTCCTTGTCATTTTTAATATGAACCAGTGTCTAAGACAGAGGTGCCAAAAAGTGACACTATGAGTCATTCTCCTCTTTTTCTCCTTCCACTCATTTTGGCTTAGTGGGATGGCCATGCAGGGTAAAGCTGACTGACATTGGTTAATGTGGTACATGTGCACCCTTTTGAGTTTTTCAAAGCATGAATGTCAACGGCGAGTGTCATCATGTCCTGTTACAAATTCCAATTGGAATCGTCTCAGCATTCTTCCTTGCCCTCATACCTATTATGTCAAGGGTAACTAGGACGGGGAAAAAGTGACCGCCCTGTTTCCTTCAATGACATCACTGGTCTAAGATAAATACATATACAAGAGGCACTATTTTTAACTACTTAAAAACTGCTCTGCAAGATGACCATTAGTTTTTGGCACACATTATTCCAATTACGTTTTCTTCAATTTAAATATTTGCTCACTTTCACAACATGCACGCCACAAAGTAATGCTGCCACATGGCAGGTCAAAGATGCTAGGAAATGTGCTAATCCTAACAAAGACCAGAATGGGTAATTTAAAATAGTGATGAACTTAGGGAAATGGAAAGCTAAGGTTTTGGGGGTCCCCCTGCAAATAAATGTTGGGGGCTCTATCTACTAACAAAGCTTAAAAATGGAGAGATTAAAATATTACATATTTATTTACATAGAATAGCATGAAAATGAAATAAACTCACCTAATGATGAACTCCTTATGGAACAAACAACCTAGCAAATTGTGAAAATAACATTTTCCCTGAAGAAATAATATACACTTACTAAACGCATAATGTACATAGGTGAAAAACAAATTCGTTGCCGGTCAATATTCTGGCTAACCCAAGCAAACATCTATTTGTGGTACCTCAGGTATTGTTCAGAAGCAATAACACTGAACAACTGGTTAAAACACATTGATCTATGTTTACACTTTATGACCCAATGCCAAAATAAGCCAATTTGTTGACCAATTGATTACATTTTCACATAGATACCAGTTGTATTTGCTATGTAGTTTTTTTGACTTTTATAACAACTGTATTAAAAAAATACTATGCTTTAATGAATTTCTCTACATGATTATGAATAGATACACATTTGGAGGCAAGCTTGTCTCACACTTTTAAGCAAAAAAGAATTGGAAATGCTTACGTGGTACACTTCTGTTGTCACTATATTATCAGAGAACTGCATCTGTTCCAGTGTTTCTTCCTAGTGATTTTCCATGTTTGATTGAATATAGAATGTGCTTTTTAAGAAAATTATTAAAGGCAGTCTGGGGGCCCCCCATGCCTTGGTGTCTGCAGGGCCGTTATTTATGCCACTGATGTAATGTTTATATAAACAAATATAGTTAATAATAAATTCAAATTCAACAAAGACTTGAAAGTAAATAATAATAATAATAATAATAATAATAATAATAATAATAATAATAATAATAATAATAATAATAATAATAATAATAATAATAATAATAATAATAATAATAATAATAATAATAATAATAGTAATAATATTAATAGTAATAATATTAATAGTAATAATATTAATAGTAATAATAATATTAGTAATAATAACAATAAAAAATTATGTTGTTGTTTAACGATGCTGTCAATTGCCAGGATCACATCAGCGTCGCCGGTGTACCGGAATTTTGCCCCGCAGGAGTTCTTTTACATGCCAGTAAATCTACTGACATGGAGCTGTCATTTTAAAGCACACTTAAAAACCATCGGCCTGGGCCGGGTTTGAACCCGCGACCTTGGGATCAGTAGGCTTATAACAATAGTAATAATAACAATAGTGATAGCAATAATAATAGCAATAATAATAATAATAATAATAATAATAATAATAATAATAATAATAATAATAATAGTGATAGCAATAATAATAATAGCAATAATAATAATAATAGCAATAATAATAATAATAATAATAGCAATAATAATAATAATAATAGCAATAATAATAATAATAATAATAATAATAATAATAATAATAATAATAATAATAATAATAATAATAATAATAATAATAATAATAATAATAATAATAATAATAATAGCAATAATAATAGCAATAATAATAATAGCAATAATAATAGCAATAATAATAATAATAATAGCAATAATAATAATAATAATAATAATAATAATAATAATAATAATAATAATAATAATAATAATAATAATAATAATAATAATAATAATAATAATAATAATAATAATAATAATAATAATAATAATAATAATAATAATAATAATAATAATTTACAAATAATTATAAATTATTAGGTATTCATAATTTATTGTTAATAATTATTATAACAATAATAATTTATAATTATTTGTAAATCGTCATCATTATCATCATTATCTTTATCATTATTATCATCATTATTATTATTCTGTATTTCATTCTTTATTAAATGGTCTTTTATTTAGGACTCCATCCTTAAGCAAGGAACAACGACAACAAAAATAAACCTACTGTTATTTTTCTTATATCAACTAATTCATTACGTAGTCTTTAAACGGTGGTAACAACGACGAAACGGCAGCGGCGGTGACAATGTCGGCGATTTTTTGCATTGTCATTGTTTGACATTTCACCTTTGTACTAAATGATGACCACTAATCAGCACTACCGTAACCGTAAATGAGCAAGACTGCCATACCGTGGTCAGTATTCCGGAACTGCAATGTTTAACATAGGAAAATAATATGCTAATGGTGATCAAAATTTATTACGGCTGTGTCAAGAATTAACATTAAACTCTACGTAAATAAAAACTGGGTGCATCCGTAAAATGTGGCGTTTGATGGCGATTACAAAGTAGCTGTTTCAAAATGTACCCTTGGTGCTCTGTTAATTTCAGCTTAAATAAACAAAATGATAGTCATGAAAGGTCTTCCATTTCATTAGAGCGCAAAATTGCAACCTTGGGTTTAGGTACTTAAACTACCCCGAGCTATGGTTTGATAATTATGACAGTGGTGATAATACTATGGAAATAATGTACAGGGTACCACATGGAAGTGCTAGAGATAACAGCAGGGCTTAAAAGCAAGCTGAAGGTCGCCTATGTCAGAATGAAACACGGAAAACAAAATGGAATACTACTAACCTTACCTTTACAAATATCTGGGTGCTATGGTTGCAGTTATCAATTATAGAACCAGGGATGTTTAATTGATTGTGTTCGCTTCTTCCCTCCTGTCCTTCACTGATAATTTCATATTGCACTCGTCCTTTACCCCTCGGTTCATAGCCATCTATGTCCTCAAAAGTCATATCATCCTCGTTACACGTTCCAATCGCAAAGTCCAATATCTCTTCCTGTTTACTATAGTCTAATGCACTGCACTTGTCCTTGCTAAGAATAGAATGGAAATTGTCCTGGGATTTGCTGGTCAGCTGACTTATTTTATGATTGATGTAGGGTCCGTCCTTGGGATGTTTTTCTGGCGAGGGAGAATTACGAAGGGCTTCGTTTGAAGATGTTGCATGTGGTACTTTGGTGGACTGCAAAGGGCTGCTTTTATTTGAATCACTATTAAGTCCACTATTTGAGGAATTGTACAAAGGTGCCACGACAGGAGCAGGTGTAATGGGATGCGCACGATTCATACCATTTGTTATTTTAGACACCTTCATCAAAGAATCACTTTACTTTGTCAAGGTACTGAATTCAGTTTAAAGTTACTTGCAGGAAAAGGGTTGGAAAAGGAATGCAGTTATTACTGCAGCGTCGCTTACGATCGTGCACAACACAATTATCACAATGGGGTATCAAACTAGCACTACAGAGTCTTGGACTTTTAGACACAAAGGCTTACATATTAAAGAGGTATAGCTATACGTTTCAGCGTTTACGTCAAACTTCTCCCACCCCCTTCGGGGTCCCCTTCCCACCCTCCCTGTTCTTAAAACAGTCATAATTTTATTTGACGACCTTGCTGTGCGCACGCACGCATGCACGCAAATCAATGCTGTGCGATGGGGCTGAAAGTTAGCAGTGAAACGATGCTTTGTTACGTGTGAATGAGAGTCACTTTGGTACGCGGCAGTACCTGGATGGTAAACACGACACTACGTGTATTATTTAACCGAAATAAAGTATTCACGTACGCCATTTAACAGTACAATGTCATATCTCTGTCCTTCGCGTGGGACTCCGTAACGGGACTGCATAAAGTGCCGGGCGGTTGCGTGCTTGGCGAGAAAATCCAATATATGACGACGATGCGCCAGCCATCGATCTTCACCTTTTTCAAGAGCAGGAATCGTGCGAAGGGCGCACTCCTTAAGTACATATGAAGAGAACTTGTCTCCAGAAAAGGACTGCTTTAATATTTGCGGTTACGAAACCGGAAAATATTAACGAATTAAAAATATGTTACAATATAAAAAGCTGACATGTTGTTTATAAGTATATATATCCTTTAAACGAAAGTAACATGAATTGACTACATACAAAGTGGTTGCAGACAACTTCTGTATGTTTTAAAAGTTCAATTGATTAGAATTCTTCTCAAAGTTTACCCTGTTGTGTTATTTTTATGTGCAACAATTTGTGTATGTGATTACTAATAGTTGTTGCACATTTTATTATTGTAAACATTAAATTTTACATTCATAAATTCGTTTAAATATCATGGCCACATAAACATATTACAAGAACATTTCTTTTGTAACCATAGAAATGCAAAAAATTTCCCAAAAATGCAGAAAAAGTTAGTTTTAACTCTCAAGGGACCTGAAATTACCATGCAGTTTAAGCATTAATAAGTGCAAACAGCCTGACATCATGATTTACTTTTTATACAGCTAACATATACTACTTATAACCAGCACAACACAAAGCTGAATGAAAATGAGACTGTATTATCTTCTAAGGTGCCTGAAACTGAGAATCTGGGGACCTTTAATTTTTGCATTTACCTGTTTCACATTATTTAGTGAGATATTTCGATGGCGCAAAAATATGGATACATTTTTGACGTTTCGTTCTTCGCACAACAACCTAATGGGAATATCTCTCCCTGGCAGAAGGACTATTCCACTGCAAGTTCCATCTTCTGACAGTTTAAATCAATCTCATTTTTCACCAGGGCAATTTATGAAAGGAATGCAGCCTCAAAATAAAAGCTTCTGTCACTTTAACTATGGAACTCCGAAATTGTTTAACTGGAGTGATAAAGTTCCAACAGTTCCCCCTGAACTGGGTGAACTTAGTCCTTATCGAGTTATTTATAATGTTATTGAAGTACTGGATGAACATTTACATTACAATGCAAGTGCTAAGAAGAATCTTGGTGTTACATATTGCACACATGCAACCCCTGAATTCCTGCAACATATAGTAGAACTTGTGAAAAGATGGGATGGTCCTATTAGTATAGCTGTCTTTGTGCCAAACACAGATGCACATTTAACACTTACAATTTTAAACCATATGTGTCACTGCCTTCCAGAAATGTCTAGAATATCACTACATTTTGTGTATCCAGCATCCTATCCTCCAGTTATTGCAAGCTCTCATCCAGTTCCTTGGGCAAATGCACAACAAACTATAAGTTTTTTAGACTGTTCAATGCCAGAAGTTCTTCTCCGAGGAAGACTTCAGACATTCCGCCAGAAAGAGGCTCTCACATATCCTGTTAATGTGGCACGCAATGTTGCACGGATGGGATCAAAAACTTCCCATACTCTCGTTTCGGATGTTGAACTTCTGCCCAGTATAAATTTAGTTCCTGAATTTATGTCCATGTTAGAGAGATTAAGAAGAAAGCGAGTGGGTAGCGACTCACTGAATCATTATCCTCCAATTCCAGCTTTTGCTGTTCCTCACACTACTAGGTTTGTCTTTGTGGTACCTGTGTTTGAAGTTGAAGAAAAAGAAGAAATTCCTAAGACAAAGGAAGAACTTTTGGATTTATATGCTCAAAATAATGCTGTTTATTTTCATCGCTGGGTCTGCCTTCACTGCCAGAGATTTCCAGGTCTTCAACGATGGCTGCAGCGAAGATCCTACCCTCTGAGATTACAAAATGTTGTTCAGGTATGACATTTAAAAATATTTGTAAATGCTATATAATTTACATACAGAAAAGTGGCCTAAAATTAGTATTTTAATTAAAAGTAGAGATACTTCCAATACTCAGTTGTAGTTTCAAAAGCATATTAGTATTTCAAGATAAACCTTCAATACTTTTTCATTACTCTTAAATGTTTAAGTTTTGCATTACTGAAAGTTGTTACATTTAACTTAATGTTAAATAAGGAATGGAAGGAATTGTTGTCTCTCATGTGTTCCCAAAGAGTTATTGGATTCTTTTTGATGGACCTTGACTACATTTTGTATTAGTGAATGAATGCAGCATTCTATACACTCTTGTGTATAAATGAAAACATACAAAACAATGGGGACGGAGTAGAGGTACTCATGCAACATGCAATTTTTAATGAATAATTGTGAATGAAGCCAATTTAGCTCAGCTCTAAATTACATTCCTACAATAGCCTGGCTTGGTGACTCACTCTTGGCCATATCATTTACCTTCTCCAACAAACAAAAACTGTGGATCCAGCAGAAACAAATCAGTACTTAAGACGTGAGATAATGTAGTGCAAGGAAATGTTTGTTCTTTCCTTCTAACAGTTAGTTTCTGTTTTGCAAGTCAAAGTCGGGTGATGAGCATACCTTACTGCATTTAATTACCATAAATATTTGTTTTACCAATGCATAACAGTAGTACTGAATAAAACATAAGTGAAGTGTGGAAGTATTTTAAAGCAGACAGTACTATTAACAACAGAGCAGTGTGTAAAATATGCAGAAAACACTTTTGCAAGGTTGTAAGTCACAACAGAACAAATTTAAACAGGAATGTTACCTTCATATCTGAGTGAAGTTTACAGAGCTTCTAATGAAAAACGAATGTATGAGTTTCCTGTATCTGTCAGAATATGATGCTGCAACATCTAAAAATAATGAACAAAAACAATATTGGTTACATGCATTTATACACAGATACATGCATTTATGTTCTTAAACATGCACTTAAGAACATAATTCAGTGATCATGCCTTTACATCTTTTTATAAAGTGAGTATCAAACATTGGTACTTAAATATCAGTATCAGTACCAAGCATCAAGTATTGAGAAATAGTGCTATCATCCCATCACTAAGTAAACTTATAATTTATGACAATGGCTTATAAATAAAAACTATAAAAATAAGGTATATAACTATAATGTAATATGGATATTCCCTAGAATAACACAATATTTTAGAAGTAAGAAAATAAAAGGGAGTGCTCCACAGGGAAGGTTAAACTACACAGTTTGTTTCTTAAATGACCTGATGCCTAACGGCAGCAGGGAAAGTGAAAGAAGGAATTTCTTAAATGAGGAACGTGTATGAGTATTGTTCAGCTGAATATCTAGAATGTCAACCGAAGCTATTTTAAGATGGCCATTTTTGTCACTTTTCATTCAGAACAGTTGTTTGGCAAGTGAAAAATTTCTTTAACTCTCCAGTGGTTGCTAAGGGCCTGGGAGACTCCTATGTTTATTTAAATGTTCTAGTTTTTGAACGAACGTGCCTATGTAATTGTCTGACTAGGACATTTAATATTACACCTTAATCTACTGTTTGGCAGAGCAACAACCTGATATTTTTATTTGTTTAGCTCCAAGAATGACTAATCAGCAGTTATGTGTCGCAGAGGTCAACCGAACCCTGCACGGCTACTGTCATTACAGATTACTGGCACATGTTTTTCCTTGTTAGTTAGTTGGTTTTATATTATTTCATGAATTTTTTATCTAAATCATTTGAAACCTTCAATTCTTTCTTAATACAATTCCCTTTATTTCTTAATATAACAACAAAGAACTTTTTTGCTTCAGCAGCAAACATTTATTTATTTTTATTCATCCACTGATCATTTTACATGACATGGGATATATCATATATAGCACACTATAATTAATACATAATTATTATACAAAATACAATAGTACAACCTTGTATATATGTATCCTCAAATCTGCAACTAAGAATCTTGGAAATCCATCTTTTAAATTAGTTCTTCCTAACCATATAGGTATCCTATACCTTCCTTCATTGTCAACATCTGCAGCAAGCTGGGAATATTGACAGAAACAATAAAGAAAATCTGCCTGTCAGCAGTAAAAAGTTCATTTGTCATTCTGTGATACCATTTATATGGTAGCTGAAAAGTTACTTTTTTCTTTTCTTTTATAACATACATATTACATTAATCTTGTGTTATGTTCTTTCCTTTTAGAAAATTTGTATGTATAACCAAGCTATTGCTAAAAATTAAGCTTTGTTGCCATGGCAGCTGTGTATTCAAGGAAGTATAAAAAAAATGCATAGCTTTTCCTATAATGGATTCCTGAAATTTTAAACATTTCTTCTGGGTATGACACATGGCATCTGTTACATTCAGAATCAATACTTTTGAACTCTCCCCATCATCTAACCTGTCACATTGACATTTCCCTTCTAGCTGAGCACTGCTATTAGTGGAATACCTAACCAGTTTTAGAAAACATGTTGAGTAGGTACTTTTTTTATCCATTTCTTTATAACTATCTGTCCTCTTTTCCATAAGTCAAGCTTGATAGCACCAGTGCACTATTATACTCCCTCACAGCAAACTCCCTTCTTATGAGCTGTAAAATGTAAACATATGCTTAAAAATTTTATTGCTGCCTTCTTGTAGCTAATGCAAAGTTTTTATATCTTTCCCATTAATCCAAGCTGGTAAACCTTACTCCCAAATACTCTCTATATCAATGGTGTCATGGAGGAGAAACAGAGCATTACTTTTTCCTCCACCTAATTGCCCTTCCCTGGTGATGTAATAGATATGAGGGTCAGGAAGAATGCTGGGAGGATTATGGCTGGAATTTGTAATAAGACATGTTAACATACAACACTGACTTTCTCATTTTGTGAAACTCAAAGCCATACAGATATACTGATAGTCAATGCCAGTCACCGTTACCCTGTACGGCCATGCCACTAACCCAAAGTGAGTGGGTCACCTTTTGGAATCTGTGCTCTATATTCTCTAACATTTTGATTGCTGTTTTCCTCTCTGCACCATTTTTCTTTACTCTATTTTCTTTCTTAGCCTCTTTGTCAGCCTCCATAGTGACGTCGGACACACACAGACTCACTGACCTTACCTTGAGCATGGCTAACAGACAAATGACCTAAGAGTGAATGCTTGCACTGCTCCAACCAATAAAGAGCACTTTTATACACACAACCACCAGCAGTACCAACCTCTGTGTCATGCTCATTATATTGTGTCTTGTTTTCATTTGACTGACTCTCATATAATCAAGGTTTAAATGCAGAAATGAAAAAAAATATTTCAGGTGTGCAATTAATCTTTTATTAAATCCCTATATATAAATGTAACATTTCAGTACTTCTCAAATATATGTGTACTAGCTGTTATTATAGTTAAATTCTTCCTCTTCTTGTTCTTCTTCTTCTACACTACATGGTTTGGTCATGTTGTCCATTCTAGCTAATTTAATTATTAGGGTAAAAAAATAAAAACTGTACCTATTCATAGAATGTGTAGGATATAACTGATAATATATCTGGTATAACATATGAAAAGCTTATCATACAATACAAAAGTTATTATTTTATGTGGAGATGGCTCTTATATGATCCAACATGCAAATATTTTCTGATTTTTCAGCCACTTCTGATAGTGAGAAGGGAGTTTCCTTATCATCGATGGGAACCTATTTTCATAGGTACAAACTCAGAACCTCTTTACAGTGAACAGCTGACATGGGAGGGACAACAAGATAAGATGACACAGGTATTTATTTATTTATGAAAGTAACCATCTTCTTTTGCTAGAGGAGTAAATGTTTTAACCTGAAATGCAAAAATGTGCATCAGCATACAAGCTGCTTTTCTACCCACTTTACATTAACTGTGATCAATTCAGATCAAACAATATAGGCCTGATTACATGCACAATAGGAAAAGAAAACTGTTAATATGTTGTTGTTGTTGTTGTTAGCTAATGCTGGATTTCTGACAATGAAGTCATTAATCCTCTTGCTCTCCAATATTTTTCACTGATGGATGGGGCATTAGAAGTGGCCGGGCATATTTGAAGGTGGTCTCGATCCATTTCCTCTTGCACATCACATAGAGGACAGAGTGGTGAAGAATGTATCCCAATTCTGTTTAAATGTTGTGCCAGACAATCATGTCCTGTAATCAACCTGAAGGTTGCAACTGCTGTTTTTCGAGGATACTCAGGAATTACTGTTTGAATGTTTGTTAGTCCCCATCTTTTATTTTTTGATTTTTTTTTGCAAGAAAATCAGCTTTCTCATTACCACTCAGTCCACAGTGAGCTGGTATCCATTGGAAGACTAGGTGTTTTTAAAGTGCTGTTAGATGGGTAAGGACTTTCCAACATTCTATAATTGCTGCCCTGGAATCTGAGAGGATAACTGCTTGATGAAAATGTGAAATTCTGTACAAAAGATTTTGTAGGGTCATTCGAATTGCTTCAATTTCTCCATCAAAGTTTGTAGTTCCATAACTTAAAGATTTGTAATAGGAAAAAAGGTGACATGGGACTCCAGCACCTGCCTGACTTGACTTTAATATTAACACCTGTTAATATTAAAGTCAAGTTTTGTTACTAATTAGCTCACACAGAAACTATTTGAACATTCTCCTGCATTAATGTCAAATTGAAAGACGTTAGTAACAGTGAAGCTTATAATAATTTAGAAAATAATTGAGTCAATCTTTTATCATACAGCTTCAGTTACACTTTTTAAAACTTAGATGTTTCTAGAGCTATTGCTCTCATCCTAAGCTGAACATTGATTGATTTCAAGTTTTAAAAAGTGTAAGTAAAGTGTGATAAAAAGCAGGCTGAAATAATTTATAAATTCCCATACATGTTCGATTAAATGACGTAGGTATCATAAAATCTAAAAGTGCCACATGATATATTTTGAAAATAGGATGGAAATTTCATGAACATTTTTGTGTTACACTCATAAAAGACTCCTAACTTAGGCACAAAATTTTATGTTTATCTGATATTTTGTTTTTGAGTTTTGTTGTCACACACACACACACACGCACGCACGCACGCACGCACACACACACACACACACATATTCACAGTCTGCATTGTCAAAACTACTGATGTGATCAGAGTGGTTAAAAGCAGCCAGTGAAAAAGAAAAGAAAAATTATAGGTGCTCCTAGTAAATTCAATATAAAAATGTAGGGCTGAATGCAATTAATTCATTTACAATTGGTAGAGAAAAATAATAGCAGTATTAAAAATCAATAACAGAGAAACCAGATAGGATTGATAACGTGACAAAAGATAACAAAGATAAATTATAATTAGAATTAGTTTTTCTGTCATTTTATTTTCCTTCTAAAACTGAAGCACAAAGTACAGTTCTTTTTTACCATTGTTAACACAATCTTCAGTTCTTCATGATCTTACAAATCACAGATGTTTTGTCTTTTTCTAATCTTGATACACACTTTTTTGTCTTTCAGTTTTCTCTCTGTTTTGCAAACAGCTAACTTTGATGATACAATCACTCAACACTCACTAAACTGCTCCAGTGCATCAATATCCCAACTGTCTCTGCTGACATATACAGGTCTATCTGATGACTGTATGCACACACATGTTAACAGCTGTTTGTTCACAAACCAACAACTCACTTTTCTTGCAAGTTTTTATACTGGAAATGATGTAGCATAGGTCTTTCTTGAATCTTTGGTGAGCAAAGGACCTTTGTGTAAATGAATATATCCTTACATGTTATGTTCCAATAAGGTAAAAAAGCTAATCCTACTCTAGCAGCCGAGCTTTGTGAATGTTCTGGAAACTCTTTGTTCTGCCATTCCATTGCTAGGTGTTTGCTTGCCGCCCGATGGTGTGATGTAGCTTGATCTTGGCTCATTTTGATGTGCTGCTGCCACAACTGGCTGGCATCACAATAGAATAGTAATTCTTTAATTCTTGTTTATAAATAAAATCACATGATTGAAATTTGCAACAATTTTTGGGGGATTACCTTCAGCATTTTTGTTTCAACACTCTCTCTATGCTCATAGAGTTAAAACTTTGCACATGTCCAATCTTATTTTTAATAATGTACTGTAAGCTTTCCAATACAATCAGCTTTTTAGAATACTAGTTCATGTTTCTGTGTTTCAGATGAATGAAATGTGTCTTTTGAATTATCGATTTGTGATTCTTGATGGAGCATTTCTTGTCCATGTTCCTGGGATAAAACGCCGTTCTGATGTAACAACAGAGAGGACTGCATGGCGCCGTCCATATGAACGGCAGAATATCAAAGCTTATGAGTCCATAACAGCGAAGATGGCACAGAAATATGGCAGTAACAATCGTTGCAAAGTTTAGTTAGCTTGTTTTCAGAGTACTTAAGGGACCAAGTGTTTAAAACATTCCCCAAAAGGGTAATATCAACATGGTCTTCTAGAGAATATGAAACATTTAGCTCTCAGTGTAATTCATAGCTATTAAATATCAAAATAACTTCATTATGCAATCTTTTTCAAAGATTGTAAGTTCACTCTAGATGGTCAAAGGTGCTTATGTATACATAGCTTTTATTTATGAAGAATTATTGCTAAATTAGGTCAGCTGAAATGAGTTTTAATTTATAATTAACACTTAATCACAAAAGCTTAAGTAATATTGGTTGTCAATGGTCTAAAGCACTGTTTTATATATTGGGGTAACTAGGGACAGGGAACAAAATATTAAGGTATTTTTACAGATAGTTACAGATGTAATTTTTAGACATGGTGAATGACCTTGCTAGGATCTGTGTCAGTGACATTATGTAAATTGATGGTGGGGATAATATCTCTGTTTCGTAAACAAGAGACTGCTGACTATGTGAGTGGGCACTGTACTTAAACACACAATGTTGACTACACAGAAGTCAGAGAGATAATAACCTGACACCCTTATGGTCTTATGAATACAAAAGTGATTCAATCATAAACTGTCGCACAACAAAAAATACACTGTAAGGTAGTAGCAGTAGATGTATATGTGGGAACTGAAGAGTCCTCGAGGGCCTTCACACCTCAACCTAAAGATCTTTTGTCCTACCCCAATCTCCTACCAGGAGTCCAGTAAAGTGAACATTGGTAGAATACCTGGCTTAAAAGCCCCATACCTATAGGTGGGATTGAACCAGGGAAATTCCAAGGCTGGAAACCAGAGCTGCCACACTCTAGCACACTATGCCATGGCAGGGAGTAGTTAATGTGATAACTGTTAAGTTTATTCAATAACACTAGCAACTATGTCATAGAAGTGTGGAACTTTGTCTCATAAGAGTTTCTTTATTTAGGAGTATAAGTGCAGGATAAATGGTATCTTAATGTGTATCCATTTTGGTGTGTTACTTGTTTTTTCTCTTTAACACTTTTCTCATAAACCATCACATAATTTACTACCTAATCTTTTTGCATTGGTTGTAACTGTATTACAAAATGAACAATGCCTTTTAGTATAGATTATCTGCTTTGTTTCACACCTCAATGCATGACCTACTGGTCTAGGTAGTGTGAGGTCATTGACCTTGCAGAAAGCATTCAAACTCAATTCCAATAGACATTTGTTATCAAGATACCTGCCTACTCCACATCGCACCTTCTGTGCCATATCAACTTGGGAGTACTCACCAGCCTGAAAATATACAACTCTTAAGTAAAATTATAAGTCCACAAATAAAGTAAATATTAATGTAATATTGTTCATTACACAGCCCTCAACTAACCCCATGGCACAACAGCTCATCCATGCCAAGACCTACCATCTGACCGCTGTGTCCCCCACCTCTGCCCACCACAGGCATCATAAGTGGGGTGCAGTACTGGAGATGGGGCACGGTCAGCGCCCTGGTCCCTCTCAGTCAGTTATGTGGTCTTCTTGACCAGAGATCGCTACATTTCAATCAAGTAACTTCTCTATCGGGTCCCGAGGGACCTAATGAGGCTGAGTGCAACCTATGCCAGGCACACTATCACTGTACTAGCCATCTGCATACTATTAAATTCAAATCCAGCTGTAGCACATAAGGCAATGCATCCACTGAAATTATTCAGTAACAAGGTGGTTTTCTTCCTTCCTTTTTTACCTTTTTATTATACTTAGAGCTTGTACTTTCATACTACCAATTGGTTTTTTAATTTAACAATTTTTAAAGCCACAAATGGTCATTTAATTGCCCCTGAACCATTTAGGTAAAGCAATGTATTGAACTTTAAACTTTAATTTAAACTTTAAACTTTTTTCAGCTTCTTTTGTTCAAGATTTTTCACTATTCAAAATGTTCCTTGGAGCACAGTTTATGACTTGTTAGCTTGAAATTTTCAGCAGAGCTTCAGAAACTATGGATTCAAAAATTGTTGTATACTAGTTAAAAAATAAGGAATAGTTCAGCTGAAATTATTTTCCTTTACTCAAATTGAAAAAGTTTTTCTTAAACTAATTAAAATTAAGAAATGCCTGTATAATAAACTCTTTTTATTTGTAAATTTGACTAAAATTAATACTTTGGAATCTATATGAAAAACTTTAGTCCAAGGAACAATTCATATTCCCACTTAAAAAATTAATTAATTATGAATTAAAAATTAGATCTCAATAATAGTTTGACATAGCTTGTTAAAATTTTGTATGTACTCTACGTTTTATGTTCTGATTATACATAAAAAAGTCCAAGCACTCAGAAGAAAACTGTAGATTTTGGATTTTCGCAGATGTATTGGCTTCAGCACATTTAAATACCACCCTCTTAAGTAACCTTGGGTAAGAAAACTGGTGCCGAATCAATTGCACCACTGAGGCCATTTTGTTCAAACATGTAGCAGTTTAGAATTGTTTACATGTGGCTACATCATATATTGAAGCTGTAGTATTGCTTCCTAGTTATTACCTCGCCATTTGAAGCTGAAGTCGTTGATGATGTGGTTCGGTGTGTTGTCTCCGGCTAGCTGAGCTTGATCTCTGAGCTTGATCTCTTTATCTCGGGTTTGCGTGAGTGTAAAGGACAACCCAAGAACAACTTTGCACATCAATTTATTTTATATTAAATATTTTCGGGAGTTATGCCGATTCTATATGTGTATCTGTAGAAGCATCGCAATCACATCTGCGCAGCACGAACTGCACGAACTCCCGTACTGCTCTCTGGTTGAGTACTGACTAGACGCTTCTCTCTTACCCACGCCAAGAAGACCGTTCGCTTCCAATTTGAATGTCATGACGTCATCCACGAAAGCCTCGTATCCAAAATGTTATTTTCTTTTCCCGCAATTTAGAAATGTCCCTTTCTATTATAACATGTTCTTTTATGAATTTTGAATATATAATTACCTTTTTAGGATTAAACGATGTTTACTTTATATTTTATTAAATATATCGCGCGACTTTTAAGGTTGGTAGAACTGACTTTCGAACGTGTATTTTAAACTATGTGGTATGACGTCATGACTCGTTAATTTCAAACCAATAATGCGTTTATACTACAAATTTAACGACTATCATTTACTCATATCTTGCTCACCTTACAACACTTGCTACTCTATTATCTATTTATGTTATTACTCAATATTTATCGCAAATCTCATATCCGGCAATTAAATTAAAACGTATCTTTTTCAAAAGCCCATTCAATCGGAAATCTAAATTTCGGTATCAAATGCCCCCATTTATGTTATTTTATTATTTTATAATAAAATAATGCAAATGTCTTGCCCGAAAGAAAAATTAAAAATTACTCCTGTATTTTGAATAATCGGCAACACTCCCCTTGTATACAATTTTCAATTACACTGTTTTTGAAATTGGTTATTAACACATTTTCTCATTAATCTATTTAACATGACAAACAATTGTACACTTGACTAAACATTAATCCTTTAATACTAATTACAATATGTTATGGTTTCTTCTATGAAGCTTCTATATAAAGGTTAAATCTCAATAGTCTCTCTTTATACTTCCTTCTTTTAGTTCATGTTTGCTCACTTCGCTCTCACTATCACTTGCACTGTGATTTTTCACTTTTGTTATTGTAACACATATCTGTACTATATCCTTTAAGCACTAAAATGTACATATATTTATATAAATCCATTGCACTCTTTAGACAAGTTCTTTCTTGGTCTTTCTGTGATAACTATCTATACATCTAAATATTTTAACAAATGTTTACAAAGTAAATATTCTGTTTTCTCTCTATGCGGAGATGAACAATTTAACAATCTTTTTTTTTTTTTTAAAGCTGTTATTGTGAGCTCTATACAATATATTTTTAAGCTCTTTGTAGTAGATAGCAATTCACATTCTGCATTTTTCATGAATATGTAAGTACCTGACCAATATATGATTTTCAAGTAAGCTAACATTTACATTTTATCTCAAAACTGATTAGGCGCCAATAGACAAATGACATTTCCAATTTTTTTTTTACATTAAATCAAGGTTCCAAGGCACCACACGGTTTCTTGTATGGTCGAAGGAGTTGTTTATGCCATCTTCCCAGACATTTTTCATTTTTAACATCTTTTAATTCATAGGTATGATGACCAAATTTGGATATAATTTCTGCAGGACCTTTATATAACAATTCCATCCTTTTGTTCCTACCTCTCAAGGCACTTGATAACTTATGGTCTTTAACTAGTACCCAATCGCCTATCTTAGGTTCCCATTTATGTTTTCTACTCTTTTTCTTTAATTTTCGCTTCTCTGCCTTTTTCTTGATTCGTTCAAAAGCAATTTTCGCTCTTTCTTCTTCACTTAACTGAATGTCATTAATTTTCAGTGTTTTTGGTACCCCGATCAATATTGGTTCTGGTTCAATTCCTAACATTAATTTTATTGGTGCAAACCCAGTAGTTACATTAATGGTGTGATTGATAATCTTTTCTATCAATGGACAATATTTCACCCAATCCTTGTGATTATGATGTGTAAGTACACGTAAATAAATTCCTATATCTCGGAGGACACGTTCTGTTGGATTCCCTGATGGAAAGTATGAGGAACAATGATATAACTTTATCTCATGATTTTCTAGGGTTTCTTTAAAGATTTTGCTCCGATGAACTGTAGCATTATCTGTTAAGATTGCCTGAATCTTGCCATATTTAGGCACATAATCTTTTATTATCTTTCCTACACATGTTTTGCTGCTGATATTCCTAACAGGATAAATTTTAATAAATTTACTAAAAACATCATGAAGAACAAACATATATCTACATCCAAATTGTCCTACTGGTAGCTCCCCATGTGCATCAGCAGTAACTAGTACATTTTTCCCTTCTCTTATAATTGTCTGAGGTTCTATATCAAATTTGATATTAAATGGTTTGGCCCTTTGACATAAATCACAGCTTGAACATATTTTTCTCACTTTCTTTGCCAAATGTTTTATATAAAAATGGTCACTAATTACCATGATTAGCTTTTCACTACCTGTATGAGCTAGTGTTTTGTGATAAGCAAGTATAAGTTTCTCTTGTAAAGCTTTTGGTACCATTATTTTCCATTTAGGTTCAATTCTTCCATGAAATTTATAGATTTTTCCCTCATAAATACCTATATTATCTTTTAGATTTTCTGTGATTGGTTGTGCCTTTTCTTTCAATTTTCTAAGTTCATCGTCCTCTGTCTGTAATTGTTCCAAATTTCGAAATTCTTTAGCTAATTGTGTCCCTTCTAAGGTTTTCAAATATAGTATGGTTACATCATGTTTGTTGTCACTAATTGTATCTGGTATTGTATAATTGGTTTTCATCCTTGATAACAAATCACTAAAAATATTTTGACTTCCTGCTATGTGTCTGATTTCTATGTTATGGGATGTGATCTCATGGATATATCTGGAAATACGTGTGCTTGTGAGTTTGCAAGAGTTCATAAATGCCAAACTAACATGATCTGTGTAAACTATTACTGGGTTGTTATATACATATTGCTTAAATTTTACAAGTGCAAAGTAAATAGCTGCTATTTCTTTTTCTGTAGTGCAAGCCTGTGATTCAGTCCTTGAAAGCCCCCTTGAAGCTACAGCAATGAGGTGATCTTTTCCTTCCTCATCTTTTTGTAATATGACACTACCATAACCTAGTCCTGAAGCATCTGTATAAATTATGTAGGGGAGATCTTCCCTAGGTTTTTCCAATAAAATTGACGCTGCAAACAATGTTTTTACCTTTTCAAAAGATTCTTGTTCTACTGATGACCATTGCCATTTTACATCTTTTCTCAAAAGTTGTCTTAATGGGGCTACTACGGTTGCATATTCTAGGATAAATCTTGACTGATAATTTAGAATACCAAGAAATCTTCTCAATTGTTTTATATTTTTAGGAGCTGGTATTTTATTTATGCTTTCAATTCTGTCGGGATTAGGCCTGATTCCCTCATTTGAAATAACATAACCTAAAAATTCTGTCTGTTTCACAAAGAATGCAGTTTTACTTGGCTTTATTGTCATGTTTGCTTTCTTTAACTGACTAAGCACATAATTGATATGATTTAAATGATCCTCTATATTTTCTGAGAAAATCACAAAATCATCCACATACTGAGCTACAAATTTCTTTATGGTTTCTCCAAAAATTTCATACAAAGCTCTTAATAGTGCACTACCACTGGTATTCATACCAAAGGCGCAAACTCGAAACTGATATAATATTCCTGAATGTAAAAACGCTGTATATTTTCTTAAATCTTCTCTAAGTGGGATCTGCCAAAAAGATGCTGTAAGATCTAGAGTAGAAAAAATTTTGCCCTTCTGCAATTTGTTCAATATTACCTCTACACTTTCGGGTCTAAATCTATCAGGTTTACAATGTTGATTTAGTTTTCTCGCGTCTAATGTCACCCTAATCTTTCCATTGGCCTTATTTACAATACATAGGGGATTCACAAACTCTGAATTCGAAATCTCAATAACCTCATCTTCTAACATTGACTTTATAACTGCATCTACCTCTTCTCTTATTGTACTAGGGATAGCTCTCGCTTTATGTGTAAAAGGTTTGATGGGTATCATCTCAAACGAATGAGTATAAATATTACATTTACCAGGTTTCTCAGAGAATACTTCTTTATTTCGGATTAATATTTCAAACAGTTTATCCCTCTGTTGTTCATTTAGTTGATCAGCCTGAGTTACTTTTTCCCTCAACAATTCTTCTAAGTCTTCACTACTCTCCCTATCATAGTACCTAGTTGCATCAGAAACCCTCAAATTGTCTATGAAATCATTTTTATCCCATTCTACATTTTCTTTATTATCGACTCTGTACTCTTTGACATTTACTTCAGTTAATTCCATAGCTCCTACTTTAACATATTCTACAAAGAATGTATCCCCTTGGATTTCTTCTTCCTCTTTTTCTCTTACAATAGTTTCTGAACTACTATCTTCCACAAAAGGCACTATAATGGTCTCATCTTCAACTTTCATTTCTAGAATCATGTTTTTAAAATTCACCACAGCTTCCCAGGCATAAAGACAATCACAACCTATTATAATATCTGTCACAAGTCTTCCTACAATCAGAAATAAAATTCCAAGTATTCTCCCATTTATTTCAATATTTATCATTGCTTGAAATTTTACTCTCTCTTTTCGTTTTCCCACAGCTAGCGAGCAATATATCCCATTAACTGGTAAAGACATTACTTTAAAGCCACTACTTTGTAAATTATCATAAAAATTTTGTGAGCATACTGTGCTATTTGATCCCGTATCTATAATTGCATTGTATTGTTTTCCATTTACTCCAATTTTGATTTTAGGTGGATCTCCTACTTTTTCGTTTTCGTCGTTTCTATTTTTCCATTCTCTTTTCTTTTGTATCATCATTTGCCTTCTAGGACTATTTATTTCCGAGTACTTATCACAATCATTACTAGGATACCCAGTTCTCACTGAAGGCGCGTTTGACCGGGTCTGGCGTTTCCCTGATTTTTATGTATTGCTCCTGTACTATTTCCCGAATTGTTACTTCTGTTTTCCTGCATTAAATCGGGGTTACTTCCTACCATGTTTTTGACCGTGTTAATGGCCTCAACCATTTCTGCATTTTCGGGGGAATTTCGTCCACTAGAATACCTTTCTCCCTGTCTTGGTGACCTCGGTCTAAACTCGTTATCTCCATTTGTCCAATACCCATCATTTGAATTTCTACTATGTCCAAAATAACGTCCCCGTCTACCTCGATCAAATCTATTTGTATTCATATAATTCACCCTTATATTTCTTCCCCTTAGATTACCATTTCTATTTTGGTGATGTCCTTCCTGGTTATATCTACCTTGATTTTCCCACCGGAATGATTCCATCCTTGGTACTGGTCCTTTATATCTTTCCCTAACCTCACTTCTATTCTGATAATACTGTGCCCCTTGCCCGAAAGAATTTACAGTTTCTTTTCCTTCATATGTATTTCCAAATGCGTGTTTTGGCTTATTGACTTCTAAGGCTGATAATAATTCTATCATAGCTGCAATGCTATCGGGTCGGGCTATGATTAGGTAATGTTGAAGTGTTTCCGGAAAATGTGGAGTAACTATATTTATTAGATCTTTCTCATCCAAGGGAGGATCCAACATCTTCGATTTTCTCGCTATTCTCATAAAATAGTTGACCATCGATTCCTCCGATCTAGGATTAAATTTTCCATTGCTTAATTCAACTCTAATATTGGCCTGCCTACTAGCTCCCCAATATCTGGTTAAAAAGATGTTTCTAAAGGTCCTGTAGTCATTATTGTTACCCATAGAAAGGCCTAGCCAATTAGCAGCATTACCCTTTAGGCATTTTCTTACTATCACCATCTTGTACTCCTCTGGTATACGTTTCACCGTGAAGTACTCTTGTAACCCTTCTAAAAAGGCTTTAGGATCATCTGAATCTTCATTTTCAAAAACTGGAGGTGTCATTTCATTTAAGACATGGTTAGGCCAATGTAAATTTGAATTGTCACCTATCCCTGAGCTATTTCCGAGATCAGAATGGGAATTACTGTTACCTCTATTTTGCATCGAAATGTCAGCTGATACATCTGGTATTGCCTCGTTTCTTGCAACTTCATTACTAAGATTGTTGTGATTACATGCATTTTCATTTAATTTCAAATTTTCTAAGGCCTCTTTTACCTGAGTAATTTCTGTTACTACTCCTTTTATTTGGTCTGTAACATCCTCCAAATTTCTAGCCTGCCTTTCATTTTCTACATCAGATCTTTCTATTCTAATTTTACACCCCTGTAACTCTTCTCTAATTTCTTCCCTTTCTTTATCCAATTTTTCACTCACTTGTTGACCTAATTTCTTTTCAGAATTCTTTACTTCTTGCCTTATTGTCTCTAATTCTCCCTTAACCTGTTCTCTATTTTCTTTTACTTCACTACTGACTTTATTAATTTCCTCCCTAACTTCTTCCCTAAAGGTTTCGAAAACTCTCCTCTGATTCTCCAATTGCATTCCCAATTCCTGTTGTCCCTTTTCTAATTTCTGTCCTAACTCTCTACTAGTTTCGTCTATCTTACTCATCTTTTGACTTAACTCTGTACTCATCTTTTGACTTAACTCTGTACTCATCTTTTTTACTGTTCTTAATTCTTTACTATTTTCATCTATCTTTTGACTTAACTCTGTACTCATCTTTTGACCTAACTCTGTACTCATCTTTTTCACTGTTCTTAATTCTTTACTATTTTCATCTATCTTTTGACTTAAATCTGTACTCATCTTTTTCATTATCGTTTGAAACATATTCTCTATTTCTGACATAAATGCTGGCCTTTCTGAATTACTACTAAACATTTCTGCACTACCTCTAGGTGTTTCTCTAACGTTCTGATCTTCTAATTCTTGGCATATTCTGCTACCAATTACATTCCGATTAAATTCTTCCATCCTACTTATACTTTCCTGAATTTCCTGACTATCAAAACCTCTAAACTCACTATCACTGTCTTCCATTTCTAAGCTATTTACATGTGTTTTTCTACTCACCAAAATTTTCAATATTTTCACTATTTCACTTTAACTGCACTTAAACTTGTTCACTACACGTTTCACAGATGTTGACGCGCTGGGCACCTTCTTGTCTGCTGGTTCGATGGTGGCTCGGTCGTCTTGGGGTTTGGTCCATTCTTTCGAAGCCACACGTTGGGAAGCCAATTTGAAGCTGTAGTATTGCTTCCTAGTTATTACCTCGCCATTTGAAGCTGAAGTCGTTGATGATGTGGTTCGGTGTGTTGTCTCCGGCTAGCTGAGCTTGATCTCTGAGCTTGATCTCTTTATCTCGGGTTTGCGTGAGTGTAAAGGACAACCCAAGAACAACTTTGCACATCAATTTATTTTATATTAAATATTTTCGGGAGTTATGCCGATTCTATATGTGTATCTGTAGAAGCATCGCAATCACATCTGCGCAGCACGAACTGCACGAACTCCCGTACTGCTCTCTGGTTGAGTACTGACTAGACGCTTCTCTCTTACCCACGCCAAGAAGACCGTTCGCTTCCAATTTGAATGTCATGACGTCATCCACGAAAGCCTCGTATCCAAAATGTTATTTTCTTTTCCCGCAATTTAGAAATGTCCCTTTCTATTATAACATGTTCTTTTATGAATTTTGAATATATAATTACCTTTTTAGGATTAAACGATGTTTACTTTATATTTTATTAAATATATCGCGCGACTTTTAAGGTTGGTAGAACTGACTTTCGAACGTGTATTTTAAACTATGTGGTATGACGTCATGACTCGTTAATTTCAAACCAATAATGCGTTTATACTACAAATTTAACGACTATCATTTACTCATATCTTGCTCACCTTACAACACTTGCTACTCTATTATCTATTTATGTTATTACTCAATATTTATCGCAAATCTCATATCCGGCAATTAAATTAAAACGTATCTTTTTCAAAAGCCCATTCAATCGGAAATCTAAATTTCGGTATCAATATTATTAGCAATGTAGGCACAGTATGTCTGAAAAATACTTTGATACTGTTTCTCAATATATATCCCTGTTCCTGATACCCAAACACTCTCCTTTGCTACTTTTGTTTTTGTTAAATATTTTATGAGCTGTATGATAAGTGATATGTAAATTCACATTCTTATTTAAAAGTTTGTACAGTAGCAATGCTATTTGATTCCTCCCATAGCAACCAGCAGATTAAATGTCACTGAAATAATGCATTACTGCACACTGTGTAATAATCCAAAGTCAGTTATACACAAGGAACATTTGTTATAAAGTCCTAGTTTGGGAAGATAATAAGAACCTGGTTGGCACCAGGTTTAAAGTTTTGGTGCTACTGCTGAAAATACAATGGGACTGCACTTATATAGAATTGTATTTAAGCACAAACAGCTAAGTTATTTTTGAGCTTTGCTACTGTACATGTATGTATACTACTATGAAATACCTATGTTTACAAATATTTAATCTAGGTGTTACAATGAATGAAACTACTGTATTTATAAATTATAGCATAACAGATTAATATCATGCATTTTCCATTTATAGCCAGGCCATAGATTGTATATATGTGTAGTTTGCTTTCACTGCAATAACCTTCATATTTTTCCACTGCTCATGACAGTGAATGACCCACTCAAGGCTAGGTTTATCAGCTGTATCAGTTGCTGCCTTCAGTTCAAGGCATAAAGAGTAGAGTTTGTTGAATGTGTATCTCAGAAGTGAAAACTTATTCAAGACATCTGTGTTGTGTAGCCATTATACAGTAAAACCTGCCTAAAATGGAATGCAATCGTTCCAGTAATATTTTTCCATTTTCACAGCTTTCTGTCTTACAAAGGGTTGTACATATTTTAGTAAAACGAAGTACAAAAATACAACCGTATAGAATTAAACTGAAGGAATAATTTAAAATAAAGTTCTCTAAATAAAAAATAGGTTCAATTGCATGTTTTGCTGTCTTTTCAACTTACATGTTATACATAATTGCAGTTTCTCCATTAGTTTCTTCCCCCCCCCCCCCCCCCCCCCACAGTGCACTGTTGCGACTTCTTCACAAGAGAGTGCCCTATGATCCTCTTTGCACCCTGCATCAGCTCCAGGAGTTCTGGGACATTGTTGGAAGCTGCAAATTCCTGAAGGTCACTTACAACAGATAATGCTTCTCTAAAAATGCATATTTTTGGCTCCCTTTCATTGTCATTGTCATCGTCATCATCGTCTTTTCCTTCCATGACTTCACAACTACTGTTTCCAGCAGCAACATCTGCTGCACTTTGAATGTCTTCAGTCATGGCAAGTTCGTTATCAAAGTATATAACTATGTATTAAACATAATGAAAATCCGTTGTGGTTATCTATGCAAACGGTTCTGGAAAAACTATTCCATTTCTGTATTAGGCAGTTTTCTGGTTTAGTGTTATTTAACATAGGAAATTGCTCCATTTTGAGATTTATTTTCCGGTTTTCCAGATTTCCGGTATATAGGGCGTCCGGCTTAGTCAGGTTTTACTGTATTATTTCACTGAATTCCTATAGAAGAATCCACACTTTAACAAAGAATTTTTATGTATGACAATACAGGGTGTTCATTTTTATTTATTCCTTCAGTGGTCACGTATGACATCACTGCTGTGTGGCGAGCCTTTAGTTGCAACAGGTTGAAGAATGACTGCATAGAGAGCACCCATGGTTGAATGTTGTAGGGATGTTTAGCTCAGATATCAAGGCTTATGTTTGATATTTGCAAAGATCCTCATAGAGCGTACAATGCTAGTTTCTTCTGGTGGATTATTAGAAGACTTAAGCAGAACTTAAGCACATATGTGTGCATATTAGCGCAGTGGCTTGGTCATCTGTAAAGTTTTAAAAATGTTTATTGGGTAAAGTCTAGGAGATTTCAATGGACATGCATTACATAGGAAACGTAATGGATTACATTTCCTTAGGTGAAACAGAACCATATGCATGAAAAAAAGTTAAAAACTTAAGAACTGTTTAGAACAGGGCCTTATTAATTAAGAATTTTATCTTCTTCCACCCTGAGATATGTTTTGAAAGTAAGGAATTAACTTATTTTTGTTTAGGCATCACAAAGATACAAAATACCTGGATGTATATCTGTGTGTCATTTATGAATGGGATGCCATAATAAAGTACCTATGTGAAATAATTTGGGTTAGTGTTTAACATTTATCTTAGAATTCTGCAAGCTGTCTCATGGAATTCCTCATACCTATCCAGAAAATCATCATATCCCTCATATTGTATTGATATCCCTCTTCATTCAGCAATCTGGTTCAAAAATAGCATTCCAATTAGAATTAGAAAAGCCACTAAATCCTTTGCTGGCAAAGGCCTCCTACCCCCAGTAGGTTTATTTCACTTCAAGTCAGTTCAAATTTCAAGTCTTTTCACTTTACATTAGTTATTGTGTGCTGCCTGCACTCTATTCTAAACCTAAAGTATTGTCTTTCCATTTTCCACAATTTTCTTCACTACACTACACTTCTAGTTTCTAAGATCTGTTAGTTTTGTTGTAAACTTAAAATTGTGATGATCCACTCTTTCCTGTTCTTTGTTAGTCATGTCCACTATAGTCCAATCACTTCTGTGAAGTCCTGTGCCCATCTCCTTCTTGGTATCCCCCTTCTTCTGTTTCTTCTTCTTGAGTCCCACATTATGGCAGCATCTGTCTGCAGCTAGTCTGGCTACATGTCCTCCCCATTTCTATTTGAGTCCTCTTGTTGTCTTTGATGCCACTTTGCAATCTCTGTTCTTTGTTCCCTGTTTTGTCTCATAGTTTAATTTCCAGGATGTTTCTCTCCATTTTGTGCTGGAATATCTGTATCTTCTGTTCTTGTTTTGTCAGTGTCCAGGTTTGGTTACCACATGCTGGCATCAGCATGATGCAGGTTTATAAGTTCTCTAATCTTAATTGAATGTTAAATGTCTTTGTCTAGGTGTAGGAATTTGAGACCCCAGAATTTCCCCCATGCTTGACTCATTCTTCTTCAAATTTCTTTGTCCCCTTTTTCTGTTAGGCTCACTGCTTGACCCAAATATATGTATTCATATGTATTCATTTGTTTATTATTATTGGTCTCTCTGTGCTGTTTGTCATTGCCTTGGTCTTTATAGGGTTAATTTTTAGTTTGCTAACATGCTTTTAGTGCTCAGTTCTACTACCATTTCCTGTAGTCCTGTGGTGGGTTTTGTGAACAACACTGTATCATCTGCAAATCTTAAATTTGAAAGCATTCTTCCATTGATGTTTATCCCTTACCTCTTCCAGCTCAGTTTTCTGAAGTTTGCCTCTAGTGTGCAAGTGAAGAGTTTGGGCATGATGGGGCCACCCTGTTTGACTCCTCTTCTTACTCCAAAGATTTCTCCTTTGATTTCTGTCTTCACTTGTGCTTTGGTGTTCCTGTATGTTTCATTTAAGATCCTTATGTAGGTATTTAGAATTGACAGCTATCATTTCTAGTGCATTCAATATGAAATTATATTCTATTGACTCAAATGCTTTTTTATAATTGATAAATACTATGTATTTTTTTTTTTTTTAATTAACGTCCTCCAACATTGTGTCATATCGGACGAAATACTATGTACATTCTTTAATTTAAACATTGTTTCTTCAATTTAACTCATGTGTTTTTTCAATCTTTATTATATTATCTCATCTATAATGCTATAGTTTGTGCAGAAGCCTGCTTGTTCCGGTGGTTGGTTCTCATCCATTATTTTTTTGTTTTTTGTTCCGTTTGTATACTGCTTTTAACTCTGATGGTCATATCGGTGACTTTCTCCTGTGGAACATGTTGCCTTATGGCAATAGTGTTACTTGTTTAATGGTGGGTTTATGTATGTTAAATTCACACACACATACACACACACACAGTCACACTGTCATTCACACTTCCACACTTTGGGGAAGATTGGGAATAATCTTGGCTAGAGAAAAATTCCCATCTCCCAACCAGGAATCAAACTCAGGACCCCTTGCACAGTAAGCAGGTGCTCTACTGACTGAGCTATGGGACCAGCCCCATTTTTTTGTTAATTGGTTTGTAAGTATTTTTGTAATATGGTGTAGTCGTGGAAATTCTGCAGTCATTAGAGAAAGCTCCAAGTGAAAAATACAGTGAAAATTCAGCTGCTGGGGCTGCTAGAAATACCACAACTATACATTAGATGGAGCCACACAGTGGAGGTGCATTTCTAGGTAACTGTAGACTCACTTCAAAAAGTGACATCACAATTTGGAAAGCAAAGGCACAAATAAAAATGAACACTGTATAGAAATTTCCTGGCTTTTCAGTACCAGGTAGGAAAAAAATGTTATTTGTCTGGTTAAGAAGTTTAGGACAGTGAGATTGCTAAACACTAAACCAAATAAGTAAAACAGAAATATACTAACAGAGGAATAAATGGATGAAATTGATGCACCATTTAAACCCTCTCCAATGAAGCCCCTAAGATGTGTAACACAGCACATGGATGTTTCAAAAACATTTGTTCAAACAGCCACTAAACTTTTAAAATTGAAAACCTGGAGCAACTATTGTTTATTAATTACAACCTCATGACAATGAGGAATGTCAGGAATTTAAGTCAAAAAGGTGAGTCGATTAATAACACTACACAACACTTACTTATAATTTACCGGAATATATTTCGTGGACAGCTCTTGTTTTCCTGTTATGTGTTTGAGAGTTGCCCATGTGGGAACAAATCTTAATTTAGAAAAATAGAAACAGAGTATTCAATTTCAATATCCCCGAGAAAGATATCTTCAGCAAGTTCTTTGAACCAACACCAGAGGAGACCTCAGAGGAAATATCACCATCCACACCAGGGAGACTCATCAATTTCCAGTTGATAATGGAGTAAAGTCAGCCTCCGAAACATGTTGCAGTAAATTATAAGTAAGTGTTGTGTAGTGTTATTAATCGACTCCCCTTTTTGGTTTAAATTGATTATTACAACACTGTTTTCAAACTTCCAAGAAAAAAGATACTGTCAGGAATGTCTAAATGCAGATGGGCACCATTATCAACATCACTAAAAATATGGTTAATACTCATTAGAGTACATGTTATTATCACCCATGAGAAACTAACATGGGAGTTTTAGAACGGAAAATCCACAGCACAGCACACTCATGTGTGGTCTATGGCCTGGCACTATAACGAGCACCCTGTATAATGTAACAGCTAGAGCTAGGAAGCTTACATAAACTTATAAAACTATGGCATTAATTGATAATTTGATTATAGTGCAATGATCATATTACTAATTATTGTTAATGTGAATAGAAAATCACCTAAACCAAGATAGCATAGAAATGCGAGGTGGACACAGTTACCATTTGTGTAGTTATATAGCTACTAAGCCAAGAGTAATATTCTTATATGGATTTCCTAGCTCTAGTAATAGCCCTTTTTAAGACCAATGCCTGCCAACTCTCACTAAAATTTAGTACATTAAATTTGAAGATATATTAGTGCCTTCGACTGTATAAACATAAACCGTATTAGTGTAGTACATTTTGTTAGTAAGTTTTAAGAAGGAAAAAAATTAGATTGTTTCATCCATTTAAATTCCAAAAGCTTAATATTTTAATAATGTTCCACTTCAGAGAGTCAAATATATAGATTAAAATCAATTAGTCTATAGGGAATTATTAGTTCATAATGCATAATGAAAATCAATAGATTGAAGTTCAGTTTTACATGTCAGGAATAAATTGTGAATACATTTTTGATTAGATGTGAGATATGTAGTAAGAAGTGAAATCACTGAAAAAGGAAATGAAAATATAAAAATTTTCATATATGTTAACCTTTTATGGATAAGGTTATGAAGAAGTAGAAAAAAAAAGTTAGTACCTCTTATATTGAGAAATAAGGAATCAGATTTAATTACATTTTTTAAATCTAGTTCATTTTGTAGTATAAGTTAGGCTGTGCATCCATTCTGTTGGAGAAATACAGTATGTTTACTACAAAACTTGGTTGGCTGGTGCATGGCCCATGTGACCTTCACTACATTTTCCTACATGCGTGCTAATTGCCATACATGTGTCAGTCTTACCTCTATTAGGTAGGTGTTCTGTGTTTTTCTAGTTCAGTTCACATCTGAATAACATTAGGATTGTTTAGTTTTACTTGAAATGTTTTCAAAATTAATCAATTGCAGTATACAGTACAACAAAGAGTGTTTATGCATTATACATATCTGTTTACACAATCTTCTAGGGAAGTTGTAAGGCAATTTGAAACTAAATTTCCTGATGTGCGTGTTCCAAGTAGAAATACCGTTTGTTTGCTTGTAAATAAATTCAGGGAGACGGGATCAATGTGTGATAGGAAAAGAAAGATTAAATGGCGTATGCTCACAGAACAGAAATTAGATGAAATCAGAGTAAGCTTAGAATGGTCACTTCAAAAATCTTTTAGGGGTCCTGCACAAGACCAAATTAAAACAAAATATCAGGGGATAAATTAACACTATAAAAGAAGCTGAACTAATGCATGTGAATGAAAATTTCCTTAGAAGATGCCATAAATGTATTGCTGCAGATGGACGGCATTTCCAACATCTTCTGTGATAAGGCATGTTTTGTGTTTATTCTGACAATTGTTAATGTGATGTGACATTTCATTTGACACCAATGCATATATGACCAGGAGATGGGCCGTGCAACTGCCAACCAAGTTGTGCAATACATGTCTGTGAGACAGGCCATGCACCTGCTGGCCAAGTTTTTAAGTAAACGTACTGTAGGCCTTCCATTAGGTTCTGGGCTTCCTGTCAAACAGTTTTTTGATAAATACAAATATTTATAAAAAGTGTTAAAAATTTGTTACATTGGTATTACAGATATTACACAGAAATTGAGGCATTTTTTATGAATGTTAAGCTGCAAAATACAGTTTCCCTTCTTTTCCTTGCATAATAGATATTATACATCAAGAGTTCCCATTGACCATACTTTTCTAAGCATTTGTTAAAGCTCATCCATAAAGGGTTAACATTCCATGACTGATGTACATAACCAGCATTTGAGATTTTAACCTATGTGTTCATTCACTGTTTATAATCTCCATGCCTTGTCTTCCTGCATATCTTTATTACGGGAACAATTATTTCTGTTGAGACATAATGATTTAATATGCCAAGTAAGTGGAGTCTTAAAGTTGTTTAAGGCTTTTGTATATCTTCAAGAATACTCACCAAACATTTAGATGATAATGGAATGTTATGTTCTAAAGCAGTCCATTTCCCCTTGGGTAGACCATAGAAGAGAACCATGACTTGCCTAAAAATGTACTAGATAGAGCTGCTGCAATGAAAGCTTACCAATCAGCAGGACGCACAGAAGACTATTTTCATACCATACCAACACACCTATTGTATCCCTATTATGGGCTCCAGTATCTAATAACATTTTGAGGTACGCATATTGAAGTAAATGAGTAGAGGGGAGTAGAAAATGGGAGCGGCAGGTATAGTGTAGGAAATGGAAATGGCATATGACTTTCAATCAAGTGAGGTAATGTGGCTTTATCCAAATGGTACCAAAGACTCACACAGCTCTCAATGGCAAGCTTTCATTGTGTTATCTCTTAAGTGATGCAGCAATGATTTTGCCATTGCTTTTCACAGTAAGGAAATGCTTGACATCACATACATCAAATCTTTAACATGTGATGGAAGTTTTTGCATGATTGAAAAACGCCCTGCCCTGGCCAAAAATTGTATACAAGTCCTTTTATGTACCAGTTAGGAGCAATGAGCATCACTTTGAAAAATGCTCAAACATCACTTTTTTTAAGAGAAACAAACCATTCTTTATATCACTGTTGAGTAAAGTTCTGACACCATTGGAAACATTTTTAAATGACAACTTATATTCTTATGTATACCATCTCAAAGATTTTATTATTGTGTACGGTTATACCAGCTATCATTTTGTATTATACAACAAACATTGCTGTGGTAACCAAATAAATGGTAGAATTTCCTGGCGTTATTGATGAAGTTGTAACACTTAATGAAAGTGTTTGGAGTCTTTTCATTATCTGAACTATTTCCCTGAACTATAGTTCAGATATAATACTGGGATATCAACAGAAAATTTTATAAGTTTAAATGTTTCAATTATTAACAACAAAAGTTGCAATAATATCTAACTCTGCTTCATTTAAGTGCTGATATATTGCCTCCCTCTTGCATACATGATTAATGCTTAAGCTTATGGGGTTGTTTTTGTTGCTGCATTATTTGTGCACTTATGAGAATATCTTCTGGTATGCATCTGTCAGATGATCATGTGTTATGTGCTATAACAATATGACCTGCTCGACTACAGCGCGAAGCCATAGAAATTGATAAACATGCCAATAACTTCAATAGGAAAGAGGAAGCCCTTAAGCTCAACAAAACTTGGTACCCCGTCATCGATTACATTAAACAACACAGACAGTCAAGCAACACAAACCAATCAGAATCTAGTAGCGCTCGAGATGCAGCTAGCCCCCTCCCACCAACCGCACTGCCTCAGCGAGCCCCGACCCAATCAGAGAAGACCCCTCCGTGTATAAATTCCGCATCCCAGACAGTCAACGCCTCAGACGCAACAGTGCCTTCACCAAGAAGACTTCGACCACGCCACCAATGATGTCCACCGCAGTAGTGGACGAAACGTCTGGACCAAGTTACTCCAGCAGATCACGGCAAATCAGCCCGGAAGACTCTTTTAGAATTTCGAACACCGGCCGTGAAAGCCTACGCCTACTCACAATATGACCTGTACTTCTGAATTTGTCGCTTCTTGTCAACTCTATATCTAGGGCCTTGATTTTGCTGATATGATGCTTCATACTGGGCAGTAGAATTATGTCTATGTTGGTACAGAACTGAAAACCAATTCAATTTCCACTTAGAAGCTATTATTATGAAAAAATATGCCTAAATATTATGAATTACCTTTCAAATTGTGTTTATTTGTGAAAGAATGAAAATGATTGGGCTTTAAATAATGGATCATGTGAGTTTTGACTCTAATCTCTGGATCATGAGAGTTTTAAAACATACCAACTTGGAACATGTGAGTTTTGATGGTAAACATTTAAGAGCAACACTTGAATATGACCAACAAAGGATCAATTGTAAAACCAGAATTAAACTTTAAAAACTTTTATAAAGTAAATGTTTATGTTAGTTATGTTATTTATTATGTTACCTATAATATTTATTTTAAAGAGTGAATGTATAAATCATGTAATATTATGCAATATAATGGGGCATGATGTTGAAATTAAAAAATAAAACCCATAACAATGGTTGTATAGGACAATTAACACCTTTTTCAATCATACACAACAATAAAATTCTTTGAGATGATTTGCAAGAAGTATAGGGTGTGATTTAAAAAGGTTTCCAAAGATTCCAAGAACAAAAATATTTTGCTCAAATGGAAGGATATCACTCTGATTAGTTTTTATCAACTGATAATTGAATCACACAGTTAAATGTTACACAGCAATGAAACGTAGTAAAAAATAATCATGCATCCATGAAAAATCAATATGTAGGTAAGTTGTATTAAGATTCCCTGCAGGAAGAAGAAAGCTAACTTTGATTTGGACTTTCAACATAATCTACATCCATAATCCAAGTGCAGAGTGACTTTCTGAATACACTGTATTACAATAAATAAATAGCTCATTGCTATGGAAACTGGGATAGCAAATGATTCATAATTTCAGTGTCATTTGTTTTGCCACATATTCAGAAATGGGAACTAAGGGTTAAATGATTATTGCTTCCCATGATATCTTAACCACTCATATGACAAGTCCAACACTAATATGTGTATGCAATCTAATGTTTTGCAATGTCTTAAATGTTGTCTTATTAACAGTATATGAACTGGCGCTGTGCTTATAATGAAATGCTTAACTCTTAGATATCTACTATTTTCACACATGATTTTGAAACAAGTGGATTAATTCAACAGATGCAATGACTACAGAAAAACTGAGCAAAAATGTGGCTCAGGTAAAGTTAAAGCTATGAGCAATATTAGTTTTCTGTCAAATCAAAAATATTTCCAATACTAAGAGAAAAGTACACAAAGAAAACTGATTGTGATATTTTTACTTTCTCTGCTGGTAATTAGAGGAAGTATTGTATTCCACCCAAAAATTTCATGTCAAGATTTCACCGGAAATATGTTTAGAGGCCCCCTGAATCCAAAAGATTTATTTTTAGAAAAAGGTCCATGTGTGTATGTCTGTCTGTCTGTGTGTGTCTATCAGTCTATGGACAGCATAACTCAAAACAAAAAGTTGGTTAAAATCCAAAGTTGGTATTTAAGTTTAATGCCTCTCAAGGATGCGACATGAAGATTTTGAAGAAAATTGCTTCACCCTAAACTACCCTCTACATGGAAAATTTTTCAAAAATTTTGATTTTCTTGAAAATGGCTCTAACGATTTTGATTAAAATGACATATGTTTAAAATATTTTATGAAAAATGAAATGCATATTTTGAATTTTCTGGCTATAGCCTATGTAGTCCTGTTTACTCTGGATGACTTTTGCATACCTGTAAACCATAAGAGATAGACCAAATCTTACTATACAAAAAATGTGGATCTTACTAAAACACAATTTATGTCCAAATAAATGGTTTTGCAGAGTGAACCATTTCGGAGGTATTCCTTGTTATCTGTATCAGAAAACTTAAACTTTCATTAAATGCTACATCGCTGTTCATTTTTTTCATATGTTAACCGTGCAAAGAGAATGGAATCTCAAAACTTTAGAAGATTTGACTGTCACTCAAAGCCTACTGTATTCCCATATTGCCCTTGTACCTACAAGGGGATAATAAGACAATTTCTACAAATGTTTATCTCAACTAACACGAAGAAGATATAGGAATAAGAGTTTGTAAGAATGGTTAGTACAAGAGAAGAGAAAGTCATGTGAGTGCAACACATCAGATTTTCTATCAGAACTTCAAAACGTATGCTTCAAAAATTCATGCTGTAATCAAAGAAAATGGAAAGTTTAGAATCACAAATGATCCAAATCCACATTATTACTGTAGAATATTTTATCCCACTTCTGAAAACACTGTTATGCTTTTAGGGTTTTAATGAAATGACAGTTTTAGAATAAAACTTGATTTACTTAACCAAACATTTTCTGTTAGTCACTTATGTACTTACATTATAATGATAAATCAAACTAGAACACACAAATTGGATGGGAGAAAGAAAGAAAAGGAAAGGAAAGAAACGAAGTAAGGTATATATAAGTTGAAAATACTCTAAAATATGCAAGTTGTATCATAATAATATTGATGGGAAAGCTTGATGAGTCATATTTATAAATGAAAAGAGATCAACTAAGTAACGAGGGACTGAAAGAGAAGAAAATAAATTAAAGACAAGTGAAGATATATACAAAATTAGAGAAAAAAAAGTTTAATTAAATGCAAAAACATACACATAAAGGTTTATGAAAAGATCTATGACAGTGCACAATATTAAGACATCTCTTTAATTTTATGTTCTACCTTCATCCTAATTTGATAGAAGGAGAAAAGAAAAGTTAATATAAATAAGAAAATATAGTCTTGTTATAACACCAATTTGTTTTATTTTTTAATTCATGTGTGTATAACAAATTAATTTGAAATATACTACCATATAAAAAGATCATTATGGCAGATGCAAAGTTTAATGGCAGCTGATAGCTGACCATTACTATTCTATTTCCTGTTGTGCAAATAAATTTTGTGGGTGCAAATGATATATCACCGGCTTTACAGCATGAAATATACTACCATATAAAAAGATCATTATGGCAGATGCAAAGTTTAATGGCAGCTGATAGCTGACCATTACTATTCTATTTCCTGTTGTGCAAATAAATTTTGTGGGTGCAAATGATATATCACTGGCTTTACAGCATGGTTTCACAAATGTTTAGCTATACAACATCGCAAGGCATGACAAGTCTATGATTGAATTTTGAGTTGAGTCACCCACCATTAAATTTGGCATCTACCATAGTTCTTATCATTTCTATATTTTTCACATAATGAGAAGATGAGAAAATCTATTGAATTTCTGTTTACATAACATAATACATTCTAGATATATGGGGGCAGTCCGGAAAGTCCCACACATTTTGAAATAAACAATTAACAAAATGAAAAAGTCAAAATTTGTTATTTACATTTGAAAGGTACACTCTTAAGCTATTTTTCTACATAACTGCCATTCAAATTGAGGCATTAATCATACCATGGCACAAGTTTTTCAATACCCTCCCTGTAGAACTCTTGCTGCCTGCAATTTCAACCTCTGGTTTACACCAGCATGCAGTTTGGCATCAGTGTCAAAGCGTTTTGTACTGAGTCATTTCTTCATTGCTGTTCCCTAAGTTCTGTAATTGTGAAAAAAACGATTTTCAGGAATTTTGTCATTGATTTTCATTACCAGTTCATCTGTCACAAGGCTACCACTGCAGTCTTCATCGTGAACATTAGTATGGCCATTTTGAAGATCAATGCAACATTGCCTAACTTGGCTTTCACTCATTCCCTGCCCATAAACATCACAAAGTTGATGATAAATTTGAATCGGTTTGTTGTGTTTAATCAACAAAAACCTTATCAAAGGCTGCACTTCACAAGTGGCGGGATTTTCTATTGCTGCACACATTTTGACTGCTTACAGAGAGTAAAGTAAGGAAGGCATAGTCCTCACACTACCAGAGCTGGATGTGTAGTGAGTGTAGGAACGTTCTGACACCAAAATGGCAGCTCTAGCCCTACACATTGCCACGATAGACCAAAACGTGGGACTTTCTGGACTACCCTCATTGAACTCACTCTTAGACACTCTTCCAATCTACCAAGTTCATTGTTTATTGATTAATAAAGACCAATTCTAAGGCAATTGCTTCTGTAAACTCCACTGATACATATCTTGATTAATCAATGTATAAGTGAAGTGGCACAATGTTTACCTTCAGTTTTCTTTAAGTTGTATCCCATTTAAGTGTTTTAATTTATACTATATGTGTCATCTACCTTATATTTTTTCTGGAAGATTTGCTAAGTTATACATAATTTGTATTTGATGTTACTATTTTATATTTATGTTAATGAGTTTAATGTACCTAATTTGTTATTATGATTACTTTGGATACATTTAACATAAGGTAGTACATACTTTCTAGGTATGAATTATTTTATATGTGGAAGGGTGAATAACCTGTTTACCCTTTCTTGGCATCATTATATATATTTACTGTTGGAAGTGGGTAAAAATGTTGTGTAAGGAAGGGTTAACTATTGATAATTCTCTTTATTGATATTTATTCTGTTTTTTCTTTAAATTTATGTTATCATAACTTAAAACAAGTAAACAAGAATGAAACAATATGTCACTCATATTTTTATACGAATGCAAACATTTCATTCAGCTAGGTACTGCACTAAATTCTGTAAACATCCAAGGATGTTTACTTTATCACTGTTTATTTTACATGCACCCATCACATTTTTACTTTCTCTACTATGTAAAGTAAATAGAGCAAGTATTGTATTCCACCTAAAAATTCAATGTTGAGATTTCACCAGAAATATATGGTTTGAGGACCCTTGAATTAAAAAAAAAAGCATTTTTAGAAAAAGGTCTATGTATGTTGTATGTGTCTGTCAGTCTGTGGACAGCATAACACAAAAACGACAGGTCGATTAAAAATCAAAGTTGTCATCATTGAACATCACTGGTTAGGATTTCAATGTTGGACTTTACCTACTGAAGTGTTATCAAATTTGTGGTAAAAGACAGCTGGACCCATGTAAAATCAGCAGTGATTGGCAGGTGTAGATATCAACAGGACTTTGGTAACAGTGTCATGAAACACATGTTTTGAATCGATGAAACCTTTTACTGTGATTTTATGTTTATTTAACCTAAGGTAATATCAATAAAATTAGACAACACTGAATTATGTACTATTCTCACTAAAGGAGAATTATATAAGTTAACCCTTAAAAAAGATAAACGTTTTATCTAACTTCCAGCAACAAATATACGTACAGGTACATATATTTAATTAGAAAGGGTTAAATGTTTTTGATTGAGAATATTGTAGTGCTTGTTTTTGAACAGTTACACTGAAGAATAACAAAACATCTATATGATTAATAGTCGATAAAACAGAGAACGAACAATTGCCAAGACAGAAATAAAATCAAAACTTCAAGTAAAGTAAAATGAGGCTGGAATTAGTATCTCAGGTAAAGAATTGTTTAGCACAAATTAGTGACATTAAATAGTATAAGCTCACAGTTTTAACTAGTTGGTGCTCTTAAATGAAATTTTTAAATGTGATCCATCCAATTTGTTCCTAGAAAAGGAGTAACACAATAAAAAAACATTCTTTGTAGTATCTAGATATTAGCTATATTTAGGTGTATTGCATACTAGTCTAGCAATGTAAACTTTCCTTTTGATATGAAGGGCCTATAGTGTAAGTAGCCATAATCAGAATTTTGTTAAATAAAAAATCGATTGTTAATTGCTTACAGTAAGTAAAATACTTCACTCCATACCTTAAGCATTTAATTTTGTTCTTCCTTTTCCCTTTCTGATTCTAACTACCTCTAAAAATAATTAAATTACCCTGAACTTTACTATGAAACAATAACTAGTGAATTTAAATCACTACTTAGCAGCAGGTTCATTTTGCATGATCTGTAGTCAGATATTTCTCAGGGACTGGTATAGAGAGCAATTTAAACCATAGAGGTGAGTTGACTTACTTATAAGTGACAACACTTACTTATAATTTACCAGAACAAGTTTTGGAGGCTGACTTTCCTCCATTATCAACTGGATATCGACTGGTTCTCGCTGGTCTGGATGGTGGGCTTGGGCCTTCGAAAAATTCAAATAAGGTTTCAAAGAACAGAACATTCAACTAGCACCAGTGAACCAATACTCCAAAAACAATCTACTGAACTCAAACATCAAAGATGCCATCCCACCCAATAAAAAATTTGGCATATACCAAATTGAATGCAGTAACTGTAATGAAGTGTATATAGGAAAAACCAAAAGAAATTTAGAAATAAGATCCAAAGAACACTTTAGAAAAGTAAAAAACAAACAGTTGGAAAAATCAGCAGTTGCCACTCACTTTTGGACAAAAAACCACAACATAAAGAGCCGAAACTCCTCAAATATGTAACAGGAAAACAAGAGTTACCCACGTGGGAGTAAATCTTCATTTTGAAAAATAGAAACAGAGTATTTATTTTCAACATCCCCCAGAAGGATATCTTCAGCAAGTTCCTTGAACTACCACCAGAGGAGACCTCAGATGAAACATCACCATCCATACCAGGGAGACCTAGTCGATGTCCAATTGATAATGGAGGAAAGTCAGCCTCTGAAATATGTTCCGGTAAATTATAAGTAAGTATTGTGTAGTGTTATTAATCGACTCACCTTATTGGTTTAAAATATGATTTGAAGCTTTCCTGGCAACGGACATATTCAAGATGCTCTCGGGCTTCGAGCCAGTGTAGTGATGAAGAGACATCGACGTTTCGGGAGTGTACATTTCTCCCATCTTTTGGTTTAAATTGATTATTACAACACTATTTTCAAACTTCCAAGAAGAAAAATAGAGAGCAATGCCCAATGGGGAGAGAGATGGAGAGAAAATGGGGGAAATGTTAATACTATTTGTTACCCCCTGGTAGGGGCAGCTGCAAGGATGTCCCTCTCAAATAAAATAAGTCGTAAATGTATATTTTAAAATACTATTTTATTCTATATTTATCAAATACATGAGAAATACAACACTTTCCAGTGTATGGAAAGCATGACAGGAGGAGCTGACAAAGAAGCTGCAATTCAACATTATTGTTCTAGGATTCATACTTGAGTCACAGTGGCAAATCTCAGAGAAATACAGAAGAATTCAGTTCTTCATATCTGGCAATCATAGTCATCTATGGGTATAAGCTTAGTACATCAAATGCTTGCAAAGAGCAGCACATGCAATTAGATGTGCCATTTTACACAGAGTTGGTGCAATACAAATTAAACCATTCATTAACCTCTTAAAATAAAAGCCCAAGTATACTCATGTTTTTAATTTTGACAAAATAATAAAATGCTGAATATACTTGGGCTTAACATTTCTAACTGACATACATTTTAAAAGGGGCCTCAGGGGTCTCCGTGTAGGGGATATGTGAATAGCGACCACAAGGTACCCAAGCTGAGCAGAACATTACTTCCACTTACTGGTGTTTTGCTCCTCACTGTAACTTTTCTATCTGACCTTACCTTGGTCAACTCTTGTTCTCTTCCGACCCCGATGCTATTAGGGTTGATGAGGGCTAGGGAGTCTTTATTTTTCCAACCTCTCCATTTCTCTAATTTCTCTATAAAATCTTAACCCCAACATGCTGACCTGTCATGGCATGTAATACTTCCTCTGATTGGTAATCAGAGGATATGGTCGGTGAATTTATTTTGATAATTCTCCTGGTCAGGTCGGTGAGACCCGTAAACCAGCGACAGGTGTGGTCCTCCAGACATTCTGGGGGTTGTGAGAGAGCGATGTGACCGCCAAAACATAAAAATATGGTACTCTCTAAAAAACGGTTACTATTACTGCTATTGCTCTCTTCAATATCATTGTGAAAAATATTGGAGAGCAAGAGGATTAATGACTTCATTGTCAGAAATTCAGCATTAGCTAACAACAACATTTTAAAAGGCTGAATTTGCTTGTTCTGTTTCATGTTTTAGTAGTCCCTTGATTCTTTCTATAGTTTTTGCTGTGGTCTGTATATTTCTGCCAACAGATGTCTTTGTCTGCAAGTTCATTGATATTTTTACTTTCTCCACTGGTAAGCAGAGAAAGTATTGTATTTCACCCAAAAATTCTATGTCAATATTTCACTGGAAATATATGTTTTGAGACCCCCTGAATCCAAAGAAAGTATTTTTAGAAAAAGGTCCCTGTGTGTGTCTGCGTGACTGTCTGACTGTCTGACTGTCTATGTCTGTCAGACTGTGGACAGCATAACGAAAAAATGAAAAGTCGGTTAAAAACCAATGATCTAGATATAAGCTGTTCTTTCATACCTGCACTTCTTTTAGCTCCTGAGATCATCACCATCCATTCGTTCTTCAGATTCAGTATTACGGTTTCCTAATTCAATGTTCTTGTCATTCAAATCTGCATCACTTTCCTCCACCTCTGTAAAATCCACACAGGTTTCACTATTATTTTCCTCAAGCAGTTTGCAAATCTCTTTCTCTGATAAATTCTTTAACTTAAAAATAATAAATAAATGCACACACATCACCAGATATAGAAACCAGAGAGTGCATTACATGGAAAACAAACATAAAGGCCCTTTAAATGGTTATTACATTTACCTCTGCATAACTGCAGAACTAACGATGCATCCATCACAAGAACAGGCACATGTGCTTTTTACAATGTTCAACACCTCATTATTAGAATGCACTAAGCCATCTGAGAATGTTGAGGAAATAAACAGTAACAGTCATCACATTGTCAAGTAAACACCAACAATAGAATAGATTACACTCATGGCACAATAGCTCCATATTATGTGATAAATAAAGTATAAATACTGTTGCAGTTGTATGTTTTACAACAGCATGCCTTCTGGGAGTTAAAAATCACAAACTTAGAGATATTGCCACCAAAGATTTTGCCTGTAAATAGTTTGTACAGTTCTGGATTTTTTCTCTTCTTTTTTCCCAGAAATATGCTTCTATTTATAACTTTTGTCTTGTGAGTTTTATACTCTTTAGCAATATGAAAACTTTATAGGCATCTGTTTGACATGTATTTGATGAACTTAGTTACGTTAGGTAACACTCTGAATTTAAGGCCTAAGGTAAGCTCACCAAATTTAAAAAATTAAAATCCAGGAGACATTTTTCAGCTCAGAAATATCCATAATTCATATTCTACAAACTATGTAATATTAAAGAAGCAAGACCATAAGATTAAATGATGACTGAGGTAATAAAATAAGCATATATATTGTTTGTTATTACTTTGTTTTCTTGATAATACAATCATAATAGATAAATTAGAGTTATAAAGATAACATTACTTTATCTTTAACCATTAAAGTAATGACTTATAAGGTAAAGTGAGATTGATATGTTCACCAATGAAGTAAATGATTACACTGAAGCCTAGAATAGATATACAGGTGGTGCATAGATAGCAATGCAGAATTTAATGTATAGTAAAAATACGTAAAACTAAAAATGCCCACAAAGTGATGAATTTTAAAATCCCATCAGTCCAGTTAAGGAAATGTATCTGTGAAAATTAAAAAATCCACAGTTTTCTTCTGATCGCTTTGAATTTTTTCCACACACATAGAACATAAATTAAATAGTGTACACAAAATTTCAATGTTATATGTCAAACCATTTTTAAATTATGTTGTTGTTGTTGTTGTTTTCTAGTGCCTTGCATCTGGCAATGAAGCCATTAGCATTTTCGTGCTTTCCAATACTTTTGAACTGTAGTTTCTTCTGATCTTAATGCTTCACAGGTATTCAAGTGGTCTTCGTTCATTTCTGCTGGATCGTTACACAGGACACATATTGGTGAGGCTGAGATACCTACTCTGTAGAGATGACTTGCTAAGCAGTCGTGATTTGTCAATAGTCGGAAGGCTGCAACCGCTGTTTTCCTTGGTCTCTGGGGGATTATATCTGGGTTGGAAAGTAGTGTAATCCATTTTTTATCTATGGCATTTGTTTCTATTTCTTGTAGGTATGAATGAGAAAATTTTTTAATGATCAAGCGTTTTATTGAGGAATATGAGAAATTGAATTTAGACTTTTGTTTTATTGTTGTGCCTTTCTTTGCAAGTGAGTCAGCAGCTTCGTTCCCCATGACTCCACAGTGTGCTGGAATCTATTGGAGATGAACAGTCTTATTAACTTTTTGGAGTTGTGTTAACATTTTGTAGCATTCTCTAATTTTTGTTGACTTCTTTGTAGTATTTGAACATATTCCCTGAATTGCAGCTTTAGAATCTGAAAGAATTACTGCCTTGTTAAATTTATTTAAGGGAAGATTTAATAATTGTTGGAGAGCAATGTGTATAGCCTCTATTTCTCCATCATAATTTGTTGTGTCTCTGCCAACAGAATGATAAAAGGAAAAATGTGAACACGTAACTCCAGCTCCAGTATGGTTTTCCTTGGAGGATCCATCAGTATATATGTGCAGCCATTCTTCTGTGGGATACCTAGTATTGATTGTCTCCAGAGCTAGAACTTTTTGTATTTCTTTTGGTGTGTCTGATTTACTTATTTCCTCTATTAATTCCAAACTGAAGGTAGGTTGCAATAATTCCAATGGATTTTCTCTTATAAGTAGATTTTCTCTGGTGTTAGGAATGTTCAATTTGGATTTAATCTGTGTTACCTTTTCTAAGAAACTACTATGAGTTTTAAGAATTGAAGGGGGGAGGTCCTCTTCTGTCCATTTAGAGTTTGGCAGTCGTAACATTTTCTCGTGTTGGAGCAATGCTTGTTCTTCTATTTTTGTTGTTATTGATGGGGTCCGTGTTAAGGCAAGCATGGCGTCAATAGGTGTGGATTTAACTGCTCAGTGATTAGGCAAAGAGCCTGATTTTGTATTTGTTCAAGTTTATTGATGTTAGCATTTGCTGTTGTTATTAAAGCTTCAGAACAGAGGTTTGGTTTAACATACATTTTGTATGTTGTGTTAAGGACTCTCCTTGAGCAGCCCCATTTAGCACCAGCTAACCTTTTCAGGATTTGCAATTTCTTTTCAACCTTTTCTGAGATGTTTGTTATGTTTTTTCCAACTTAGCTTTCTGTCGAAAGTGATGCCTAAGTATTTGGCATCATCAACTGCTTTGAGTGGTTTACCATTATAATTTATGTTAATATTAACTGGTTTGTATTTTAGTGTAAATAATTCATAATTTGTTTTTTCCACATTGATAGTCATGAGGTTTTTGGAGCTCCATTCATGTACTTTGTTTAGGGCTGTTTCTATTCTGTCTTTAATTAATTCAGGTTTTTTTGAAGAGCCTGAAGTCCAAATGACTACATCGTCAGCAAATAAAGCAATTTTGGTTTCTAAAGTTTTTATTATTGATGGAAGGTCATTTATATATATGTTAAAGAGTGTTGTGCTCAGAACAGCACCTTGTGGAAGTCCTCGGTGTGTTTGTTTATATTTGGAAATGTATGTATTATATTTTGTGGCACAAAATCTTTGTGAAATAAACTGAGTTATCCATTTAAGCATGTTACTTTTCACACCTATTGATGGCAACTTCTCAATTAATTTGTTTCTCCAGACTGAGTCATATGCTGATTTAAAATCAATGAATACTGCTAAGGTATCCTCCTTTCTATTGAAAGCTTCCTTGATGTCTTGGCTTAGTAAGAGTACATTTTCACTTGTACTATGATTCTGTCTGAAGCCGGTCTGTGAACTATTAATTAAGTTGTAATATTCTAGGAACCAGTTAAGTCTAGATTCTAGATTCTAGTTCTAGATTCTCTAGATTCTTTCCATCACTTTTGCAATAACACTGGTCAAAGATATTGGTCTGAAACTATTAATATTGTTTGAAGGTTTGCTTTTCTTTAAAATCGGGATGATAATGGCTTTTTTCCAGTCGGAAGGTACAGTCATTCTCCAACACGTGTTATACAGTTTAAGTAGGACTTCTTTTCCTTTCCTGCCAAGGTGTTTAATAAACTCTGGGTGGATCTTGTCAGGTCCTGGAGATTTTTTGTTCTGTAGTTGTTCTATTGCTAAATCCAGTTCTGTTTCGTTAAAATCCTGAATAAAAATATCATTTCGTATACCTTTTGGCTTATTAGTTTCTCTGATAGTTTTTTGGATAGCCTTATCTTGTTTTTTATACGCTTGGGGTATTCTTTGTGACTGAGCATAAAACTTGTTAAGGGATTCTGCTATTTCCCTATCTGTAGTTAAGCTTTTGTTATTATGTTTTAATGGTTCAGTTGTATTTTTTGATAATTTTGTTTTATTAAGGAATTTGTATATTTTATTTCCATCTTTCCTATAGTCCATATGTTCTACAAAATTTGTGAAACTGGCCCTCTTTGCTGTAATTAATTCTTTCTTAAAAATGGCTGCTTTTCTTCTCCAGTTTTGTACATCTTCTGGACACTTTGTTCTTTCGGCTTTGACTCTTGCTATATTTATTTCGTGTTTTAACTTAGTTGAAGATGGAGACCAAAAGTAGCTATATTTCTTTAACTTTCCTTTGGGGATGTGTGTTTTGGCTGCTGTCAATAATATTTCACAAATTTTTTTATTCATTTCATCTGCTGACTTGAACTCTGATTCTAACAGTATATTACACTTCCCTTCTATCTCATTTTGGAAACTGGACCAATCTGCTTTTTTAAAATTCCAAGAAGTTTTAATTTTTGGTTTGTTACTTTTATTTATTAGACCTCTTATGGAGTTTATGGTGATTCTGTGGCCTGAACCTGGGTCTTCTATTATTTCTCTTTTTGTATTGTCAATTATGTCAGATGACACCATCAGAAGATCAGGATTTGTACCTGAACCATTATAATGAAGGTAAGTGGGTGGATCATTTGGATTAAATGTTAATTCCATTGTTGAGTTTAATAGGTCTTCTATGACTCTTCCTGCTGAATTTATATCTCTGTAGCCCCACCTAGGGGAGTGTGCATTAAAATCACCTATTAAAATACTTTTGGGTTCTATGGGAATAGAATTTAGATCTAGTGTATTGTCTGGAGGATTGTAGATACTGTAAATTCTATAGTGGTAGTTACTTTTCCATACTTCAATTTTAACTATTTCTGATTTATCTTGTTCTTCCATTGTTTTTTGGATTTGGATAGTAGCTTTCATATTTCTTTTAATCCCTGTAAGAATACCACTTGCTATTTGACGAGCCTTTGGAAGTATATGTGTAGTGTACTGATCCATTTCAAAGTAGATTTCCTGTTCTTGTGATATATTGGCTTCTTGTACTGTGAAGACATCTATTTCTTGGTCTTTTAATATTTTCATTAGCTCTTGTTTTTTAGGCTGGGACATGCCTCCTGCATTCCATTGTAGAACTCTTAAAGTATTGGAATTGTGATGAAATTTGCCTAAAGATGTCCCCACCCGGAGATCCGATTGGGGGACAGTTTTAACTCCGGAATGTTTATCTTTAGGACTCATATTCATGTATGTGGCTTTCATGTAACTGTTTTCTTAACGAGCACCAGTTTTACAATGTGGCAGTTACATCACCCGACTTAAACCCCCATTTTGCAAGGGGGACCACACCTATCGTTGGTCAACGGGCCCATCGGACCTAGCCGGGAGGACTATATAGGTGGTATTTAGATCCACCGACCTTCCCCTCATGTGCCTCTGATATACTCATATGAAATGACCCTTGGACCCTACAGATTACTGTATCTCTCCTAAATTTGTAATTTGAGTTCAGTATACAAATATAAAGAAATTTTAATACCAAAATGGCTTAGATTTAATTAGTTTAAGAGAAAAAAAACGTTTTGTATACTATTTATCAATATTTTTAATTTTTTGAGTACGAGTTATGAAAAATAATTATTTATTTTCAGCTCAATTATTTAATATTTTTTAACTAACACACGACAAATTTTAATACCTTAATCTCTGAAGATCTCCTGAAAATTTCAAGCTAATAAGTTATAAACTAGGGTCCAAGGAGCATTTTGAATATTGAAAAATGCTGAAGAAAGAACTGAGAAAAATGAACTTTAGAGTTTAAAGTTATGTCTTTGTTCTTTACCTAAATCCAATCAACTTAAAATTCCCCAGCACCATATGTGGGACTCTGTCACTTTCTTCTTGGCCTCAGTAGCATTTTTTGAGAATATTAAGTTTGCTTGGCTGTTTCTTAATATGAAAATTTTTCTTTCATCTTCGCTTGTTCACAAAATTTAGAAATTTGTTGTTCTTAGTTAACCTTTACACAATGCACTTTCGCAAATTTATGCATAAAATTCATAAAATACCTACTTGGTATGGCTCTACTATAGACTAACGAATAACTTAAAACCTATTAACTACCTAAATAATGTGTAATATATAACTGATACACTGAAATAACCTGACAAGATTATAGAATTACAGAACACTGACTGCATTTCCCTGTATGGAAGCAAACCATGTCAGATTCATGGCATTTCATCTGGAATATCAAATTAATTTCAGCACAGCCAATTCACAACCTGTTTCGAAGGCTTAACTTTCCTCCGTTATCAACCGGACCAGTAATTAATTCAAGATGCCATCCCACATCAAAGATGCCACCCTAACCAATAAAAAATCTGGCATACACCAAATTGAATGCAGTGACTGTAATAAAGTGTATATAGGAAAAACCAAAATAAATTTCGAAATAAGATTCGAGGATCATTTCAGAAACATAAAAAACTAAAAGTTGGAAAAATCAGTGGGTGTCATTCACTTTTGGACAGAAAACTATAACATAAAGCCAGAACCGAAGCTCCTCAAACACGTAACAAGAAAACAGGAACTATCCAGGTGGGAACAAATCTTCATTTTGAAAAATAGAAGCAGAGTATTCAATTTCCACCTCCCTGAGAAAGATATCTTCAGCAAGTTCCTTGAACCACCACCAGAGGAAACCTCAGAGGAAACATCACCAACCACACCAGGGAGAACCAGTCAATGTCCAGTTGATAATGAAGGCAGGTCAAGCCTTTGAAAAAATGTTCTGGTAAATTATAAGTAAGTGTTATGTAGTGTTATTAATCAGCTCACTTTTTTTGTTTAAATTCAAATTTTAGTTCTCAAAAAATATTGAACGTATGAACTTTGAGTTAAAAGTTTTACATTATATAGCTCAGTAATATGCAAATTCATTTCAAACTTCTTTTTGTTTTGTTTCAAATTTTTATTCCTTTCATTTAGTTTTACTTTTGCTGCCTTCAGGTTGATTACAGGACATGATTGTCTGGCAAAACATTTAAACAGAATTGGGATATATTCTTCACCACTCTGTCCTCTATGTGATCTGCAAGAGGAGATGGATCGAGACCACCTTCAAATATGCCCGGCCACTTCTAGTGCCCCATCCATCAGTGAAAAATATTGGAGAGCAAGAGGATTAATGACTTCATTGTCAGAAATCCAGCATTAGCTAACAACAACAACTTTTGCTACCATTGCTACATTTGCTGGAGATAAAGGAATCCTAAGGTCCCAGGTTCAAACCTGGCCCAAACTGATGGTTTTTAGTGACTACTCCATGTTGACAGATTTATTGGCATGTAAACGAACTCCTGCTGGACAAAATTTGTCACACTGGCGGTTCTGATGTGACCCTAGCAATCGACAGTGTCTTTAACAAGATATTTTTAAGATAAAGGAAGGGGAGTGAGTGAGTAGGTGTGTGTATATGTGTGTATGCATGTGTGTTGGGATTGGATTGGATTGCATTCAGTGAATTCACTATTACAACTTGTCTAAAATGTCTTGACACTCCATATGCGCAAGTTAGACGAAAGGCAGGGAAGTGTTGAGAGTGGTGGGGAGCAAGTGACTAGAAGGTTATCAGTGCTTGGAGGCAGTCACATATACAACACATGAACTTATCACTTATCCACTGGAAAACTGAGTCCACTTCATGGCAGAGATGAGGCTATGTGAAGTAGTCTCATGGGAAAAGGAAGGGGAACAGAAAAGATAAACCGAAGTCCTCAGTTCTGTGCCAGTTGTAGCCGTAGGAACCAGCTGTCTGCAGCCAAGCACCAGACCCAGATCTCACATGTGTAAAGCATGAGAGGGATAATGGAGGCTTGGAAAAGGTGTAGCTTAAGGTGAACGGGCACCGGGGACCTCTGCATGGGATACAATTAGACAATTGCCCCCTGAATCCATGCAGAGAGGTCCCTAATGTTCTAGTGAAAAGCTTGACCCCTGTCCAACTTAATTCCTAAGTAGGTGATGGAGTTCTTTCAGACAACATTTAGATTGAAAAACGAGGGGTATGGCACTTCGTTTGTAGAATGGCGTAGCTCTTGTCCAGGTAAGCGGATATTCCCGAGTACTTGCACTACTCTTGGACGAGGCGAACGTGTCACTGTACAGGGTTGGGGGCTCTGAGAATGTGTTTGTTGGTACAGAACAGCAGCACGTCGTCAGCATATTGAGCTACATTGACCTGCGTCTGTATTGGAAAATCTGTAATATAGACGCTGAATAGCGTGGGGAATGGGGGATAGCACAGAGCCCTCTGGGACCCCACCTCTTATTGGCCTGAGTGTGGATGTTTTCCCCGCGACTATGACCTTAAAATGCGGTGTGAGGAAGCTGTGTAAGATCTTGAGGGCTTGTGTAGGTAGTCCCACTTGGATGAATTTATAAAAGAGACCCGCATGCTAGGCTGTTGAAAAGGCCCAAGACGAAAACTAAACGGGGTGCCTTGGCTTGAATGTTCTCCAGTAGGGCGGACAAGTGGTTTAGAGTCATCCTCTCGAGCACTTTTGATAGGGTCGAAAGGATGGAACGGTAGCTGGAAGGATGCACAGGAGCTTTCCGGCCTTTAAGATGTAAATCACACGAGCCTCTCTCCACTATAGTGGAAAATGACCAAGGGTGAGGCACATGTTGAAAACCCTCGTCAAAATGAGCACTGTATTGAAGGGAAGGTGGCGGAGCATAAGGGGTGTGTGCCATGGAGTTCACTTGGTCAGATGATCGGGAGCCGTTCCACATCGGCCCGCCTCGGTAGGATGATGGTTAGTGTGTCTGCCTCACGTTCAAGAGGCAGTGGCGGCTCGCAGTCAAAATTTTAGGGTAGGCAAACTGTGACAGTAACAACAACAAACAACAACAACAAGAACAAGAACAAGAACAAGAACAAGAACAAGAACAAGAACAAGAACAAGAACAAGAACAAGAACAAGAACAAGAACAAGAACAAGAACAAGAACAAGAACAAGAACAAGAACAAGAACAAGAACAAGAACAAGAACAAGAACAAGAACAAGAACAAGAACAAGAACAAGAACAAGAACAAGAACAAGAACAAGAACAAGAACAAGAACAAGAACAAGAACAAGAACAAGAACAAGAACAACAAGAACAAGAACAAGAACAAGAACAAGAACAAGAACAACAACAACAACAACAACAACAACAACAACAACAACAACAACAATAATAATAATAATAATAATAATAATAATAATAATAATAATAATAATAATAATAATAATAATAATAATAATAATAAACCCCGTTTATCCGAAATATAGGGGGCGAAGTCATAATATATTGTTTAGTTGTTTAATAAGAGCAGAGTGAATGAGTGTGACTTACGGACGAATTACCGCCAAAACTAAAATCACGAGTGTCGGCAGACTTTTTTCCGGGGTTGGCGGGGGGGGGGGGGGCACATGTTGGAAATTTGCAATCATATAATATTTAATCATTATTTTACTGTCAAAATTTATAGTATTTGTTGCAGATAACCGTATTAATTTGTGCTAAACAAAAATTGTTCTTTACATCAAAATTAAAATAATAGTTTAAAAGTCAGTAACTGACTGCACATTAAGTTCACCAACTTCCAAGGGTGGAGGGGCCTTGGCCCCCCTTGCCCCCGTTTCGCGACGCCTATGACTAAAATAGATTAAGAAATTGAAAAATTGTCTGACTGCAGCTTCGTGTTAAATAGCTAAAACACTCCTCTTTTCATTGTCAGTGCGCCGCGAAAGCGAAATTTGTAATAGTTCACTAATTAAGTCGGTCATACTGGTATTACACAGAGATAACGACAGATTCAGATCTCTGAGATCTTCGTTCGTGGAGTATGGCTGTTCGGAAAATGTCGCATAAATTCGGATTTGGGCAGGCAAGTGTTCGGGAGTGCTGGCAGACGCGTCTACGCATGCTCGGAGTGCATATACAGACCGAATGTTTCCTTATCCCTATTCAAGGGCCTCGTACTGAGGAAATGGGGCCGGGCAGGCAGAGGTTAAGCTAGCTGCTCTCCACTACCCAGGTTCCATCATTTCTGCCGCGCGTTTCAAACGCGCAGCGCAGTTTTGATGAATCGGAATTGAGATTAAAGGATTTGACCATGCGCTGGTCATTGTAACCGAGAAAACTTTTCTTGAACTGCAATTTAGGGGAAAATGACGGTTCAAATGATAAAATGCAGAATCATAGTTAAACATTATTTGTTGATGTATTACGATAGGGTAGGCAATGCCTACCCTGCCTACCCTGAGGAGCCGCGCCTGTCAGGAGGTCGAGTTCGAATCTCGCTTAGGTTGTTATCCGAGTAAGGTTTTTTTTCCGAGGTTTTCCCTTATCCTGAGAAGACGAATGTCAGGTAACTCTGTGGACCTCGTGCTCATTTGAGCATCATTTCACAGTTTCATTCATTCACTCACCGTCCGATATGGCATTAAGTTGAAGGACGTTAATTTAAAACAAAATGTTGTCTGGGGGACGTCGGAAATATCACGTACCTTCCGACGAATGGGTTCGCAGGAGAGGTCGTTCTGGGGATCATCTCTTGGGCACATGGTGCGTTTCAGGTAGTCGGCGAACAGGTTTGCTTTAACTTGGGGTTCGTAAATGAGGTCTCGGATGCCCTGGAGGAAAGGAAGTCATCAAGATTACACTGCCATAATAGATTCTGCCAGAAATTTATGGAGTAGTGGAGCGCCTCTATTGGCGAAAATTGGCGTTACGCTGGAACCTCTTTTATTGCCATTATCGAAATCTGCTCACCAGCTTGTAATACTTAGTAGGCAATGATTTTAAGGCTGAGTCCTACACTACACTTCTGCACTAATAGGCTAATAAGATTGAAAGCAGCAGTGCACAATAGGGCTACTACAATTTAAAAGAGGTTAATTAAAATCAAGTATTGTAAGTATTAAGACCGTTAACTATGATTACACATGTACGCGGGTGTGTATTTGTTGAGTAACAATAGTTAGCTTGTATTAGCTTACTGCATTGTTGGGCACAGAATTTGATTTGAATTGCTACCAGTTATTGTTTCACAATATTATTCTGTAGGTACATACATCTCAAGATAGCTCTCGGAATGCAAAGATGCTTTTAATTCAATTTAATTAATGTAGCACAACGTTGGCTACAGTACTCTGAGGGTGTACGCACGTACATGTATAATAGTTGTTAAGTATTATTGTCCGACTCCATGTGAAGGAGTGGGTGGTGGTGTTCTGTGGTGAAAACTTCTTGGTAAGAAGGAACAATTACTTTTGATGCACTATACCTATTATATAGTGCTGTGAACAACAACATATTTCAGTTTCCTGGTATGCTCTGCATTTGCCCAGTACATTTTTCAAAGGGAAATTCAACATTTTGCTTTCCGAGTTATAGTTCTACTTGATGCGCTAGGAAACTGTGTAGGTACATGAACAAAAAGTCGTTATATTTCATAAAATGCTTAATAATAATGACAGTGTTACTTGTGCAAAGTGTAGCCGACGGATGAGGGGCCTTACGTTGCAAAGCGTAGCCAAGAGTAGAGAATTGCAGTAGTTGTCGGCCTTAGGAACCACGACAAAACGTAGCCGTGAGAACGGTGAAGCTATAGACCCTAATGATTCTGGTTCGCAGTGGAAAAATTGGTTTCAAATAATCGGTATTATATACGAAATTGTGGTGTAAATATGCGAAGAAGGCCAAAAAGCTAAAATTTAGTCAATTTCACTCCCTTCATTAGGTTGTTATTCGCTTCCGGGCGTGCGCAATAGCAGCAAGACGACATGGTTTGTTGACATAATGGCAAAACTTTCTTATAAAAGAAAGGGCTGTAAAAAGAGTGGGTGGTACTTGTTGCATTGGGCTAACGGGGCAAGAGTCTCATTGTACCCAATGCTGAGGTTCAAATGCCTTTTCCCTTGAAGCTACGCCTTTTTCTGGCCCTCGTAATCCCCGTCCTTGTGCACGCAGACTCAAATCTTCTGCAACTGCAGTGAGTGCAGAATAGGAAATAATCTTTTCCGCTGCTTTTCCCTTCGTATGTGGAGGGTAAAATTAGGCGCTGGGCTGCAAAGTTCTACGGCATTATCATTTCATTGGAGTGCTCTGGTTAGGTCTCTTGGGGATTATAACCTCAGAGCACGCCAATTTAGGCGTCACTGGTTCCCCACATGGCATACGTACATATCCGGTAACAGCGGAGCTAATCCACCAGCAGCAAAAGCTGAATTCCCATATAATCCTACCAAGAGATGCTTGGATTTCGAAATGAACCCCATTATTATTTGGATAAAATTATTCCAACAGCGGTGTAGTACGGCTATTGTAACCTGACCAACAACCGTTGAGGAGCAAATTTTGTTACCTGCTTTCAGTAGCCCAACCTCATTTACACTCACCACCCTACCCACCCCACATCCCGTCATTACAGTTGTTAAGCCCTGACAAGGGGAAGTATACTTATGACACACCTCGGGCGGTCCTCATTCTGCTAATATGTCTCTGCCACTGTACCTGGGTAGATGGTTGGGTCAGATGCAGACTCCGCCACTGCTAACAGCTCTAAATGTAACTCCTAAAGCATTCTGGTTATTATTTAATTTTAAGACACTTTATTGGAGCCCATACATCTCATTTTACTCCTACTGCCTTCTCGCATTCGGAAGGTCCCAGGTTCGATCCCAAGCGACCGCGGACTGAGGTTTCTTCGTGGTTTGCCCTTGCACTTTGGCGAATGCTGAGGTGCTTGATTTCATGTCATGATTCCTTTCCATCATTGCACTTCAGTTCATTTCTTATATTTCAGGTGTTTGGCGATGCCGGACAGATGGCGCGGATGCTGCGCATTTTAACTGCTCTTCTCGGTGCTAGGTGGCTTAAGGTGAACGCTGTCCTCCGTGGGTGGGTACGCTTGTAAAGACACCGAATCTGCATGAAGATGGGTGCTTGGTGGGGTCTGGTGCAGGGATGAAGAGATCTCAGCACTTTCACGCTACTTTCTGGCCCATCTGTCTACGACCTTGTGGCAGCCTGCAGTTCCCTTTCTTCATCCCTTCCCTAAAGGGGGCAATAGATCTGTGTGGGCATCACAGTGCACAAGGTGACCCCTCGGTGTATATCCTTTACCCACTTTCTTCATTGCATTATATAATACTTACTACCCACTATATTTAATGGTTGAAGACATAAAATAATATCAGCCACTGATTATGAAGATGGGGTGGGGGGGGGGGGGGGAGAATGCAGATAATTTCTGCATTCAGAAAAAAAATAACAATGCAGGAGTTTGCTTCATGTCAGTACATTTTACCAGGGGAAAAATGTTTTGAAAATATGCATCAATTTTTTAAAAATAAAAAATGGCCCAATTCTGTGCCAACATCGATAAAGTCTTTTGCCATGACATATGTACTTGGGCAGAGCAAATAAAATAACATTTAAAAACTAAATTTTAATCTGCAAGTAGCTCACAATATTTCAATGTCAAGGTATACTGTTATATTCATTTACTTAGCTGGAGCACTGTACTCTTTATTAGGAACTTCAATGAGTGCAAAAATATAACTTTAGTTTAAATTTATTATGATAGTACCTAAGATTAGTCCAATATTTATTATTTTTCAGTGCTGTGGCAGGTGAAGTGGCACAGTTTTGTAATGTGGACAGTGTCGCTAATGCATTTATTCTTGATTGTTGCAACCTGTGTGAATTAATAGGAACATGGATAAATTCCTTCTCTAATAAAGTAGTGTGGTCATAATGGGAAACTTTCTTTGCTCATAATTGTGTTTCCAATGTCCAAGGGTCAAACTAAAAATGCTGTTTTAGATGGATTTGCACTGTTGTCTCAAATTTCCCTTTCTATATTTTCACTTTGTCAGAATGCTTAATTCAATGATTGATTGCAATTAAATTTCATTTGTAACACATTTTGTTTTTACTTTATTACTACTTTCTCTACTGGTAAGTAGGGGAAGTATTGTATTCCATCCAAAAATTTGATGTCGAGATTTCAACGGAAATATATGTTTTGAGACCCCCTGAATCCAAAAAAAGCATTTTTAGAAAAAGGTCCGTGTGTGTGTGTCTGTGGACAGTATAACTCAAAAATGAAAAGTCTGTTAAAAACCAAAGTTGGTATTTAAGTTTAATGTCTTTCAAGGATGTAACATGAAGATTTTGAAGAAAATAGCCCCACCCTAAACTACCCTTTACATGGAACATTTTTAGAAAATTTTGATTTTCTTGAAAATGGCTCTAATGATTTTGATTAAAATGTCATATGTTTGAGACATTTTTATGACAAATGAAAGGTATATCTTAAATTTTCTGGCTATAGCCCTTGTAGTCGTATTTACTCTGGACGACCTTCGCATAACTGGTAAACCATTAGAGATAGACCAAATCATACTTTACAAAAAATGTAGATCTTGCTAAAATACACAATTTAGGTCTGAATAAATTTTCTTGTAAGGTGAACCATTTCGGAGATATTCCTTGTTATGCATGCGAGTTTCAGAAAACTTAGAAGAAAATTTATTCCGACATAAATTGTGTATTTTAGCAAGATCTACATATTTTGTATAGCATGGTTTGGTCCATCTTTTAACGGTTTACCAGTTATGCAAAAGTCATCTAGAGTAAATACAACTACAGGGCCTATAGCTAGAAAATTCAAGATATACATTTCATTTATCATAAAAATATCTCAAACATATGACATTTTAATCAAAATCGTTAGCCATTTTCAAGAAAATCAAAATTTTCCAAGCATTTTCTATGTAAAGGGTAGTTTAGGGTGGGGCTATTTTCTTCAAAATCTTTGAATCACATCCTTAAAAGACATTAAACTTAAATACCAACTTTGGTTTTTAACCTATTTTTCATTTTTGAGTTATGCTGTCCACAGACTGACAGACATAGACACTGACAGACTGACAAACATACACACAGACTTTTTTATAAAAATGCTTTTTTTGGATCCAGGGGGTCTCAAAACATATTTCCAGTGAAATCTCGACATCAAATTTTTGGATGGAATACAACACTTCCTGCTACTTAGAGTAAAGAAAGTAAAAATCTGATGTGTTCCACTCACATGATTTTCTCTACTCTTGTACTAACCATTCTTGCAAACTCTTATTCCTATATCTTCATTTTAATGCAGATAAACATTAGCAGAAATTATCTTATTGCTTATTTCCTTGTAGGTGCAAGGGAAACATGGGGATAGAGTTGACTTTGAGCGATAGTAAAATCTTTTAAAGCTTTCAAATTCTGTTCTCTTTGCATGGTTTATATATAAAAAATGAATAGCGGTGTTCCATTTCACAGAAGTATGTTCTCCAAAACTCACACTAGTAACAAGGCATATCTCCGAAATGGTTCATTCTACAAAAAATTTATATGGACATAAATTATGTGTTTTAGTAAGATCTACATTTTTTGTATAGTAAGATTTGCTCTATCTCTTACGGTTTACCAGTTATGCAGTAGTCATCCAGAGTAGATAGGACTTCATGGGCTATAGCCAGAAAATTCTAGATATACATTTAGTTTGTCATATCTCAAACATATGGCACTTTAATCAAAATCGTTCAAGAAAATCAAAATTTTCAAAAAATTTTCCATGTAGAGGGTAGTTTAAGCTGGAGCAGTTTTCTTCAAAATCGTGTTGCATCCTTGAAAGGCATTAACCTTAAATATTAACTTTAGTTTTTAACCAAGTTTTCATTTTTGAGTTTGTTCTTCATGGGCAGGCAGGTACACACACAACAAACACACAACACACACCACACCACACCCAACACACCACACACCACAACACCACACCACCACACCCAACACCACAACACACCACACCCAACACACACCTCACCACACCACACACCACACGCCACAACACACCACACCACACACCACACACACCACACCACACACCACCACACACCACACCACACACACCACACACACCACACCAACCACACACCACACACCACACACACCCAGCACACACCACACACACCCAGCACACACCCAACACACCACACCACACACCACACACACCACACCACCACACCACCACACACACCCAGCACACACCCAACACACAACATACACCACACACACCACACACCACCACACCACACACACCACACCACACACACCACACACCCAGCACACACCTAACACACACACCACACCACACACCACAACACACCACACCCAACACACACCACACACACACACCACACACATACCACACACACACCACCCACACACACACCACCACACACACACAACACACACAAACACACAACAAACACACAACCACACACACACACACACACTGAAATCCTCCCTCCGTACATTTAATTGGTGGCTAGTTTCCTGCAAGAACGTAGCTTCTGAGTGAAAGTGGAGGGTTCATTTTCTAGAGAAAGGACCATTGGTGCAGGAGTTCCCGAGGGCAGTGTACTGTCACCGGCACTGTTCAATGCTTACATGGCCGATCTCCCCATGCACCCAAACACTCACATCTGTCAGTATGAGGATGATCTTATGATCTTTGCTACTAACAAGAATTTACACACCTGTAAATATGCACAATAGAGAAGTATTCAATTAGACTAAGGTAGATAAAAAGTTAGAGGTAAATAAAAGTGTAGGTGTTCAAATAGAACATCACCAACAATATAAACATGTATATAAAATGTAAATTGTATGTAAATAAATAAATGCAAGCATGTGTAATACTATATTACACTTCCGTGTGTAATATTCATACGGATTGGGGCATGCTAAAAAAAAAAAAAAAAAGAAAAACACACACACACGCACACATGCAGAGATCTTCTTCTAAAAATACTCTTTTTGGATTTATATTACCGGTGAAATCTCAATATCATAATTTTGGATTAGGTATAATACTTTCGCTACTTAACATATGAGTAGAGAAATAAACGGACATATGGATATGACATATTCAATTTGTTGTTTTATTTTCCAGTTTAACTCCATTTTGCATAATGGAGCACTTCAGCAGGACAGCTGTTAGCCCTGGACTCTGTCGTGTATGTGGGACATGGAGTGAACTTAATGCAAACAACATGTGCCTGATCTGTTTAATACCAGGCACGAGTACTACCAAAGCCACACATAAGCAAGGGGTGCTACACTTCTGTAACAGCTGTAACAGATATCTCCAAGCACCATCAAAATGGACTACTTACCAACCGGACTCTGGGGAGTTTCTACTCTTCTGTCTGCAGCATCTGGAACTACTGAACAAACTCCAGCTTGTAGTTGCAGAGTTTATTTGGACTGAGCCTCATTCTAAGAGAATCATGTTGAAAGTTACTGCACAAGATACAATGTTTGACTGCAGTCACACACAAAAGACTTTCATAGAGGAGTTGATCGTCAAAAATCAGATTTGTCAGGACTGTAAACAAATATATGCAGTTGTCCAAATTAGACAGAAGGTGGATGGTAAGCAGTCAGTCTTTTATTTGGAACAATTGGGTTTGAAACATAACCTTTATGGACAAATATTAAGTGTAAAGCCAGTACATGGAGGTTTGGACCTTCAGTGCGCTTCTGAAAGTGATGCAAAGAAAATTTTGAATTTTATAACATCTGTGCTACCTTGTCGTCATCAACGGGACAAAAAAGTAATGTTTCATAATGCACACAACAATGCTTATGGTTACAAACACACTTTTTCTATTGAGATTGCACCCATTACAAAACGCAGCCTTGTTTGCTTGCCAAAAATCCTTGCAGACCAACTAGGTGGCATTAATCCATTGTGTCTTGTGTACAAGATTACAAAACTAATTCACATTATTGATCCATACACTGCTCAAAGAGCAGAAATATCTGCAACAACCTACTGGAAATACCCATTTAACAGCGTGTGTCATCCACAGAAACTAACTAGATTTGTGGTTATGGAGATAGAAGATTTTGACTTACTTCGAAGTCAAGATTGGAGTTCAATATTATTTACAGTTGTTGATGTTTGGCTGGTTAAGGAAACAGAAATTGGACAAACTGAATGTTTTATTCATACAAAAAGTCACTTAGGTCAAATATTGGATTATGGTGATGTAGTATTGGGGTATGCCATTAAAGAATACAACATAAATGACAAACACTTTGAGAGCATTAAAGATGATAAATTACCCAGTGTAGTGATCGTTGAAAAGTATTGTGGATTATGATCAGCAATAGTAAAAACAACAGAAAAAGACATTTTCTTTAATAGCTGACTAAGAAAACAAAACATTTGTTAAAATAACTCCAAAAAGGTACTAGATGTTTCAATATTCCCTTGGAGTTAATTTCTTTTGTGAAGTTAATTGCATTATCTTAGATTTATCTGTTTGGTTGTAACAATTTTGTTTTATAACCCAGTTTTACATTACTATAGCTTACTGACAACATCTAAGATGACAAAATAGCCAGCGTAGTGGTTGTTTAAAAGTGTTTTGCATTATTATCAACAGAGTAAAAACCACAAAAAAAGTTTTTCCTTAATAGCTCACTAAGAAGAAACATTTTGTTAAAATAACCTTTGAAACAAAGTGGATATTTTAACATCTTATTCTTGGAGTTACTTTCTTTTGCAAAGTTAACTGCATTATCTTCATTTTATTTGTTTTGTTATAACAGGTTTGTTTTATAATCCAGTCTTACATTGTTATAGTTTACTGAGAAGCTAAAAATAAATTTGGTTGGTATGTGAATCTCTTTTATTATGTTGGGCATGACTGCAAGATGTCAGGGATGAAAAGTTCAAAGTTCAGTTGTTATAATGCCACTTCAGTGTTTATAGATCATGCAGAGCATGTTTTAAATATTTAGATTCCTATTAAAACATTATTTCCAGTTTTATTACAGGACATGGGGACTGAATTTTGACCAAAAATGACAAAATTTACAAATTTCAGATTTTCATTTATAAATGTATCCAAGAACTGCAGGAATCAAATGCATAAAAATCTGATGTGTTGTACTCACATGACTTTCTCTACTCTTGTACTAACCATTCTTACAAACTCTTATTCCTATATCTTCTTCGTGTTTTGAGATAAACGTTTGTACAAATTATCTTATTGCTTATTTCCTTATAGGTGCAAGGGGAATATTAGGATACAGTAGGCTTTGAGCGACAGTCAAATCTTTTAAAGCTTTGAGATCCTGTTGTCTTTGCATGCTTAACATATAAAAAAATGAACGATGTTCTATTTCATGAAAGTTTCAAGTTTTCCGAAACTGACACAAATAACAAGGAATATCTTTGAAATGGTTCACTCTACAAAAACATTATTCAGACATAAATTGTGTGTTTTAGCGAGACCTACAGTTTTTGTATAGGAAGACACATAGACACATCTCTTACGGTTTACGAGTTATTCAAAAGTCACACAGATTAAACAGGACTACATAGGCTATAGCCAGAAAATTCAAAATATAAATTTCATTTGTCATAAAACTGTCTTAAACATTGGCATTTTAATCAAAGTCGTTAAAGCTATTTTCAAGAAAATAAAAATTTTCTAAAGATTTTCCACGTGAAGAGTAGTTTAGGGTGGGGCTATTTTCTTCAAAATCTTCATGTCGAATCCTTGAAAGACATTGAACTTGAACACTAACTTTGGTTTTTAACAGACTTTTTGCTTTTGAGTTATGCTATCCACAGATTGACAGACACACAGACAGCCACACGGACCTTTTTCTAAAAATGCTTTTGTAGGATTCAGAGGCCTCAAAACATATATTTCCAGTGAAATCTTGACATCAAATTTTTGGGTGAAATAGAATACTTCCTCTGCTTACCAATAGAGAAAGTAAAGAAGGCCAGGTTCCACCATTTTTATGGCAAAAGTACACAAGTATACGAGTATATCTAGGTGTGCAACAATTTGAGTTCCCTAAGGCATGCCTGGAAGTTGATGGGGGAAGTAGAGACCTGTTTTGAAATAGTTTTGGAAACATATTGCTCTATTTTTTTAAATAAATATTGCTTTGCAGTATGAATCATAACACTGCAAGCCGTGTTGCACTGTTTGAGATTGTATTGTAACACTACAAGCCAGTTCTGAGAATACACGTAGCAAATAAGAATATTTGAAATGCATGTTTTCAGAAGACTGAAATTTTCTCATTTACATTTTTCAACACTCATATTCATGTATGTGGCTTTCATGTAACTGTTTTCTTAACGGGCACCAGTTTTACAATGTGGCAGTTACGTCACCCGACTTAAACCCCCATTTTGCAAGGGGGACCACACCTATCGTTGGTCAACGGGTCCATCGGACCTAGCCGGGAGGACTAAATAGGTGGTATTTAGATCCACCGACCTTCCCCTCATGTGCCTCTGAGGGACGCTGTTGTGCTGTGATAGGCCAGCACATATGTAAATGACATTTCCTCCATTTTAGATGAAACAGTTATACCGCTGTGATTCGGTCCCCAGAGCCTCATCTGTTAAGAGCAGGGTGCACCACGGGCAGGATGAGGATGGGAATTGGGTAGGAGAGGCTATAGGAGGCGCATCACTACCCCTTACTAGGCTGTTGCAGCCTTCCGACTATTGACAAATCATGACTGCTTGGCAAGTCATCTCTACAGAATAGGTATCTCAGCCTCACCAATATGTGTCCTGTGTAACGATCCAGCAGAAATGAATGAAGAACACTTGAAGACCTGTGAAGCATTAAGATCAGAAGAAACTACAGTTCAAAAGTATTGGAAAGCACGAATGCTAATGGCTTCATTGCCAGATGCAAGGCACTAGAAAACAACAACAACAACATTTTTCAACACATACAATGAGGCTAGTGCAGTAGTTTTGATCCAACTGTAGTAAAAATTCACATGCATGCTGTGCAAAGACACTTTAAGAAACCTAGTTATTATTTTCAGTTTATGACAAATAGTTAAAAAAAAATCTTTCACATATTTGGCTAAATGTTATATAAAAATATGTACAAATAGAAATACATTTTTATGTTGGGAAATAGTGCTATGACTAAAAAAGTAATAACTTATTTTTTACTCAAAATTATAACAAATAAGCCCACAGCATTAATAAGCTTACTTAAAGAAAATACCACCAGCTGTGTTTAGAAAATGAGCAATAGTTCATAATACTGATTCATAAAATGATTAATAACTCTATAAATAACAATCATATAAATATGAAATTTCCTATACAGCTTATACAACCCACATAAAATTTTAAGTCAGTAGCTTACATATTACGTAACTAAAATTTCAATCCTCGTGTCCCTTAATACATTCTAGAAAATGTGCACTTTCAATCCATTTATTTCCTCATGAACTAGGGTTAACAGATGTCCAGAAATTTCCAGGCATGCCCTAAATTTTAACCATTTATCCAGCATCTGGGGGAAATTTTTGAGAAGTCCCCGATACCCTACATTTTCAGAAACAAGCATGATTGTTAGAAAATGAACTGGAAAATAAAAATAATAATTGGTTATTAGCCATAACTATAATTTGTTATGGCAACATGGCTGCACCAGCTAGAGTCAAAGAGGATACTTATGCATTACTAACATTGAATGAGAAATTAGCAACACAGCATTTGCACTCCGAGGCAAATGGTTGGTGTTATGTAAAGGCAAAGGGATGCTTTACTTTCACTCTTCCATTTGCACTTCGGTTAGCAAAGAATAAGGAAATGAAAAGTAAACAATCTGTGCTCTAAGAAAGAAAACCACAAAATTCTGCTGGTATTTCAGATATTAAAGGTTTCTTTGCTCAGACCACACAGCCCCTATATTGTGTTAATGCTGCAGAGGCAACACTTGCATTTCAAGTTCATCACCACACAGCATACAAATCCAGTGAAACAATATCATATACCAGGTGAGTCAGCTGCCCCTTATTCTCAAGTTTCATGCAATCCGCATTTTATACCCCAACATGAAAACATCGACTCCATTACTAGCTTCTACCCGCGTATTTAACATGGATGTTAAACACTCGATGAAATTAGTACTAATATAGATGTTATCACATCGCTTTTTAATATATTCATATAGACAGCTGACGTTTGCACTTCAGCAAATGTTCACTGGAACCAGCGAGTATTACATCTTAAACGGAATGTTTACCTCACACGTTACTAGCTAGCTCAGTTGGAACGAGCGCAAGACTCCAAAGTAATCTGTCTGCTGTGAAGGTGATTCGAATCCCTGCATGTACTAATTTTTTTTATCCTCACAATTTACAAACTATTATTCTGAAAACAGTTATTATATTCATTTTTATTGTTTTATTTATGTTTTATGACATTGTTTAATGTTTCTTTATTGGTGAACTACAATTATGTAGTTGTTTAAACACACCTATAGGTAGGTGCAATTGAAATAAGGATCATTCATACACATTTGCACACAGAAAGCAAGGAAATTACATTGTCAGAGTTTAACATGGAATTTAAAGTCAATTTTGCACACAATGAATTATTGTGCTATTAAAAATGCAGACAACCCAAAATGATTTAAATTATAATGCCCTAAACCCTCAGGGACTTCATAATCAGATTATTGTGAATTCGGTTGCCAACTTTTGATGAACATAAAAAAAAAAATATAAATTTACAATGCTGAGACTCGAACCTGTGTCATTGAAGCTTAGCGCAGAGGTCCCGTCACAATCCTATTCAGCTATTTTGAGACTTAACTGCAAGCATGTACTGCGTTCTATAGTAGGACTGGCATGCCTGGCACTATGCCATTGCCACCTCGCGAGTTTATGGGCTTGATTTAGGCTTTTAAGACAGTTTTAATCATTTGCTGGGCGATTTAATATTACTACTTAAATGGCAAAAGCTGTTACGCATATTAATTGAAATGCACGAGGCGTAGTTCACGCAAAAATGTAAATAAACTGTTGTTTAATAATATGTCCGTTTTGACTGTACGGGTCCATGATGGATGAGGCGTGTCTAAATTTTTCCTAATATTTAGCAGTCAACCCCTGCTCTAAGTACAAGAATCCACCGTTTTCTTTTTAGCTGACGTTAGTGTACTCATATGATAGGTCCATTTTTTCCGAGGCGTTTACTGAATTACATTGCTATGTATACTCTAATAAAAAGTTTTTAAAATCGGCCGGAAACTGGAATTCGCTCTCAGTAAACGAGTCATATGTTTTTGAGGTGTACTTTAGCGAGGAATACGTTCTGACCCTTAAACCACTGTTGCTCTCAATTTCGCGCATTCCTCTCTTTAAGAACGTCAAGCAATACATTTTAGTAAGTGCAAAACTGGACTAAGGCGCACATGCCGTTAGATGGGTGGCCTACCTTCCAAAAAAATAAAGTGTGGCTGACTCACCTGGTATAGGATGTTCCAAAATTAGACCGACAAACTTTGGGAGCTGATAGGTAACATTATTTTAAACACCTTTTATTAAGGAAAGTTCTTTTGCTGCTGTGCTTCGTTTAAGCGCTAGACGAGGTAATGTCATTACCTACTGCCTCCCACCCAGTTTAAGTATTTACGGGAAAATCAACAGTGCAAATTATTGTTGCACTTATCTCAGTAAGGCATGCAATATTAATCCAAGAAACAAACACAGAACACAGAAACAAAACACAAACATCTAACTGTTTACAGTTAATCACAGCTTAACTATTCTAAGTAAATGATGGAATGCACGCCCATTGCGATTAACACAAAGAGTGCACCGGCGTGCCCTATTCTGCCATACTCTCGCAAAGACACCAGCCATTTCTCTGGTTTAAAAGTTTGCCTAATTTAGAATAGTGAAGCTAAGATTAACTGTAAACAATTAGATGTTTGTGTAATTTACATTAGTAATCTATGACATTAACTCATCTAGTGCTTAAACGAAGCACCACAGCAAAAGATTTTCCTTAACAAAGAGTGTTTAAAATAATGTTATGAGCTCCCAAAGTTTGTTGGTCTAATTTTGGGACACCTGTATATTTGGGATACTTTAGTAGAGTTAGGAGCAGAAAAGAAATGTGTAGCATTTGGAGCTGACATTACGAACACAATTTTGGTGGCATAAGTCGCACAGAGAATACAAATGTATTCACCAAACTACTCATATTAACTGTGCAAGATTAATTCTTCAGAGAGGCATGACTGACTTGATGATCACATTTAACATTGTATGTTTCAAGATTTTAAGAAAATATAAATTTATATGCCTGTGGATTATAAGTTCACATTATTTTTCCATGGAATGATGTCACACATTTTTGTCATATGTCCTACAACTTTTATTTTGATAAACAGCTGATGATCAATACAAAACTAAGACTAAATAATATCACATCAAAAGCTGCTCTCAGACACGGAAGTGAAATTTGGATTTTAAATAACAGAAATTCCATAAACTTGAAGTAGCTCCAATGTGTTTCTTGTAAACACTGTTAGGAGTTACTAGATTGGGCCACCAAAGGAATGCAGACATCAGAGAAAACCTTGGAATACCAAGTTTGACTGAAGAGATAGAAAAATACCAATGAGAATGGAAAAATTATTTGATGAAAATAGAACTAGACTCCCAAAATTGGCATTCCAGTACATTCCAACTGGTCACAGGGACCAAGGAAGACCAAAATAATTTTGGAAAGACCAAGATCATCTTCACTAGGTTTATCGTTACAGGTCATGTGACCTAAAATGAACTAGTTCATGATGATGATAAAAGTAACTACTGTTTACATAGTATAGTTTTTGTGGCTAGCAAATGTTGAAACAATGGCAAAATTGAAAAATATTCAGAATGATCAGCAGCAAGTCATTTATGAGCATTTATTTCATGTAGGCAGTAATGGTGTCCTGCAAAGAGGCGTAATCAACGAAAGCTCTGTGAAATTTGTTGTTCATAGGCAGTCCAAAGAGTATCTGTAGAAACAAAATGAGAACTACATGACACATTTCAACATAGTTTCAGATGTCTACTCCACAATGAAAGGGAGAGTTGCTAGATAGAAAGCAATAGTTTGGGATAGACTTTCAGATATTCTATTGCATCAAAAAAATACTATCAATTCTATATGGGTGTTACTTTGGGTATGGCAATATCAACAGTGCATGGCAGAATTCAAGAAAAAGAAGTATGATGGCATTTATCAAGATTAAAACCAACACTGGCCTTAACAGGAGAACAAAGGTTTGCAATTTTGCTTGTCAATGCTGATCCAGCAGTTTGAATATGCAGAGCAAGATTTCACGACGTGTTTGACTGGATCCATATTGATGAAAAATGGTTTTACATGATTGAAACAACAGGCAAGTCTTAACTTGCAGCAGAAGCTCTTGATTCATATTAAACTTGTCAGAATAAATGTTTCATGATGAAATGATGTTTCTAGCAGCAGTGTCATGTCTCTGCCTTGATTCAATACATAACTAGTACTTTAACAGTAAAATTGTGCTTTTCCTATTCATCTTTGAGGAGCTAGCAAACCAGAGTAGCAAAAATAGGCCTAGGGGCATAATGGTTACAAGTCAAGGTCTATCTTTGCCAACATAACAACTAAGCATCATTGTCCATACACCAGTGCTGCCACTTGAGCATTTGACTGCATTGTATTATCTTTGTTGCTGTTCTCTTGCGTTATTATACCAATTTACTTTTATGTTTAGCCAACCCAAACAGTAATGTGAAGTACTAAATGCCTGAAGCAGGTACAGCATCGACATCACAAACTCCTGTAAATAGTAAAAGAAGGAGACAGATGTGTAGCCTTTTGTTGTAGCTTGGCTAACCTGTAAAAAACAACTGTGGAAACTACAACTCATCTTTTATGATGTAATTTAATTTACACTTGACCATAGCATAATGTAGTGCTTATAGTTAACTTTGACGGACCTCATTATATTGCCTCTTCCTAACAATACTGCTATCCCCAATTAAAGATGCACCTGTTCATAAAATACTGCTATACACTCTCAAAAGTGCACTTGTTCATAATGATATTGCTGTCCACCAATAAAAAGTGCACCTATTCATAACGATGCTGCTGTCCATCAATCAAAGATGTACTTGTTTATAACGACACTGCTGTCCACCAATCAAAGATGTTGTTTTTCATAACGACACTGCTAATCATGTGGTTGTACAATAATAGATAAAATAATAAGAAATACCATCAAGCTATTCTAGATTGTTGCAAATGCTTTATGACTTTATTTTAAAAATGATTTTTGGGCTTCATTTTGTTCATGAAATATCTTAAGAAATGCCATTCTTGATTTTCAAATCTTCAGGACTCGAGACTATCATTTTATTTTTATGCTTCGTTTATGTGCCACCTTTATCATCAAGGTTATATAGGCAACGTTTTACCTTTGGAGCAACTACTAAACAGCAGTGATGTTCACTTTGGTTGTTTTATGGAACCACTGCCTTTCGCTCGTGGTGTCTTGGTCATTCATCACATCAAGATGGAGAAGCCAATACAAGGTGGGAGCTCTGATCATGTGGGTAAAGGGTATCTGCCAAGCCAACCATAATGATTTCTGTAGGATAATTTTAAGCAGCTTTATTCAACCAAACCCAAGACATTTTCACATGCATGAAGCCACACTGATTTGAAAGTAGCATTAATAGTGGTTATTATCAATATAAACTTGAACAGACAGAAATGATTACCAAGTGGGCATTTGGTTTCCCATGACACCTTTATAAATGGAAATGTCCCAGTGCCCAATTCAACTGGAGCACTAACCAACAACCCCAAAAGACAACCCACAAATATTAAACCCTGACAAAATCAGAATAATATAAATAATGCACATAAGAATAATAGAATTTCCCAGAGCAGTAAAATGGAACAAACCCTAAAGCTAAATAAATACAAATGGTAGTAATGCCCAAACTGTGCCCCGTTTGACTCCGGTAACTTTGAGAAACAAACTATTAAATCCCAATACTAATGAGCAGAAAAGTCAGGAAGCCTAGATAATTTAAACCAAAATAACGACATGAAGCGCCAAGAAAGAGAACTTACTGCTCAAGGAGTCCCTTCAGTCATGAGCGTGACATTGGTTCTCCCCAGATAAGCTACTAGCGAGGAAGCTCAAATTGAACCCCAGGTCACTGGCGGCAGACAGAATATACCAAAAGTGTGACACAAACTCAAGTCAAGTGAGATCTCATGTAGTTAAAGCTAAAGAGGGAACTGACAGAGAGTATTACTTTAGGTTGCTAGATTAAATTCAAATTTATACTTACTTCTAGACTCTAGAGAGGATAGAGAATAATCCTGGTCAAAGAAAAAAATCCCTGGATTCTAAGCTTTTTTATATATATTTTTTCATAAATGTTGGCTAATTTATTTAGACATGTTATATCTCTGTCCTGTAAACTTTTCAGAAGGATATCTTCAGTAAACTCCAAGGTAACTGGTTTTTAAATAAGATATTTCAATATGTGCAGTATAGGGCGATTATTCTACAACTTTCAATCACTTGCTATAGCATTTTGTGTATTTCCATTGTATTACAAAAACAAATGTATAATGTATTAAAGATTGGTAAGAATAATGCAATATTTAAAGCACAAGATGCTGATAATTCTCTTAAGATATAGCTTCATGTCCACTTGATAGAACTTCAAAGTTCTTTCCAAAGTTGGAGGGGAAAAACCTGCGCACACAAACATAAATTATTAAAGAAATTAATAAGCATTGTTCAATTTGGCTTAAGACAGCTGCAATTGGGCTTTAGTTGGAGTGGCCTTTGAAAATTTGGGTACCAAGATTGCAAAGATGGCAAAGGTACAAAAGTCTCATTTGGATTGGGAGTCATATTTGTTTGTGTGGCTGCAAAACTTGCTGTGTAATTGAAAAAGTTCTGTAACACCTTCTGTCCAAATTCTAAGTAATTATTCAAATTGATATCCACCACAAGAGCTGCCTGTTGCTGCACCTGAAGAATTGGTTCGATGGATATTGCTACTTGTGCATTGTGGCTCAACTGCTGAGGAACAAATGGGTTGATAATTCCTTCCAGCCATTCGTTCTTCAGATTCCCTACTCTGAATATTGCAGATGGCTTGTCCTCAGCTATATGTCCTAAAAGGTGCCAAGTGGGTGGTGATTCTGGTTTTATCCTGCTGAAGTACACTAGGCCACCCATCCCAGCTGGAAAGGGAATTGCACCTGTTAGAAAAACGGCCAGGTGATTGATGTTATTTGCATCCGTTATTGTTGTTAGAAACTGCGTCTGTCCAACTCGCTCAAATGGCTGTACCATGCGACCAGAGACGACAACTGCAAACATAATGCTGCACTGTAGCATTCCACTGATCCAATTCTCTTCTGCTATTCCAGCGTGTCGAATAGTATTAGGAAATGCAAACGTCCTTCAAACGTTGCGCCATTAGCGAGGGTTAGCATATTAACCACCGAACAATAGAAGAATTCTGAGAATTTATCCATGATATGGAAAGCATTACTCTGCGCATTACTGCGGATAACTCTAAACAATTTTCCAAGGCCTATCCCAGTGCCTGTCGACTGGAATAGCCACTTCCGGTTACGCATCAATGTTCCCAAAAGTTCCGTTTGGAGCGCTGCACGTCAATTTTATAAAAATCTGATGTATTGCACTCACATGACTTTCTCTACTCTTGTACTAACCATCCTACAAACTCTTATTCCTATATCATCTTCGTGTTAGTTAAGATAAACATTTGTATAACTTATCTTATTGCTTATTTCCTTGTAGGTGCAAGGGGAATGTTAGAATACAGTAGGCTTTGTGCGATAGACAAATCTTTTAAAGCTTTGAGATTCTGTTGTCTTTGCACACTTAACATATAAAAAAATGAACCGCGATGATCCATTTCACGAAAGTTCTAAGTTTTCCGAAACTCACACACATAACAAGGAATATCTCCGAAATGGTTCACCCTACAAGAAAATTGATTGAGACATAAATTGTGTATTTTAGCAAGATCTACAGTTTTTGTATATGTAGTATGATTTGGTCTATCTCTAACGGCTTATCAATTATGCAAAAGTCGTCCAGAGTAAATACGACTACAGGGGCTATAGCCAGAAAATTCAAGATATACATTTCATTTGTCATAAAAATATCTCAAACATATGCCATTTTAATAAAAATCGTTAGAGCCATTTTCAAGAAAATCAAAATTTTCGAAAAACTTTCCATGTAAAGGGTAGTTTACGGTGGGGCTATTTTCTTCAAAATCGTCGTATCACATACTTGAAAGACATTGAACTTAAATACCAACTTTGGTTTTTAACCGACTTTTCGTTTTTGAGTTATGCTGTCCACAGTCTGAAAGACTGACACACAGACACACACACGGACCTTTTTCTAAAAATGCTTTTTTTTTTTTTTTTTTTTTTTTTTGATTCAGGGGGCCTCAAAACATATATTTCCGGTAAAATCTCGACATCGAATTTTTGGGTGGAATACAATACGTCCCCTACTTACCAGTAGAGAATTGTATTGTATTGTATTGTTTTATTGTCACATAATGTTTACATGGTGAGCCTAAGCTGGTAACCTGGTGATTCGTCAAGATATAAAAACAGATTTAGGATAAAAGAGAAAACTAATTCTAATGTATGGTATACAAGGTATTCTTTATACAATATAAATTGTCAATTACAACTAATTAAAGTAATACTTATAGTATTGTGTCATCCATATATTCTTGTACGGAGTAATACGTCTTATCTGATAACAACTCTTTTACACTTTTATTAAATAATTTTTGAGTCTTTATCTCTCTGAATCGTTGAGGCAGTTTATTATATATTTTTATGCCCATGTAATAGGGTGTTTCTTTTTACCGGATGTCAATGGAGATATAGCACGTATCAATGATGCCTATTGTTATTATAGGATTATCGTTGTATGAAATAATTTAAGAGGAAATTCTGAATTAAACAATAAAACGAAGGAATAAAATCAAGCAATGAAACGAATGATCGAATAACCGAACTGAGTTAATTCCGAACATGTATACTGTGACACTGGGTCGTTCAACAATATACGAGAGGTGACTGGGTGACTTTGGATACGGCGAGTCGGTCTGGGTGGCTCAGTTGGTTAGACGCTGGTCTACTGACCCCAAGGTCGCGGGTTCAAATCTGGCCCAGACCGATGGTTTCTAAGTGTGCTTAAAAACGACAGCTCCATGTCAGTAGATATACCGGCATGTAAAAGAACTCCTGCGGGATAAAATTCCGGCACACCGGCGACGCTGATATGATCCTGGCAATTGACAGCGTCGTTAAACAACAAAATAATTTTTTAATTTTTTGCATACGGCGAGAGACTGTGTGTGACAATAAACAATACTGCTGACAAAAGGAGGTCTGGGGCTACAGGACACCTGGCGACTATGTGTACAAGATCGAACAGCGTGATAACACCGTAGTGTCCAGCAATCTCTAGAATCTTCTTTGCTGAGTCATGTACACCAAATAACTCGAAGGATTTTTTGGTAAGGCTGGCTACACACCCGCTAGCCCTGGTGACGATCATCCTCAGAGGCTACATCATCTCCCCATGCACATGCAGTTAGTACACTAAGCTTGTAAGGCAGAGAAAGACAGGGTGCTTGTTAGTGAAGCGATACATACAGTTAGGTCGGGTTCCGCGATAGCACCTCGGTTAGTAAAAGTTAGTACCTAGCTGGCATACATTCGAGAGTACCCATGTCTATTAGCACTGTTTCCTGTTTGTAGGCGGTGCCGTGGCCGAGTGATTAGCGCGCTCACCTACCACCTAGGCGGCCCGGGTTCGATCCCAGAGACCCGCATGTGGTATTTGTGGTGGACGAAGCGGCGTCAGGGCGGGTTTTCTCCGGGTGCTCCGGTTTCCCCCGCCATCTCATTCCACCGGTGCTCCATCTTCATTCCATGTACCATCAGTGGCACCGCCTGCGGTGCCGTAGTACTAAAAGCGGGCGTTAAACACAACAACAACAACAACAACTGTTTCCTGTTTGTTTCAGGGGGCTTAATTGGAATTGGCAGCACCTACTTTGGATAGCGTTATATGTATTGTATATATGTTGCATATTGCTTGGTTGCTGACACTGTCTCATGTACTAATTTTAAACGTTTTAATAAATTATGAATGCCATATGTGACATTCTCGAATTTCAGATCTTTATCTGAACACATTCTTTTGTAAACTTGTGCAGAAAATACTTTATATATTAAGGTGTAATTGCTTTTCAAAATCTTATTAAACATAAGTATTAACGTGACTCCTTTGTTTTATTTTTGAAATATATAGTGCCGTTCTGAGCAAAGCTCAAGATTTGCGTGTTAAGCTAAAATGGTGAGACTTTTATTATTCTATGCTCCAGTTTAGTTCACCACATCAGTAGAACGTTGTTCGCTTGTCTGTAATGTTTGTCTCTTGGTTTTCCTCTTGTTTCTCCATAAAATCCCTACACAGGATCTAGCAGTAATCCACAATCATTGTTCCATTCCATCGTTTTCTATTTTCCAAATATCCTGGCAGAACCTCTCATCTTGCACCTCGCTGACTATCCTCAGGAGGGACTATATTCAAATGTGAAAACAGAAAATTTAATTGGACATTCATTTTGAAACCCAAAATTCTGAATCTCTATTTCTTAGAAAATTTACAATAACTTCTTTATATGCATTCCAAGCATATTTTCTTTAGAAGTGGTACTTGTTTCAAATTGCCTGTCTTTAATTAGAGCTCTGACAAATATAGTTTTGTTGTTGTTGTTTTCCAGTGCCCTGCATCTGGCAATGAAGCCATTAGCATTCGTGCTTTCCAATACTTTTGAACTGTAGTTTCTTCTGATCTTAATGCTTCACAGGTCTTCAAGTGTTCTTCATTCATTTCTGCTGGATCGTTACACAGGACACATATTGGTGAGGCTGAGATACCCATTCTGTAGAGATGACTTGCTAAGCAGTCATGATTTGTCAATAGTCGGAAGGCTGCAACAGCTGTTTTCCTTGGTCTCTGGGGAATTATATCTGGATTGGAAAGTAGTGTAATCCATTTTTTATGATCAAGCGTTTTATTGAGGAATATGAGAAATTGAATTTAGACTTTTGTTTTATTGTTGTGCCTTTCTTTGCAAGTGAGTCTGCAGCTTCGTTCCCCATGACTCCACAGTGTGCTGGAATCCATTGGAGATGAACAGTCTTATTAACTTTTTGGAGTTGTGTTAACATTTTGTAGCATTCTCTAATTTTTGTTGACTTCTTTGTAGTATTTGAACATATTCCCTGAATTGCAGCTTTAGAATCTGAAAGAATTACTGCCTTGTTAAATTTATTTAAGGGAAGATTTAATAATTGTCGGAGAGCAATGTATATAGCCTCTATTTCTCCATCATAATTTGTTGTGTCTCTGCCAACAGAATGATAAAAGGAAAAATGTGAACACGTAACTCCAGCTCCAGTAAGGTTTTCCTTGGAGGATCCATCAGTATATATGTGCAGCCATTCTTCTGTGGGATACCTAGTATTGATTGTTTCCAGAGCTAGAAGTTTTTGTATTTCTTTTGGTGTGTCTGATTTACTTATTTCCTCTATTAATTCCAAATTGAAGGTAAGTTGCAATAATTCCAATGGATTTTCTCTTATAAGTAGATTTTCTCTGGTGTTAGGAATGTTCAATTTGGATTTAATCTGTGTTACCTTTTCTAGGAAACTACTATGAGTTTTAAGGATTGAATGGGGGAGGTTCTCTTCTGTCCATTTAGAGTTTGGCAGTCGTAACATTTTCTCGTGTTGGAGCAATGCTTGTTCTTCTATTTTTGTTGTTATTGATGGGGTCCGTGTTAAGGCAAGCATGGCATCAATAGGTGTGGATTTAACTGCTCCAGTGATTAGGCGAAGAGCCTGATTTTGTATTTGTTCAAGTTTATTGATGTTAGCATTTGCTGCTGTTATTAAAGCTTCAGAACAGTACAAGAGGTTTGGTTTAATATACATTTTGTATGTTGTGTTAAGGACTCTCCTTGAGCAGCCCCATTTAGCACCAGCTAACCTTTTCAGGATTTGCAATTTCTTTTCAACCTTTTCTGAGATGTTTGTTATATGTTTTTTCCAACTTAGCTTTCTGTCGAAAGTGATGCCTAAGTATTTGGCATCATCAACTGCTTTGAGTGGTTTACCATTATAATTTATGCTAACATTAACTGAACAACGCCAGTGGATCTAAATATCATCTATTTAGTCCTCCCGGCTAGGTCCGATGGATCCGTTGACCAACGATAGGTGTGGTCCCCCTTGCAAAATGGGGGTTTAAGTCGGGTGATGTAACTGCCACATTGTAAAACTGGTGCCCGTTAAGAAAACAGTTACATGAAAGCCACATACATGAATATAGTTTTGTCACGATATACAAACCGCTTCAAAGATTGTTTTTATCTATTTTTTCGTTAGTAACACACCTGCGACCACAAGAAAACAGCTTTTTCAACGGTCATAACCGCTACTTGCCAATAGATGGCGTTGTTCACAATAATGATCTTTTCTTTTCTTTTTACAAAAAATATTTACAATAAAATCCCTTGTGTCGCATTCAGATGATTATGCAATCTGACTTAAATGTTCACCTTAATCGAGGTGATTTTGTGTGATCGTGTAGTGATTTAGCTGCGCCGTTCGCCAAATCATCAGTAGAGGTTATGTTTTGTATGAGATTTTTTGTTGTTGTAATTATTATTTAACCATTTCATTTAAATAATATTTCACTTAGCAAATATTAATTTTTTACAAGTTTTCAATACTGTCTGTCTCGTGTTTCATTGTTGTTATGGTGTGCAGAAAAAATATTAATACAAGTTTTTGCCCTGTTGCACTTGTAGGTTTTCAACTTAGAGCTCTGAGAGCCATAAGATGTTTTAATCTTGTCTTCCTTCTGTTCCAGTGAAAACCGAAATAATGCCTTGCAGAAAAATGAATTTGGGTTGTTGCACTTGCCATACAGAAGGATCGAGAAGACGGCTTTCAAATATGACTGAGGAAGAGCGGGCATCCGTACGAGAGAGAAACAAAGCTCGTACCATTCAGATGCACAAAGCTGAATCTGCAGAAAGACATGCGGCTAGGCTTGAGGATACGCGTTCTACAGCAACAGGTTTGGTTCGTTATCAATAGGATGAACGCGAAAGGGACGTTTATTACCATGGCTGACAATACAGGATTTTACCACCACAACCGAAAGCACCCTTAAATTCTGCAGCATACTCAACTTGCACCAGTCATCCCTGCCCGGCAAATATGTACAAGTTTTCAAATTACCTAGGTTGATTTTTACGTTGAAGTTCGCGACATACTAAATCGTTTTTCATTAAGTGATCCTCTTCTTACAATGTTGGAAGTGTTAGAACCAGCTAAAATCCAAACTGTTCAGTCAAGCACCATTTGCTTCTTGGTTTCCGAATTTGGTGTTAGCGGAAGAAATCCGACAAACAGATAAAGACTTGAGGCTATTGCGCAATACTGACATTGCAGGTGGCAGTAACTCTACAGCGCAAGAGTTTTGGAGTGAATATTTTATTATTGTTATTATTATTACTATTATCATCATAGTAATAATAATAACAACAACGACAACGACGACGATTAATAATAATAATAATAACACTAATAATAATAATAATACTAATACTAATACTAATACTAATACTAATACTAATACTAATACTAATACTAATACTAATACTAATACTAATACTAATACTAATACTAATACTAATACTAATACTAATACTAATACTAATACTAATACTAATACTAATACTAATACTAATACTAATACTAATAATAATACTAATACTAATACTAATACTAAAAATACTAATACTAAAAATACTAATACTAAAAATACTAACACTAAAAATACTAACACTAAAAATACTAACACTAAAAATACTAACACTAAAAATAATAATACTAAAAATAATACTAAAAATAAAAATACTAATACTAATAAAATAAAATAATAAAAAAAAAAAAAAAAATAAATAATAATAATAATAATAATAATAATAATAATAATAATAATAATAATAATAATAATAATAATAATAATAATAATAATAATAATAATAATAATAATAATAATAATAATAATAATAATAATAATAATAATAATAGTCATTATTATGTCATAAATATGTATATACTAAGCAAAATTGTCGGTTAAAAACTCCTGTTTTCTCCTGCTTTTTTCAAGTCAAATCTTCTGCTTTTACTTCGGCAGACATGGCAACACTGCCTGAAATCGCTACCACTTTTGTACGTAGTACCATATTCAGTCTGGCACAGTGTCCCCAATATCCACGCAGCAGGTAACCACCACAGCTCCGACCACAAGACCAACAACCCGCGCCAGTAAAGTTTTAGCTAGTCTCAGGCGAGTGTAAACCGAAACGGACTTCATTAAAATTAATTATCTGTCTTATCCTACATCGCACAAGTACAGTTTTACATATTTTATGATATGGGTGGAAATAACGGGTGATCCAAAAGACTGTGAACTGACTGCGCTGTGTTTTGTCTGTACGGGCCCTCTGCGCTCATAGAACAGCGCGGATAAAACCGTACATTTTAAAAACTACCATTAAAGGCTTTACGTACCAATACAATTATTGCAGATGCTTAAACTAGCCACCGTCGCTGTCCATGCATTTAAGGCATCTCTTTAGGAAGTTATCCATCAGAAATGCTGGTAATTTGCTGACGGATATTTTGTTTTAATTCTTCCAGGGCGTATGGGTGTATCTTGTACACTTCATGCTTCAAGTTACCCCAGATATAGAAATCGCAGGTGGTTAGGTCGGGCGACCAAGGGGGCCACAAAATTCTACTAATAATTCTGTCCTGAAACACACTTGCAATTGTTATCGAAAGATTGGCTGTATGAGCTGTTGCAGAGTTTTGTTGCAAAAAGGCAAAATCAGCTCCCTGTCGGTTAATTCTATAAAAAAAAGGGGGCGCAAAATTGTATTCACATATGTACAGGAGTCAACTGTTGACTCAGGGGAAAAAAAAAAAAAAAACTGGGACTACAATTCTCTCCACTAATGGCGCACCATACACCTAACTCAATACTGATTGTGAGCAGAACAGAGAAAAACAAGTGATGCTCGTGACCTTGTGTGTATCAGCTGCTGGTGACGTGTTTAAGCGTGTGGAGTGGAAAAACCCGCGTAGCGGTTGACATGTATTTGGATCTCTGTATTTTATGATGTGGGTGGAAATAATATGTAAGGTGTTGGACGAATGAGTGCGCAGATTTTAACGGTGACTTGCTGACTTTAAGCTGAAGCATGGTTGCATAAATAAAAATAAAACTGGTGGAATGTTTGCCAGTATCACCACTCCTTTATCGTTTACTCCTTTACAATTAGTACAGAGAGACAGAGCTTAGAAGATCAGTTATTCGAGTCTTTTTCATTTGTTGCCAAAGTGGGTCATCTAGGCACAAAGTAGTACTAAATAATCGGATTCCAGCGTGCCTATTGGAATAAATTCGTGGACATACGTTTGGCAACATTAGCATATGTGTAGAGCGGAAGATCAGGAATGTTAGCAGTAAAAACTATGCACTGAATACTGCTCGGAAAGCCTGAAAGAAAACCACTCCTCCCTTCGTTGTTTGCAGTAGCTGAAAGCAAAACACACACATGGAGAGAACAGTTTTTGAGGCTGGCATTGTTTGGACTTTCCTCCGTCGTAGTTGTACGCATGTATGACAGAGTTTAAAAAAATATTCGTCTCTTCAGGCTTACTTTGTTGAGAATATCTTAAACACATTTAATTTGAATCAAAATCGTTAGTCATTTTTGAGAAAATCAAAATCCTCGGAGGATGCTGATGTTAAATTACAAGTTTAGCATTCACTCTATTTCTTGTTTTTGAGTTACACTGTTTACAGACACACACATGAACACAGACACACACCCACACACACACTCACGGTCCTTGTTCTAAAAATCTGATGTATTGCATCCGACAGTGATGAAATATCCTGACTGGGATTTTGCTGTGGTTTCCCCAGCCTTTCAAGGTGAATGCCGGTGTAATAAATCACCAAGTGCCACAGAGAAGATATTTATATTAATATTTGTATTATGTATATATTTCAATTATGAAGTTGACCACGGCATGTTATATATTTATTCGAGCATGAAATTATTAATTTAGTGTTGTATTTGACTAAATATAAACCAAGTCGGTCTGGGTGGCTCAGTTTGTTAGATGCTGGCTTACTGATCCCAAGGTCGTCGGTTCATATCCGGCCCAGATCGATGTTTTTAAGTGTCAGCTCCGTGTCAGTAGATTTACTGGCATGTAAAGGAACTCCTGTGGGACAAAATTCCTTCACACCGGCAACGCTGATGCGATCCTGGTAATTGATATCGTCGTTAAACAACAAAATATTTTTTTAATAGAAACCAAGACAAAGATGTGCACAAAATGTAATAATTTTCCCCTTTCTCCTTCACTCCTTTCAAACCCCCACTCATGGTTGTCAATGCCATGTTGCAACATCATTTCTACACCGTTCTTGGTTATGTTAACTTTGTCTACAAAATACTCAGAAATCTATGAACTTCTCTGGTCTACAAGTGGTAATGCATCTGGCAACCTGGTTTTATTTAGTTAATTACTCGTATCTAACTATTCGGCGAATTCTACGAACTTGCCCAAGGAATCCAGCTCTGCGCTAATGACCTACTTAAACATCACGAATTAATTCTCCTGTGTGATAAACTTTACACGTTCTAACGTTATATACCTAGGATATTCCTCTGATACTAATATTTAGTGACTATTTATTAATTGTTTTATTTATTAATTCCATATTAAATGATTTATTTACTGAACCCACAATTTCGGTATCACAGTAGAGAAAGTAAACCTGACAAAGCCAACACGTAACCTCTTGACACGTTTTAGTGTCGGTAGTTAATGCAGAACTGGAAACCTCGTGCGGTCGTTTATTGTAAACTGAGTGGTTTTCCTAGCGAAACTCATTAAGTTCCCGAGTTAGTAATTGGTATGTAGAAGAAGCTGCATGTGGGAAGTAATGACTAAACTTCAATATGATACCCACGCTTCCACTTGCCCACCGACATGCAATATGGGAGCCATTATTGCCTCTTAACCACAATCGATATATTATTATTTTTGTTGTACGATGATACAAACTACTGTATACCATTTCGCTTTATTTCAAAGCAAAAAAGAGGACCTCTGTTTTATACTAGAAGTTCCACAATCATACAATCTGCTCCTATATTTTTGAAACAAAATAATGTGTTGTAGTTTCAATTGTTTTGTTGATATATCTTCCGTGTTAGCTTCTTTAACACTACATAGTACATAGGTAGAAAATGTATTCCACCCACAATTTTACAGAGCGAGATGGCTTCACATTTGGGAGATTGAGGGTTCATGGCCGATTTTCCGGACACAGGGGTTTTTTTTTTTGGGGGGGGGGCGTGTTCCCAGGACACTGGACGAATATTGGGAAGAATAATTACATATTCCGAATTTCCCGTCCCTCCATTAATTTTATATAAGTTTATACAGAAACTTACAAGGCCACCTATAACTTTGTCAACAATATTTATCGTGGTCAGGGAGAAGAGAATACCGGAAGATGGCGTGCTTTCACCATCCATGCAAGACAGTTGAAGCCTATGACCACGCCCCCTCTGTACTTAAGAAAGATGTCTGCTTACATTAAAAACAATGATAAATACTCCGGAGCTTAGCGGTTTATAATCGATTAATATTGCTAAAAATTTACAATTGGCATCCTTTAATATTACGACCCAACCTTTTAACCCAATTCCGTAGCAGAATAGAACACAGCTAAGAGAGGACTTATAAATGAATTGAAATCTGGTCGACATGCTAACCAAATTATGTACCGCGTCCACAAACAAAACTCCTTTATCCACTTAATTTCAAAAAATCATACTTCAGTAACGTACTTAAGACTTAATTATTCTACTGACGTATTTTATAAATAAAAAAGCTATCATCCTGCACTTTAAACCTATTGAATCAAAACAATACATGTTATTTGCATGGTAATCAAGGAAGGAACTTAAGGTACCAAAAAACACATGATTAGGATATATTACTATATTAATTACTATGTATAATGTAAAGCACATAAATGACTGCATATAATTAAAACTATTTACATAGATGAATTAGGTTTAAAATTACAAGGGCACAAAACCGACAAATGTTGGAAAGGTACCCTAGATTTAGTGTTGGAATGTTTCCTCCCAACCCCCCCAAAAATCCTTTTCCAAATATCATTTCATGTATCATCAGTGTCACCACCTGAGATGCCATTTGTACTGAAGGAAATAGTCCATTAAACACCACACACACATGCACACATACATACAAAACTTTACTTATTGTGCTTGAAACAGAGTAAGTTTGTTTTACACATGTTTGTGTTTGTTGTACACTACTAGCATGAAATACTCTGCTGTTAGAATAAAACGAATACAAAGAAATACAAGCAATGTGTCACGCCCCCTCTGTACTTCTCTCTCGGCTTCACAGCTGCACTCTGTGGGCATCTCCCGGTATTCTCTCCTTCCTAGTCATAGTCTAACATTATCAACATAAGAATAGTTACGTTTCCACAGCCTCAGAAAATAACAAAGAAACAGCGAGTTTGTATAGGGCAAGTTTTTTAATTCAACGGAATAATAAACGATGGATTCCACCGATCGAATTGCGATGGACGTCTTTTCCGCTGAACTGAAAAACAGTTCGATGATTCATGCAGTATGGGTAACATACCACGAACGAAATCTTTATTTATTATGATGACATGTCATGATGTTTATCTGCTATCTCCACGTGATTCGTGTGTTAATTTAGCCACTCAAATGATGCAAGCTGTAGCTTACATTTTCAATCAGCTACTACATAATTGTTTACAATGTAGTTAGGTTATGGGACTATCGTCTCTCGCGGACGATGGAACCGATGGTTAAGCGCTGCATTCAGTGCTGAGGTTGGTGGATCTCAGCGATGAATTGAAGAACGATGTGATGAATTTCCGATGGATGCGCATGAGCGTGCTTTGAGTATAAAGACATAATATTCGTTGATGTCCTTCCTGACATCGATCATGAAGTAATAAGCTAAATTTTGTCTTTCTTTTGTTTTTACTTTCTGGTGTTTTCCTTTCTTTACTTTATCCTTCGGGTATGTTGCTTTCTGAGAATAAACACGATTTTGTTATTGCTACTTAAACCTCTATTGTTTCTTCCCAATGCGATTTCCTCTTCAAATAGCGATGAGGTAGCCCGAATGCGACAATTTGGTAGTTACTATGCTGCATTAACGAAAATCATCACAAACTATGGTGCAATCAAAATGTTCCATGTAGTCTGGGGTGGAGGGTTTGTTTAAAATTCTTCGTGTCCCCTCTTTGCAAGATGTTAAATTGAAATGCCAAGTGTAGTATTCAACCGACTTCTCGTTTTTTATTCAGGACATATCAAAATATGTTGATTGGAAGTTGTGTTGAGGCCCTCCCCCGTTATGAACTGTAGTGTAGGAAAGTGTAACGAATGGGTAATGGATGTTGACGTATCATGCTGTAAACAAATATTGAGTCATAAATACATATTCATATTTCAGCGAGATGCTGGTTCTCCTCTCCAGAAATAGAAAGAGCAACTAGAGCTATTTTTTAAATAATCCCGAACCTTAATAAGACTTTTTTCGTAGAAAACAGCACACTCAAGTGTCTGAAAAGAGATTAATCCAGAACCTTCTTTCCCAGAACTGAGAGGTATAAATAGAAGCTGCCTTAACAAATCTGAATAAGCTTTATATAACTTTTTTGGTGACAGAATTTTTAATTACGAATCAAGTTGGCAGATAAACTCACAATGTTTACAGAGAGCTTAAATTTGTTCTTGTAAAAGTTAAAATGCTGTATGTTGCATCTTTGAAGTTATTCGTAAAATCACAATAAAGGAACGCGTTGTGATATCCTCTCGAACATACCGGTCCTCGTAAATCTGCTGTCAGCTGCTGCATGGTGAACTATGAGATATTCGTATATGCATGGATTAGGTAAGAATGGACAACACTAGAGATGAGCCATTTGAAGCAAAGCGCCGACTAGCATGAAAATGCAGCATTATGCATTTCAAAATCCTAGTCAGTCAGTGAATCTGCCAGTCAGTGAATCAGTCAGTCAGTGAATCAGTCAGTCAGTCAGTCAGTCAGTCAGTCAGTCAGTCAGTCAGTCAGTCAGTCAGTCAGTCAGTCAGTCAGTCAGTCAGTCAGTCAGTCAGTCAGTCAGTCAGTCAGTCAGTCAGTCAGTCAGTCAGTCAGTCAGTCGCTCGCTCACTAAGTTCTATCTCCATCACAAATAAACAAAACTATTGAACAGTTCGTAGAAGAATTTGGTATTAGAAGTTCAATTTGGGATTTGCCACAGATGATTGTGGTAGTGATAAGCGGCACAAATACACAATTCTAATGTCGTATTTGATTTTTCTTTCTTACCTTCCCACCTTCCCTCCCTTAATCCTCCTTCGCTCCTACCCTCCCTCCTTCCATCCTCCTTCCTTTCCTCTCTCCCTTCTTCCTTCTCTCCATACCTCACTCCCTCTCTCCTTCCCTCCTTCTTTCCTTCCTCCCTCCCTTACTTCCTTCTTCCCTTCCTTCCGTCCTCCCTTTCATCCTCCCTCCCTTCCTTTTTAAACGTTTCTTTAAGTTAAAAGTTTGTAGCAATAGTACAACGCACTAACTGTCAAAATAAATTTGTGAACAGTTGGTAGAACAGATTTTCCGCAATTCGCAGCGTGACACGTCACACACATAAACATATAAACTTTGTCGAGGCACACGAAGTCGGACGATGCATAAGATAATCGTCCTGTCATATGGCCAAATTTTCAGAAGGATTGGTTCAGAATTAACGAATTTGAACATTTCACCGTTTGTTGTCCTTTTCTCGCCAAACAGGTGGCGGACAACTAATCAATAAAATACTTCTTAGAATGTCTCGATATACCCTCCAACCAAGAAGTGATCAACTTCTTAGTAATACGACGCAGTTTCCAGCGAAGTTGCCAAAGTGAATGTCGAACGCGTTTTGAACCTTAAACTCAATTTTGAAAGTTGTGCAAAGGATAGAAACTTCTGAAACTGCATCTTCTCGATAACTCAAATCAGGTTCACTACTTTTCTTGTTAGAAGCGTAAAGAAACATCAAAAATACATATTGAAATCTGAAAAGTTTCAGAAGATAAAAACGAAAATATATTCATGATCACGTAAAATAATTAAACCTTTGGCTAGAAGCGAAGGGGATTCCACACTGCGCCTGCAGATATGCTATTGTATCTCGAACCCCTGAGAGGAAGGGAAGAAATGGAAGCGCTCTACGGGCGTACCCAGGCAGAAAGAAAACATTTCCAGTCAGAAATTCGTTTATTGTATAAATCATATGTCATTGGTTTAAGTATAAATCATTGAGATAGACAGTCAAAAAGGCATTACAAACAGCTAAAATAGGCAGGGAAAGAGAATTATAAATACTAAAACAGTCGATAAAAGGCAAGTAGAAAAATCCATTTATTTAATAGATTACACTATTCAATAACTCGATCGTCATATTTGAAAGAACTTCGAAGTTTTAAACAAAATGCTAGTGTTGTAATCGACACAAAGTGAACTATTTTTAAAAAGGCCTGTGTATTGCAATGCCTTATCCGTTGCACATGGCAAACAAATGCTTTTTTAAGTTCTCTGGGGTCATGTTGAGTCTCCTGTCAGATAACACATTTTTCATATGACAAAATGACCTCTCAACATCAACAGAAGTTATTGGAGCAAACCTAAACCATAGTATCATTGTAGGATACATTTCAACTGCAACAGTAATGTCACCTTGTAGAATTTTTGAAATGTTTTTAAGTTTATCCAGATAAATAATGAAATAAAGCCAACAAACAGCATTTATTTCGTAAAGCATTTTTTACTCACTACGATAAATGTGTGTTCATATGACGTCAATATAAGTTCTGTTATAGATACGAGGGCTGTTCCAAAAGTACCCGACGTAACAAGGAAAGCGTAAGATTGTTGGGGGAAAACATCTTTATTTCTCTATATGGTCTCCTTTCAGCTCAATACACTTTTCCCAGCGATGATACCCTGTTTATATTGAGAGCCGTCGAGCTCTGCAAAATAGCCATCAACTGCAGACTGCATCTTCTCATTGTTGGCAAATCTTTTATCACCAAGCCCTTTCTTCAAGTTTGGAAACAGAAAATGATCAGAGGAAGTTAAACCTGACAAATAGAGTGCATCAGGAAGCAATTTGAACTTTAACTCATTGATTTTGGTCATAACGATGAGATGTCTTGATAAAACAACTTGGTTTTTCACTAAATGCGGCCACTTTTGCTTGATTTCATCACTGTAATGCTGCAACAAGTTGGTACAATAGTCGCAATTGATTGTTTTTCCTCTTTGGAGCAATCAATGATAATTATCACGCGTGCATCCCAAAAAACTGATACCATGACCTCACAGATGGAATTATCTTCACCTTTTTTGAGCCGATTCTGCCCTTGTTTTCGATTGTTCCTTCGTCCATGGTTGTGAATCGATGCAAAGTTTTATCGCCAAATACTCGAGTGAAACCTTCTCACGACGGTGTTTTTGTTCCACTGTGTGCAGTACAACTTTCCCATGTTCAAATTTCCGGTCAGTATGCGATGTGCAGCACTTTTTGAAATGTCTGCTAGCGCGCGCACTTTCATCCAATATCATTCTGTGGATTTTCTTTACATTTTCTGGCGTGGTCACCTTATTTGGTTGACCACTACAATGTTCGCCTTAGCAGCTCGTACGACCTCGCTTAAACTCTGCCACACAATATTTTACCATTGTAAACGAAGGAGCGAACTTCCCCAGAGTAGAATCTAGCTCACCTATATTAGTTGGACCAAGACTTTTCAAATGGAAGTATTGTATCACATAACGATGTCCAGTTTTATCCATGTTTGCAAATTCGCTGATTACTATTGGTGGCTGCCAAACAAATACTAAACAAAATACACTATCAAACTTCAAATTTAAGCTTTATGAAGTAGCATTTTTCACTTTATCTACTACGCATAGTAAAGTAGAGGAAGTATTGTGTTCCACCCAAAAATCCGATGTCGAGATTTCACCGGAAATATATGTTTTGAGGCCCCCTGAATCCAATAAAAGCATTTTTAGAAAAAAGGTTGGTGTGTGTCTGTCTGTGGACAGCATAACTCAAAAACAAAAAGTCGGTTAAAAACCAAAGTTGGTATTTAAGTTTAATGTCTCTCAAGGATGCGATACGAAGATTTCGAGAAAATTGCTCCACCCTAAACTACCCGCCATCATTCCTGACGGCTACTCTAATTATTGCAGAATAAAACAATGGCAAGAAACTAAACTTTGTATCACGGTATTACGGAATTAGCCATCTTTACCCTATATTTCATCTGGCACAAACATATCGTAAATGCACGGTATTTTAATCAAAACCGTTTGAACTATTTTTGGCAAAATATTTCCCACGTAAAGGGAATTTTGGTGGATTTGTGGTTAACTTATTTAAGTTGTATCCTTGAAAGACGCTGAACTTAAATACCAGGTTTGGTATTTAAACGAATTTTCCTTTTTGAGTTATGGTGTTCACATAAACACACATTTGCTTTTTGGGGGGTTCAGGAGACCGTAAAACACATATTTATGGCAAAATCCTGACGTCACAGTTTTGAGTGGGATACAATACTTCTGCGTACTTTACATAGTAGGGAAAGCAAAAATTTGGCTAACTCCGTCTTTTAAAATATGGAGCTATGTAACTATTAACATAATGTAACTACTCAATATTCCGTTATTTATTTTCTCGAACTTTTACAACTGGTATGAACCTCACATACATCACTGTAACAATTATAATCTTAAACGCTTTTTGCTACTCAAAACTTTCAACTGTTAACAACCTAAAAGTTACATAGTCTGTAAAGCCCACAAAGTTACGTTTCCCTATTTACATTTAACTATTGGCTCACTCCACACAAATGTAACAAATTACACTCTTAAATTTTTAGCATACGCCTTTTTACTTGGCATTTTAAAATGTGTTATTCACTGCTTCCCCAGCAAGGATTACATCCAAAGAGTATCTACTATATGGCAAGCTTCCTCCATAGAGACCTTAACCAATGTTAACACCATAATGTTATTCCTATATAGAAGTAATGGTTGAGTATAAAAGGAAGAGATTCCACACCAAGGTTGCCAACATTTAAAAGTAAAATTATCGTACCAGCCACTCAAAATTATGGATTTGGATTCAAAATTATCGTATATCATAAACCAAATGCTACAACAATAAAACTATCAGTATAACACTTATGAAAATGTAATAGTAATGATGTTTGTGATAAGCACTTACAAGATTGATGACCTCAACCAGTATTGTAATTTTAGTACTATTCATCTGAAAGTTCATTTTCAACTGTTGCAGCATTATACAAATTTGTTGTTGAGGTAAACTTTAACATCTCAGTGACTTGCAGATTTTCGGACCCACCACACTATTTTTTCATAAGCCGAGGCGACAGAATAGGTCCATTTACCGTACCTAGTGCCAATCTTCCTAACTTTGGCTTTTACTAAATCCAGTGTAGAAAAAACTGTTTTACAAGAAGGGCTTCTGTGGGGCAACGAAATCACTGATAATGCAAAGGCCCTAGTTTTTTGAAATCAGTATTTATATGTGTTTAACAGCACTCCAGAAACTGCCAGGTTCAGGCATGCTCTTTATTTCACACGGAATATCACTTATTCCGAGTTTTCTCCATTGATCATCAATTTTCTGAACAGTGCCTTCTTCATTGAGATTACCAGATCTGGGCACAATGGCAATAAAAGGATAAAGAGTAGGAGACTTAGGCCATGAAATGGTTGCCTTAGAAGAGTGAAGACAGGCTATGAGGGCAAATGTGGTGTCGCTATTTTTAATTAGTTTCATTTCGCTGGCGTGAGGGTCCCTAACATCTGCTGAAGATACGTCTTGACACGAGGGTTCGCCATGCAGCCACCGTTTAGGTGACTACAACGCCATCCTTCCGCCCAGAACAGAAGTTACAGTCCCCACACAGCAGCGCCAAGCTCGCTCATGCCCAACACTTCCGACCCTGAAAGACCGGATTGAAATGAAATGGAGGGACGGAAAATACAGGGGTTGTAATACCTGTTTTACTGCACAGAAATTCAACTTTACATCCACTACCTGATGGCATGTTGGTTATTAGATTTATTGGTCTAAATTTTACTTCTCTTTTTATGAAATAAATTATCTAGGCTGTAAGAATTCAATTATTGCCAACCGGGGAGTTTTCATGCAAAACATATTATTTCCGTTCTAGTGAAAATGTTATAACGCTAATATCTTAACTGGCCTTATATCATTTTAGTGATGTTGAGTGGAAATTTTACGTTGACAACCGATGTTCATTACAGCTGAAGAAATTAGCTTATCCCATTCCACACGGTGGAGCTTAAGTGATGTGGAAATTGCAAAATGTGCTACCGATGAGAAAAACTGAAATGTGTGCTCTCTCGAGATCATAAGTTAAACGAATCACGAAGATAATAATCAGACAGTGTTCCGTACAAAATTCTCAGAAGTATAGAATTAGGAGCTCTGATTAATGGCACTCCTACAGAGGTTTCCTATCTGCAAAGTAGAACTAAAGAGCGTTTGTGATTTGCAGGGGCGTTAGTAAGAGAATCAGGAGCTTCGAGGGCAATTGGAAAAGAAATCTGATGCGTTGCACTCATATGACTTTCTCTACTCTTGTACTAACTATTCTTACAAACTCTTATTCTTATATCTTCTTCATATTAGTCGAGATAAAGATTTGCAGAAATTACCTATCACTAATTTTCTTGTAGGTACCAGGGGCATATGGGAATACAGTAGGCTTTGACGATAGTCAAATCTTTTAAAGCTGGTCGCTATATAAAGGCTTTAAAATTGTGTTCTCTTTGCACGACCAAGAGAGAAAAAAGTGAATAGGAACATTGCATTTGGGAAAAGTTTTAAAATTGCAAAACTCACACAAATAACAAGGAATATTTCCGAAATGGTTCACCCCACCGAAAAAAAAAAAAAAAAACGCATTTGGACTCAACTTGGACATGTTTTAGCGAGATATAAATTTTTCGAAAATTCTTATTTTCCAATTTATATTTTGAATTTTTTGCCTATAGCCCATGTAATCCCATTTACTTTTGATGACCTTTGCAACTGGAAAACCGTAGATTGACCAAATCTTACTATCCAAAAACCAGTTTACACATGCACTGTAAACGGGTGTTAAATAACAGAAAAAATACTTTTCGTTTTTGAGATAACGCTCACGGACACACACGGAACTAATTTCTAAAGATTTTTGCATTTGGATTTAGGAGGAATGTATTTCTGGTTGGTGCAGATTATTTTCTCCGTCTATTCTGGAAAATCTGCTCTGATTTCCAACGTTGGTTGACTATTGAAGTTCTTGCAGTATTCATGCCACGGCTGCTAATGGGTTTGTCGAAAAATGACAACAGAAATATATATTTTCATGAGTTTTTATACTTGAAACAAACTCGATGACAATAAATGGAGGTATGCCCACCGTTAGTTAACACAAAACATTGTTTCATTCGCGACAAGCAATTGTCGACCATCCATCGAGAGTGATGTGGCAATCACAGAACACTCTAGTGTGGCAATATTGCATTTCAAAAAGAAACCGTTTGCCTAGTCGCGTTTGACTGATGAAGTCAAAAGAGTGTCTACACCGACCACTGGTATCAATTGAATTTCCGTATCGTGGTGAAACCTCGATACTGAATTTTTGGGTGGAAAGCAATATCGCCTTTTCTCTACCTACTATATATGTAGTAAAGAAACTAAAAGTACATTTCCAGTAACAGTCAAACAGTTGAAGGTGAAGGTGACAACTTTAGCAAAAAGTGAATGATGATAACGTCGTGATAAAGTAAAAACGATAGAATTAAAGCTATTTTGACCCATATATCTTGTGAGTAATGCGGTGTTAAAATGCAGTCAAGTTGGATAAATCATCACTTTTATTGAGGCGCAATTGTTCATCCAAATGTATTACACTATTTCATCCTTCTATTGTCTGTCACGGTGGGGATTCCGGCTCGCCAGATGGCTAATTGTGCATTGATGTGAAAGTAGCCTGCAGATGGCCAGAACACATCACAGGCAGAACTACTACGGTGGGTCCCTAACAGGTGCTGGTTGTTCTTCCCAGCGTAGTTCCAGGTCGCCATAGAGAGCGCGCCACCAGTCCTCCTGGTAGGCGAAAAGCCGACACGCGAGCTCCGGAAGTCGGACCATAAACTTTATCGCCTGAGTCTATTTTATCCTTCCTCCCCAATAATGTATTTTTATAATTGTTAATCACATAATCCATTTCTGTTATTGTCCTTTTGAAAGTAATTAACTTAGTTAAACCTATCGTTATTGGTAATCTTGGGGTTCTTTGTGTATATACTTGTTGATGGAGTTTAAGGAATTTTAGAAGTGTAATGTATGTTGTTTGAATTATTTTAAATAAATGTAGTAATTGTTGCATACTAGTTTATTCATTCACTAAGTCCTCTGGGAATAATGCTTGATAGGAATATGTAAGTTAGGGCAGTGCAAACCAACACACAACAGACGAGTTAACATAATACTCTTTTAAATAACTGCTGCACCACGCCACAGTTCTTTATTTAATTTGGATACATTTTAAAGTTACAACACGAATATGTTAAAAAAAAATACCACCAGCTCAAACATTCACTTTTGAAAGTGTTAATACCCAAACTTGGTATTTAAATTTAATGTCTTTCAAGGATGTGTCACGAAGACTTTGAAGAAAATTGCGCCACCCTAAACTACCATTTACATGAAAATTTTTTCCAAAATTTTGGTTTTCTTGAAAATGGCTCTAAAGACTTTGATTAAAATGCCATATGTTTGAGGTATTTTTATGACAAAAGAAATGTATATTTTGAATTTTCTGGCTATAGCCTATGTAGTTCAGTTTGCTCTGAAGGACTTTTTAGTAACTCGTAAACTGTAAAAGATAGACAAAGTCTTACTATACAACAAATGTAGATCTCGTTAAAACACAATTAATGTCCGAATAAGTTTTTTGTAGAGTGAACTATTTCGGAGCTATTCCTTTTGTTTATATAAGCTTTGGAGAACTTAGTTCTGTCAAATGGAACATCGCTATTCATTTTTTTATGTTAGGGATGCAAAGAGAACGAAATTTGAAAGCTTTAAAAGATTTGACTACCGCTGAAACCCTACTGCACACCCATATTCCCGTTGCACGTGCCAGAAAATGAGCATTGAGATAATTTCTACAAATGTTTATCTCAACTAACGCGAAGATAGAAGAATAAGAGTTTGTAAGAAGGTCATAGGAGTGCAACACATCAGATTTTTTGTTTTTGAGTTCTGTATCTTTATCTAACAAAAACAAATTCTGACGATACGATCACTCAACACCCATTAACTGCTTCGCTACCTTCTTTCACTTCGGCATACGCTGTACATCCCAAAGAAGCGAACAAATGTGCATGAGCGCTCGCACAAACACATATGTTGCACTATTTACACTAAATACACTATCTTAAACATCTGTACACATTTCGCGGTTTTGCTGTGCGGCAGCGTGCAACTTGTGCTGTCCCAGGTTACCAATAGTGGCGGCCTCTGACGTAGTTTATTGTGACGTAGGGCCAGGGTGGATGGGCGCGCAGAGTTTGCAAGCTGTGGCTGTTCTATAAACTGTTGATTCTCGCATGTTTGCGGTGTTTCGGTCCGCCTTTGCTAATATTGGATATCGTGGTGTTCTGGTGTCTCTTGATATGCGCCCCTCTTGTCAACACTGCCTCTTGGATAGTTGACAGGTTGGTTTCTTGGAGGTGCAGAAGATTGTGGAGAGGATTTTACGGAGGGAAAGGTGTTAGATGGTTTGGATATGTTTAATGGCGGTGCTGGAGGCGTTGGCCCAGGCCACACATACGTACAGCCATCGAAAGATTTGTACCTGCTTCTATCGTCGTCTCGCCTCCTTATATAGCGTTGATGACGTAACTGGGACCTTTCTGGAATCTGTATAAATTTGCCGGCCGCCGGATGCCTCTCAAATAATCTCGAAAACCCTTTTTGGTTCTGCCGCTCTGATTGTTGTCACGAGTTTGCTCGCCGTGAGTGGTATATAGTGTATAGCGGCCGATGTCACAATATTCAGGAATATTTATTATAAACTTTTGAATTAAAAAACAAGGTTTATCATGAACAAAGGGTTTAATGCTCCGCAGAGAAAGTTTTACAGTCGACTTTAACATTACGTAGCTTTAGAAAAGCTTGAACAGATGTAAGAGGCGGGGGCAGGAGTACTGTCTTTCTATAGGATGACTCGATAGAGCCGTAAATTTTACTGGTAGCTGACATGAGACAGTGCCTTCATAGAATAAAAGTGATATGCCATTGAAGGGGGGATTACAGAAATAAGTAACCAAATGACTAGGAGGTTCATGAGCTTCCTTTGGGAACAAAGAAAACTAATTAGTGATTCCCTGAGGACAGAAAGGTTATGGGAAACCTCAAAAGTACACGAAAAAGAAAATTACAGAGGCCTTCTATTGTAAATGCTGTTACAAAGGCTTCATAGAGGTGCCTTTCTCTGCGTGGGGAATATGTGTTATATGTACGGTTCAGAAGTATGACTTTTATTTTTGAAGAAAGTTAAAAGAGAGCTTATGTTACTTCTCTCTTTTTTCCTCGACTTTGTGACTGCTGACGCTTAGAAAAAAATCTGATGTGCTGCACTCACATGGCTTTCTCTACTCACTCTTATACAAACCATTCGTACAAACTAATGTACATGTTAATCGAAATAAGCATTTGCACAAATTACCTTACTGCTAGTTTTCATGTAGTTGCAAGGAAAATATTCGAATACAGTAGGCTTTGAGCGATAGTCAGATATTTTAAAGCTGGTTGCTATATGAAATTTCGTTCTGTTTGCACGGCCAAGAGTAAAATAGTGAATAACGACCTTGCATTAAGTATTGCAAAATTCAATAAATAACAAGGAATATCTTCGAAATGGTTTACTCTACAAAAAATGTATTTGGACTTAACTTGTGTGTTTTAACGAATAGTAAGTTTTGGACTAGCTCTTACGGGTTACTAGTAATGCAAAAGTCGTCAAGAGTAAACAGGATTATAAGGGCTATAGCGAGAAAATTCAAAATATATATTTCACTTCCCATAAAGCTATCTTAAGCATAAGGCATTTTAATCAAAATCGTGAAAGCCGTTTTTGAAAAATTTTGGAAAAATTTTCTATGTAAAGGGTAGTTTAGGGTGGAAGAAATGTCCTTTAAGCCTTTGTATCCCACCCTTAAAAGATATTAAACTTAAATACCAACTTTGATTTTTAATCAACTTTTCGTTTTTGAGTTGTGTTGCTCTCTCACACACACACGCACGCACGCACGCGCGCACGCACACACACACACACACACGCATTTTCTAATTCAGAGGTATCAAAAAATATAATTCCGGTGAAACCTCGACATCGAATTTTTGGGTGGAATACAATACTTCTATTCCTAGTAGACAAATTAATAATTCAACATAATGATATTCAGAGACTAACGTATATTAATGTTCTAGCTTATATAATAATTAAAAGAGATGATAATATAATTCCATTGACTATATTTCTGAATTTATACTAACAGGGTAAATGAAACACATTATAGTAAAAGTTGGTTTGTTAGTGGATTTAAACTATTTATACGAAACCTATAGAATACAAAAACTGTATATCTCATAAAAAAACACAATTTACGTCCAAATGCATTTTTTGTTGGAGTGAACCATTTCGGAGATATTCCTTGTTATTTGTGTGAGTTTTGCAATACGTCTACTTTTTTCAAATGGAAGGTTGTTATTCACTTGTATGTCTCTTGACCGTGTAAAGAGAACGGAATTTCAGATTGTTCATATAGCGATGAGCTTTAAATAATTTGACAATCGCTCAAATTCTTCTGTGTTTTCATGTTCCCCTTTTACCTAGAAGGAAATTAGCAATAAATAATTTATACAAATGTTTATCTCGACTAACATGAGGAAGATACAGCAATAAGAAAACGTTTGTAATAATAGTTCAAAAGAGAGAAAGTCACGTAAGTGCAAAACATCAGATTTTTCTATCTAAACTCATTTTAATCAAGATAATCATTTGCAGAACTAGCTGCATTACACTTGTCGTTATATGTACAGAGGGAGCAGCGACAGTAAAATAATTAACACTTTCTAACCCAGCGGGTCCATATCCACGGACTTTATTTCATATTTAGAACGTGTGCCCAGCAGCTCCACATGGCAACACTGCGTTTCTGTATATTTTCTTCGAGAATAGAGGGCAGCACTGACCAGAACTTGTGCGTACAGCCGCTTCCAAATATTTTCCTACGCACGCGGGACTCGCCGTGGAGACGGAAGGGGCAAAGGTTATCGCGTAGTCAATCCAGGCCAGAACCATGGCAAGTTGTTTACCTGTCTCATGAGTTTGATACCTGTAATGCTAACGTTTTCCTATTTCAATAAAAGAAACTATCATGGCGACTGGCTTCTTTGGGACTTTGATGTAAAATAGCCAACATTATTAACTAGGGGAGGATGCAGCTAAAGAGCTTCTGCAGGACCCAACAATTGTCCATGATATTGCATTCATCAAATTACATTGTGTATTTCTAGTCCTCGCTATTAATTTAGTCTTCAGGTTCAGGCAAACCGACCTATCAGCAACTGGGGTTGATAGAAGAGGTGACAGAAAAAATCAACTTGGTTCATGGTTATGTTGGTGGACAAGTTTCTGAAACACTCAAATCAGTGGTTCAAACAAACCCAGGAGTGTCAGTTCTCCGCACAGTGGCTGACATCTTGTCTGGCAAAACACGAGGCTGTTCCCTTGCGTCTAATACCAACATTTAATTAATATTCTCCGGTGACATCAATTTATGTGGAACGCTCATTTTCAGCTGATAAGATGGTGTTATCTGATAAGCGATGTAGTTTCTCAATGGAAAGCTTAAAAAAGGTGTTGGTTGTTTACTACGACTCCAATATACAATAAAAACAGTCAAATGATTCGTCTAATTTGTAATGGAAAATAAAAAAAAAAAAATATTTTGTTCACCTGTTTTTGCAATTTTAGAACCTATTTCGATTTGTGATAGAACCTACTTTAGGTACCTAATTTAAGAATTTTAGGAACTAAAAGTCCGAGGTCTACTTATCACATATTATCATAATCATCATCATTATTATTAAAGAAGCATTTATTACATTCATTATTTTTTAAAAAATTAACAATGTTTCTAAAATGTCAACATTAATTTGTTTAAACACCTGGGGGAAGGATGTGCAGATTTCATTTGTTTGGACAGAATATTTAAGTATAGAACAAACTATTTAGTTTCTTATTTCCTCAACAGAAACTACTCCGCTTGCCTCACCTTACTCGACTACAAGCGGATGTAAATAAACACGAGCGATAAAACCGTCCCCAGGGCTTGATAACAAAATGTTCCTTCCGCTTCGCCTGAACATCTCTCGCCCATCGGAAAACATTTTGTGCTTCCTTTAGCTTTGTAAATACTCGGAAGTGTAACCTATTGTTTTCAGCTGTTTGGAACTTGAAATTTGTAATCATTTTGAGGTAAGCTTTTAATATCGACATTTAAAAAAAATCTGGTGTGTTGCACTCGCATCAAACCTTCCATTTGAGAAAAGTTTAACTATTGAAAAACTCATAAAAATAAAAAGGAATATGTTCGAAATGGTTCACCCCAAGAAAAAATGCATTTGGACACAACTAGTGTGCTTTAACGAAATCCAAGTTTTATATGTAGTAAGATTTGGACTACCTCGTACGGTTTATCAGTTATGCAAAAGTCATCGAGACTAAAAAGGATTACATAGGCTATAGCCGGAACATTCAAAATATACATTTCATTTGTCATAAAAATATCTTAAATATATGGCATTTTATTCAATATCATTAGTCATTTTGACAAAATAAAATTTGTAAAAGGTTTTCCATGTAAAGGATGGTTTAGGGTGGAGCAATTTCCTTCAAAATCTGCGTGTCACATCCTTCATAGATGTTAAACTTAAATACCAACTTCGGTTTTTAACTGACTTTTCGCATTTGAGTTATGTTGTCCACAGACTGATAGACACACACACACACGCGCGCGCGCACATGCACACACGGGCCCCTGAATACAAAAACAAAGCATTTTTAGAAAATGCGTGTGTGTGTGTCTATCAGTCTGTGGACAACATAACTCAAAAATGAAAGGTCGGTTAAAAGCCAAAGTTGATATTTAAGTTTAATGTCTTTCAAGGATGCGACACGAAGATTTAGAAGAAAATAGCCCCACTCTAAACTACCCTTTCCTTGGAAAATGTTTAGAAAATTTTGATTTTATTGAAGATGGCTCTAACGATTTTGATTAAAATGTCATATATTTAAGATATTCTTATGAGAAATAATATGTATATTTTGAATTTTATGGCTATAGCCTATGTAGTCCTGTTTACTCTGGATGACCTTTCAATAACTCGTAAACCGTAAGAGATAGACATAGTCTTACTTACCATACAAAAATTAGATCTCGCTAAAACACACAATTTATGTCGGAATAAATTTTTTTGTAGAGTGAACCATTTCGGAGATATTCCGTGTTATGTGTGTCAGTTTCAAAAAATTTGAAACGTTCGTGAAATGGAACATCATTGTTCATATTTTTATATGTTAAGCGTGCAAAGAGAACGAGATCTCAAAGCTTTAAAAACTTTCACTATCGCTCAAAGCTTACTCCATCCTTGCATCTACAAGGAAATAAGCAATAAGATAATTTCTGTGAATGTTTGTCTCAACTAACACAAGATATGGGAATAAGAGTTTGTAAGAATGGTTAGTACAAGAGTAGAGAAAGTCATGTAAGTGCGACACTCAGATTTTTTATTTTAAAGGGAGGACTCTCTTTGTTTGCTTTTCTTTTTTGTTAGTTTTCGTTGCTTTTCTTTTTATTATTTAATTTACATATAACTTAACCATTATTGATGTTGTCTTTCTTTTTATTTTTTGTTTTATTTAGAACATAAATAGGTTGATTGAGGACTATTTTAACATATAATTTTTGTTATTTTTAATTTGACATTCGACATTCACTGGTTGATCGAGGTCTATTTCAGACGTCCCGTGTCCCTTCAGAAGCTGTTACAGATGTTTCTGGACTGCTTGCTGTTCTGGAGCCTTGGCTTCTTCATACTTCTGAGCATGGAAACTATTGGTGGGTCGATGGGCGTGTTGGTTAGTCGTATCTGTAGTGGCTTATATTCTTTGGATTCTGTCTTGTGCTTCATCTTTTTTACTTTCTCTACTTGTAAGTAGGGGAAGTATTGTATTCCACCCAAAAATTCGATGTCGAGATTTCACCGGAAATACATCTTTTGAGGTCCCCTGAATCCAAAAAAAAAAAAGGCATTTTTAGAAAATGGTCCGTGTGTGTGTCTGTGTGTGTCTGTTTGTCAGTCTGTGGACAACATAACTCAAAAACGAAAAGTCGGTTAGAAACCAAACTTGGTATTTAAGTTTAATGTCTTTCAAGTTTAATGTCTTTAAAGAATTAAAAATGATCTACTATGGTGTCTTATACCCTCATTTGCTGTATGGAATTGAGATTTGGGGTTGCAGTGCAAAAATATATACGGAGAGAATATTGAAACTGCAAAAGAAGGCAATTAGAATAATATATAAATTAAACTATTCAGACTCATGTAAGCAATACTTTAGGGAAAAGCAAATCTTTACAGTATTCTCATATGTATATAGGGTAGTTATTTATGTGTGGAGGAAGGATAATCTAAGGAACAATGACATACATAACTATAACACTCGAAACAATAGTGATTTTTTCAGACAGGGTTTTAGAATGAATTGTAGCATTAAAGATCCAAATGTAATGGGAATAATACTGTACAATAAGTTACCAAATTATATTAAACAAGCTAAATCCCATAATGGTTTTAAGAAGGAGCTCAGAAATTACTTAATAAACAAGGCCTTGTATACTATGGATGAATTGTAAATATAGTGATAAGATATTAATTGTAAATGCAAATTGTAGATATGTAATTTGAATAATTGTAATGAAAGTGTACATATGTAATTGAACTGACGTCAGAAACTACTTGTAGTCTATTGACAAATGCATTATTATTATTATTATTATTATTATTATTATTATTATTATTATTATTATTATTATTATTATTATTATTATTATTATTATTATTATTATTATTATTATTATTATTATTATTATTATTATTATTATTATTATTATTATTATTATTATTATTATTATTATTATTATTATTATTATTATTATTATTATTATTATTATTATTATTATTATTATTATTATTATTATTATTATTATTATTATTATTATTATTATTATTATTATTATTATTATTATTATTATTATTATTATTATTATTATTATTATTATTATTATTATTATTATTATTATTATTATTATTATTATTATTATTATTATTATTATTATTATTATTATTATTATTATTATTATTATTATTATTATTATTATTATTATTATTATTATTATTATTATTATTATTATTATTATTATTATTATTATTATTATTATTATTATTATTATTATTATTATTATTATTATTATTATTATTATTATTATTATTATTATTATTATTATTATTATTATTATTATTATTATTATTATTATTATTATTATTATTATTATTATTATTATGTGACACGAAGATTTTGAAGAAAATAGCCCCACCCTAAACTACCCTTTACATGGAAAAGTTTTCGAAAATTTTGATTTTCTTGAAAATGGCTCTAACGATTTTTATTAAAATGCCATATGTTTGAGATATTTTTATGACAAATGAAATGTATATCTTGAATTTTCTGGCTATAGCCCCTGTAGTCGTATTTACTCTCGACGACTTTTGCATAACTGGTAAACCGTTAGAGATAGACCAAATTATACTATACAAAAAATGTAGATCTTGCTAAAATACACAGTTTATGTCTCAATAAATTTTCTTGTAGGGTGAACCATTTCGGAGATATTCCTTGTTATGTGTATGAGTTTCGGAAAACAGAACTTTCGTGAAATGGGTCAACGTTGTTCATTTTTTATGTTACGTGTGCAAAGAGATCAGAATCCCAAAGCTTTAAAAGATTTGACTATCGCTCAAAGTCTACCATATTCCCATATTCCCCTTGCACCTACAAGGAAATAAGCAATAAGATAATTTGTAAAAATGTTTATTTTCACTAACACGAAGAAGATATCGGAATAAGAGTATGTAAGAATGGTTAGTACAAAAGTAGAGAAAGTCATGTGAGTGCAACACATCAGATTTTTTGATGGTGTCCTGTAACCGCAGTGTTTTGGAGATGTCGATTCATCGCTATGCGAAGGCATTTCCTTTCGAATTGGGTGATGCGGTCCATGGTAGATTTGAGTGTAACTGGTTCAATTAACACTGCTGCAAATGTTATTGGTTTGATAAGAGTTTTTGCAGAGTTGTATTAAGATTGTCAATTACAGGCCTTCCTTATCTATCTCAATTAGGAATATCAGGCAGGTTGTTGCAAATTTGGCTTCGTGTAGCTTTATCTGTTATGCGTGGTGGCCGAGAGTTTGCCTCTAGCCTAATTTTAAGGTATTTTATTTCTTTTTGAACGTGGAAGTCATTGCTCTATTGTTAGTGAACTATGGTTTGAGTGCCTTGGCCTTCTTTAAATTGCGCTTTGATAACACAAGAAACGAGTGGTATGGCTCAGGCAGTAATATGTGGCCCGCATTCAGGAGTCCTGGGACCAACTTCAACTTCAACTTATTTTATTAAAGAAGCATTTGCCTGGTGCCGGTACAGAGGGGCCCGGCTTACAGGCCAAAATTAACATTAATTATAATTTTTACAGTATTTACAATAAATTCAAGTTTGCTTTATCTTTTTAAAAGAAACCCATACAGTGGGCAGCCTTAGCCCACCGAGAACAGTTTTTTGGAGTATTCTCAGTTTTTTTTGTCAGTTTTTGATAGTTTTTTTAAATTTATAAACACGGATATATACACGCACTCACTCCTGGGCATACCACACATATGTCCCATCACACGCACACACACACACACACACTCGTATATACATATTTACACACACTGCACTATATACACTTTACTAAGTACAGCTTTTTTTTTTTTTTTTCCGCAGTTTTCCTGTGCGGACCAGGTTGCAGCTCCTGACTGGTTCCCTGGGATGCAGGCCTCTGAGGTAGCGTGTGTGCGGCCTAGGGCCCTTCTTTGCGTGGACGCACACCAGTCGGTGAGCCGAACGGCGTCTAAAACATCTTAATTCTAGTGTGTTTCCGATGCTTCGGCTCACCTTTGCCAATATTAGCAATGACGTAATTGTCATGGTTTCTGATGCGCGCCCACGCGACAGTGGCTCTTTTCGCTATTGCCTCGGGAATGGTTAGGATCTGGGTTTCCTGGTGAAGGGTTCGGTTAGTGGTTAGGATGGGAGCAGAGAGGATTTTCCGGAGGGAGAGGTTTTGGAGGGTTTGGATGGTTTTCAGGGCGGTTTTTGAGGCGTTTGCCCAGGCCACACACGCGTATAGGACCACCGAAAGGATAAAAGCTTTATACAGGACGAGTTTGGACTTCAATTGCAACTGTTTGCTGCGGAAGATGGGGGCGCATAACTTTAGCCGCTGTCTGCCTTTGTTGGCGCTATTTTTTATGTGGGTGGACCAGTACATTGTGTGGTCCAAGGTAACCCCTAGATATTTAACTTGCCGACGGCAATGCAATACCTGACCACCGACCGTTAGGTCCATTGCCAAAGTGTGATGCCTCTTAGAGAAATGAATCAGCTGGCATTTGTTGGCATTAATTTTGATTTTCCAGTCATGTTGCCATGAAAGGAAGTTGTTAACATAACGTTGCATTTCTGCAAGGCCGAAACGGGGATTTCTATGGTGGTTGTATATTGCAGTGTCGTCGGCGTACATGGCGACCTTACATCTGGCGTCCACTGGGAAATCGTTGGTGAATAATATGTACAAAAAGGGGGACATGATTGCCCCTTGTGGGACGCAGCCCGCATCACTCTCTCCTGTGAGGAGGAGCGGCCCACTTGGACTTAAAACTTCCGTTTTTCTAAAAAATTGTGCAGCAAATATAGATAATTTTGAAGAGCCGGGAAATTGTGGTGCAGTTTGTAAATAAGGCCATTGTGCCAGCACCGGTCAAATGCGGCTTCTACGTTCAGAAATAGCGCCAACGTTGAAGCCCCATTGTTAAATTGCTCTGTTACGTCATCAGTTAGTCTGAGAAGCTGTAAATCAGTAGAATGTCCTTTTCGAAAACCAAACTGTGAATTTGATAGTTCATGTGATTCCGAAACATGTTTTTGAAGTCGAGAAAGTATAAGTTTTTCGAGCAATTTACCAATAGTAGACAAGAGACTAATGGGGCGGTAGTTTTGCGGTTGTCTGATGCTTTTTCCTTGCTTTGGGAGCATAATTACCTTGGCTCGTTTCCAGGTAGAGGGGAAATAGCCTTGCTGCAGACAGGTGTTAAAAATTTTAGTCAGTTGCACCAGGGCTTTTCTCGGGAGATGCTTAAGTTCCTCATTAGTCACTTTGTCTGGGCCGGCAGCTTTCCCATTAGGTAATTTCCTAATGAGCTTGTAGACTTCCTGCGGTGTTATGATGGGTAGTTGTTCCTCTTGCTTCTGCGCCACCCAGGTTTGTACCCATGTCTGTACCTCCTGTTCTATATCTCGGTTGGTAACTGGGTTTTCGCTGAATCTATCTTCAAGACAGTCAGCGAAGACCTCGGCTTTCTCCTCTTCGGAGAAGTGCAGGCCGCCATGAGTGTGCAGCGCCTCAGTTGCGGAGTTGACGTTCGTGGAGACTTTAAATGCCTTTAATAATTTCCACAAGGAAGAGTCCGAATGGGTGGTACTCAGCATTTTGTTTTTGTTGATTTTAATTTGATGCCGAATGATGTTGCGTAGCCATTTTGCTAGCACTTTGTATTCAGGCTGACGGGTGTACCGCCACAGTCTTGTCAAGCGTCGTCTCCGCGCAATGAGTTGCTCTACCTCGGGGTACGTGCAAAAACCGGGTGGTCTTGTGGTGTAAGTGGTAGCGTTTCTCTTGGCCGTGTGTAGCGAGGCAGTAAAGTTTTCAATGGCCACATCTATGTCTGCCTCGCTGTAGTATGACAGCCTGGGTTGCGCCATCCCGTGCATTTCCGTGGTGAACTTATTCCAGTCGGTCTCAGCCCTCCTTCGAGGCCCAGAGCCACCGGCTGGAATGCCACCCTGTATATCGAAGTGCACGGGAAGATGGTCAGAGTCCAGGCTGTGATACACTGTAAAGTTAATTAAAGGTGTCGCATTTTTTGTTAGTACGAAGTCCAAAATTTCGGGGTCAAAGTGCCCCGATCTGTGCCAAAATGTGGGGTCTGGGGGAAGATGTACCTCTAAGTCGTCATTATCTGTTATAAGTTCAACCAGGAGATTTCCAGCCGCGTTTGCCCGGCGTGAAAACCACCAGGGGTGCCGAGCGTTGAAATCTCCTGCAATTATAACGTGCTCCTCTAAAGCGAGGATTTGTTCGAGGTCATTTATGAAATTTAAGGAGTTGGGGGGCCGATAGAGCGCTACCAGCATCACCGTTTGATTATTTACACGGGTTTTGAGTGCTGTGCACTCTAACGCTGCCATTGCAGGTAGCGTAACAGAAGCATGAGCAACAGTGTTTCTGAGCAAAATAGCAGTACCTCCCCCCTGTCTGCCAATTCTGTCGTTCCGAAAGATTTGATACCCCTGGAGCTTAAAAGTGTGCTCTTGCTGTAATTTTGTTTCGCAAATGAATGCGACATCAATTTTGTTACGCCGCAGGTAGTTTTCAAGTTCGTGTTGCTTCCTGTGGATGCCATCTGCATTCCACAGGAGTGCGCGAGTTAAAGTTATGCCTCCCCTTGAAGTTGCCATTTACTCGAAGAGAGTGGTTACCAAGCATATGATAGCTTCCAGCTTCTCCATGGTATCGTTGCAGCTTTTTAATCTTGCGATTATGGGCCGCAACTTTGGTAGTAGTACTGGGAGGTTTAAATCCTTGAAGAGGCTGAAAATTTCTTTCAAACCTCCCAGGTCGCTAGTGGGTGCCTCTGAGGGCTGGGGTTGTGGAGGGGGACCATTTGCCGGTTGCACGGGTGCATTTCGCCCTCCGGCGGCTCCTGCGAAAGAGGTGCCTTTTTGGACCAGGGCCGGGTAGGGGATGGGGCGTGGCCCTGGTTGAGTACCAGGAGAGTTCCTGGCTGCGGCTGCCAGTTGACGGCGATGGCGTTCCATCTTAAATGTTTCACACCCCCTGTAGCTGGCAGGATGCGCTTCCCCACAGTTCGCACAGTGGGGTACAGTGTCTTCCTTGGCCTTTTTTGGGCAGTCAGCTAGGCGGTGGATGCCACCGCAAAGAACACACCGGGAGGTCATGTGACAATTTTTAAAGGTATGGCCTAATTGTTGGCAGTTAAAACACTGCGTGATGTTCTGGAAGGTTTTTAAGACCTCCACGGTGACCATCATATGGCACACTTCTCTTTCCTGTATGAGCTTTTGGTTATCAGTGGTTCTATCTACGCTTACCTGGTAATTTGAAAGAGGCCTGCCACGGGACACCATTTGTCGCACCTGAACGCCGGTGTAACCCTTCTGCTCCAGGTCCTCCTTTATGTATTCCACCTGTAGATCTGCAGGCAGGCGTTTAATAACGTAACGCAGGGGCTGGTCGCTTCTGGGCGTAAAACTGTAGCATTCAACACCGGCGTTCGTCAGGAGCTGCATTGTGGGGGCGGAGTCCTGTTTCTTCTGGAGGAAGAGCTTTAGGCAATCCCTCGTTGTATGTAGTTTATATGAGCCGTTCTGTAGTTTGTTGCGTAAAAGTTGGAGAACCTTAACTGTTTGTTTTATGTCTGGTATAATGATCCTGGGTGGTTTTTGGTTGTTGTTTGTAGTGGTCGTCGGGGCTGTAGGTGTGGCTGTTGAGGTGGATGGGACCGGGTTTGAGGGGCGGGGAGGGGGGCGGGTTTTTGTTGGGGTCTTCTGGTGTGGTGGGATCTTTGGTTTGTGAAGTTGGAAGGGGTTCTGTGAGGGTGTGGGAAGTGCTGGATTGTCTGCTTCCTCGCGTTCTGCTACCTGTAGTGGTGCAAACGAGTTGTGTAGAGCGAGGGGGTGGGGCGGTGTAGCTTGTCTTAGTTGCCTCTTAGTGCTCGAAGACTGGCTGGGACGTTCACCGTCGGAGTCGCTATCGTTCTCTCTGGTACGCTTTTTCTTCGGCGTAGCTGTCTTCCACCCCTCACTCTGCTTAACAAGTTCGCGTTTCTTTACTGCGTAATCTTTGTAGCAGTACGCGAGGTCCTGTGAGAATCTGGTAAAGTTTGTAGAATCAGCATCGAGGTTTGCCAGTATGCTGTTGTAGTATGTTATTTCGTTTTGAATGTCCTCCACTTCTTTTTGTAGTTTTTCCAGGGATCGTGCCTTTCGCTCTTCCTCCTGTGTCTGTTGGTGTTGTCTCATCTCGTCCGCCAATGTGGGTGGGGAGGGCTGGACCAATCCTGTGGGCTGACCAACCTGACTAGGGTTTTTTCGTGATTTTTCTCAGTCGCCAAAGTCAACACCGAATTGGATATTTAATACCCGACTCAAATGTCTATTTTAAGTCTAAAACAGATGGTAATAGTAAATGGTATGCCATCTATCCACATATAATGTAAGCAGATAGACTGAATGATACCTTATGCCATCTGTCGTCACATAAGCGGAGGTACAGTTGCCCTGCACTACTCACGCCGTGGACTCGTGACGAAGCAAGCTGGTATGGCATGGGAAGGAGACATTGAAGGCTAACTGTAGATGTACTTACCTGCAGATAGACCGGCCGCTGCATCCTCTACCTCTGCTCACTACAGGCGCCATGAGTAGGGGCAGTGTTGGAGGGTGGGAGGTGGTCAGCTCCCCGGGCCCTCCGGTCGGTTATGCGGTCTTCGCAACTAGGAAGCGATGTGAAAGAAATAGAGAAACAGATAATACAAATTAGTTGAATTATCAGAGGATATGGTGGTGCAACGGTCAACGAGGCAATGGAAGACCACGTGATCAATTTGGCTCGAAGAGCGGAAGCAGCAACCCTCTTTGTAGGGGTTAATACACAAAGGAGCTAGGTCGAAAGCTCTAAGAAGGCAGCCCCTTCATCGACCTTGGCCTGCGGAGCGCTCGTAACGCGGCCAGGGGACTTCTTCTTACTGACAATCATCAAGAGACAAGCGGGTCGGTGAATGTATTTTGATAATTCTCCCGGTCAGGTCGGTGAGACCCGTAAACCAACGACAGGTGTGGTCCTCCAGACATTCTGGGGGTTGTGAGAGAGCGATGTAACCGCCAAAACACAAAAATATAGCGCTCTCAAAAAAGCGGTTACTATTACTGCTGTCTCATCAATATTTATGAAATATTGGAGAGCAAGAGGTTTAATAACTTCATTGTCAGAAATCCAGCATTAGCCAACAAAAAAAAAAAAAAAAAAAAAATATATATATATAATTTATCCGACCGCCCCCGTAGCGTAGTTGGTAGTGCGCTTGCCTCTAGTGCGGAGGACCAGGGTTCGATCCCAAAGGGGATGTTTCCCCCAATAGGAGTTTTGGCACGGGGTATACTCAGCCCCCGAGGAGCTGCTTGATGGAGAAGGAGCGGCCCCAGGACGAGAAGGCCGCATAACTGGTTTTGATGGCTAGGAGCACTGACCATGTCCCATCATCCAGTACTGCACCTCACCAATTACGCTTGTAGTGGGCAGAGGTGGGGGATGCAGCGGCTGGGCGGCAAGCCTTGGCCCTTGATGGACTGTTACGCTGGGGTTTACTTATATAATTTATCCCCAAATAAAGTTAGTCATCAGTGTTTCACCACATTAAAATGCCTGATGTGTGGCATTCATATTGCTTTCACTACTCCTCTTGTATAAACCACTTACACAAACGCTTATTCTTCTATCTACTTCATTTTGATTAAAATACCACATGCTTAAGATATTTTCATAACAAATGAAATGAATAGCCTGACCGTCATTCTGGGTGACGTTTGCATAACTGATAAACCGTATGTGATGGACAAAGTAGATATCGTTCAGGCAACAATTTTATCATGTATATGTGTGGAGCTAATCATTTCCGAGATATTCCCTGTCAAACGTATTACCGTGACACAACAGCCCTTACGGGCCAAGGACTACCACCCGACCACTGCGTCCCCTACCTCTGCCCACTACAAGCGTGATTGGTGGGGTGCAGCACTGGAAGCTGAACGTGGTCAACACCCGACCGGTTATGAGCTCTTAGCGACCAGGGGCCGCTACTTTTCAGTCCAGTAGCTCCACCATTGGTCCCTCAGGGGCCTAACGAGGCTGAGTGTACCCGGACCAGGTCTCCCAGCGGGAGAAAATCCCCCCGCCGGTACTGGGAATCGAACTGAGGTCCCCCGCTTGGTAACCAGCAGCGCTAACGACCATTCCGTGTTTCCAGTACTTGTACTACTCTTTAAGTAGAACATTTTTATCCTCTTTTGAAGGAAATAGCCCAACCCTAAACTACCCTTTACATGGGAAATTTTTCGAAAATTCTGATTTTCTTGAAAATGGCTCTAACGATTTTGATTAAAATGCCATATGTTTAAGATATTTGTATGACAAATGAAATTTATACTTTGAATTTTCTGGCTATAGCCTATATAGTCTGTTTACTCTGGATGACTTTTGAATAACTCGTAAACCGTAAGAGATGTCAAAATAAATAAAAAAATGTCAAAATAAATGTTTTTGTAGAGTGAACCATTTCGGAGATATTCCTTGTTATTTGTGTCAGTTTTGGAAAACTTAAAACTTTCGTGAAATGGAACATCGTTGTTCATTTTTTATATGTTAAGCGGGATCTCAAAGCTTTAAAAGATTTGACTGTCGCTCAACTGTATTCTAATATTCTCCTTGCACCTACAAGGAAATAAGCAATAAGATAATTTGTAGAAATGTTTATCTTAACTAACACGAAGAAGATATAGGAATAAGAGTTTGTAAGAATGGTTAGTACAAGAGTAGAGAAAGTCATCTATATCATATTAACTGAGGTAATATTATCAGAAGTAGCCTCCTTTCACATTTCCTTTTTGGTGACAAACTATTGTTTTCTGGGAAAATAAAATACCTAAAAGATAATCCATTTTAATTAGTACTGATTGGGTATTCTAGTAGAACTTTATACTATTAATGAAGAGTATAAGTAATTAAAAATAAACTGTGCTAATTATGGCATCCACTTCTTGGGATCAATTCCTAGAATCGTGGCAATAAGGCTTAAAGGCACTTGATGTACCAAACGTAATTTTCCATGTTCTAAATCAGTTCTTAGTGGAAGGGGGTAGTTGTCGTGGGTGTAATATTCGTCCCCACATATTTTTTAAAATCGAAACCTACCCTCTTGACGCACACACCCGCAACCCCATTCCTCCCTTCCGCCCTGACGTGATGTAGCCAATGGCGTGAGGGTGGTGTCCTGCTCTGGGAGTCCTCATTGGTTGTCGTACGTGGCGGAGAGAGACGGAAAGTGCCGAAGTAGTTCCCGGCGTGGGCCCGGCGTATGTGTGTACGTGTGTGTGTGCATGGGAAAACCGCGTGAGAGGATATAAACCTGAGCATCGCGCCGTGCACTCTACTTAGAGAGGCACACTTGGCCGAACGGGGAAGCTGTACACGGACATCCCGCATCGAAGCGACACCTGTTGTCCCCGAAAATCATGAGAACGTACCTGGTGGTCCTGGCTTGCGCCCTTCTGCTGCTTGGACAGTTCGTCCTCCCGACTGTGGCTGGTCCTTATTTGGAAGATGCTGGTAAGTCCATTCATTCTTTCTTTCCCTACCTCAACTTTCAATGCTGGCACATATGGCTCAAGTATGCAATTTTGTGCATTGGACTCCTTAAGGGGCAAGGTAGTCTGAAATATAAAAATACATCTTAGTGAGTTAATTACACTGTTTTTAAAGTTATCACTGTTTTTAATGACATTTTTATGAACTATTCTGTAAATCATGACAATTATTTCAACTGATTATTAGCTTATGTGGCTAACTCTATAAAAATAACTCATCCAGGAGAAAAATATTAAAATTTACCCATAAAATATGTGAATTCTGTATCTCTTTCTCTGACACTACTTGCAATATACAGAATCACATTTTTGCATGCTTGTTCTGGTATAATCAGCTATCTTCCAAGCCTCATTTATTTAATTATCTATATCAATTTGTTAGAAATTAAAAAAAAATATTTGTAAAGTAAAAATGTGAAAAAATGTGGTTATTGCGGCTTAGAAAGTTCAACTATAATTTGTATATACGCATTGAACATTTCAGCTCTCTGCCTCTCATACTTTCTGAGAAACATCTGATGTGTTGCACTCACATGACTTTCTCTACTCTTGTACTAACCATTCTTACAAACTCTTATTCCTATATCTTCTTCATGTTAGTTGAGATAAACATTTGCAGAAATTATCTTATTGCTTATTTCCTTGCGAGTACAAGGAGAATATGGGAATACTAGGCTTTGAGCGATAGTCAGTATTTTAAAACTTCCAAATTCCGTTCTCTTTGCACGATTAACATATAAAAAAATTGAATAACGATGTTCCATTTGACAGAAGTTTAAGTTCTCCAAAACGCACACAAATAACAAGGTATATCTCCGAAACGGTTCACTCTACAAAAAAATTATTAGGACATAAATTGTGTATTTTAGCAAGATCTTCATTTTTATATAGTAAGATTTGGTCTATCTCTTACGGTTTACCAGTTATACAAAAGTCATCCAGAATAAATACGACTACAAGGGCTACAGCCAGATAATTTAAGATATACATTTCATTTGCCATAAAAATATCGCAAGCATATGGCGTTTCAATCAAAATCCTTAGAGCCATTTTCAAGAAAATAAAAATTTTCGAAAAATGTTACATGTAAAGAGTAGTTTAGGGTGAAGCAAGTTTCTTCAAAATCTTCGTGACGTATCCTTAAAAGACATTAGACTTAAATACCAAATTTGGTTTCTAACCGACTTTTCGTTGAGTTATGCTGTCCACAGACTGACAGACAGACAGACAGACAGACAGACAGACAGACACACACACACACACACACGAACCTTTTCCTAAAAATGCTTTTATTGGATTCAGGGGGTCTCAAAACATATTTTCCGGTAAAATCTTGACATCGAATTTTTGGGTAGAATACAATACTTCCTCTACTTATAGGTAGTAGAGAAAGTAAAAAGGTATATGAATTCACAAGTTATAAGAGTAAATTTCATTAGTTTACAGATGGATTAAATAATGTTACAGACTCAATCACATAGGCTATCAATGCAAATAATCAGTTGAATTAAATGTCATGGTTTATAGAAGAATACCTAACATCTCAGGAGAAACCAATAAGAGCTTTGAGAGCAGTGGTAATTTAATTTAATTAACTCTCACTAAGTTGTAATTTGTGTATGTTCAGACGGTCTTGTCTACTTTGAGAATACTGAAACTAAAATATGATCAAAATTGTGCCCTTATTATTTTTCCATAAAATACTTTCTTCCTTAACTAAGTTTTTTATTAGTTTGCCTTTCAAACGTTAATTCTTCGTTAAATAACACGGTTAGGCATACAGATAAAAGAGAAAAAATTATCAATTTGTTCTCCACTTTATACTTACAGATAAAACATGGCTACAACTTTGATCCTACTTTTACAATTTTTATAGAAGCGACGTCCAAATTTTGATCCATTTTTATCTACATTTTGCAAGCTGGTCAATGATATTCCCAGTATCCTTTTGTATAAATTTCTTCAAGGGTAGAAATTTTACAAATGTCAACCAATTTTCATTAGTTTGTTTAACAAACATAGCATACAATTAATCTTCATAGCCCAATGTACCTAACTCGTTTTCGAAAATCAAAATAGGCTCATGGGAGATGCATACCATGTTGAAAACTTTGGCTTGTTGCATATTATTTCTCTAATATAGTTGTTTACAATAAATTATAAAATGTTGTGTAATTTTTACTGAGTCAATTATAAAGTAATGTAATTATTTCAGGTTTTTATGTCAATTGTGTATTAAATTATGAAAGACCTACATCCGAAATTATACTTGATAATAAAAAAAGGCTTTTAGATGTAGGTAACACACGCACCAAGTACCTCTAGAAAATTGGAAGTTACGCCTAAATCTAATATAAATAAATGTACATACGTTTAATAAATACGTTTGAGTTACGTGTTGTAGGGCGGTGTTTGCACCAGTTGCGTGCAACGATGCTATATATGCAGCATGCAAGCAACAAGTTCATATTATGTAACTCAAAAATTTCAGAGTAACAGGAATCTTATAGAAAATTATAAACAAAAGTGCCTAAAATTATATTTACGGTAAAGCGTAAACATAAACGCAACATATACCTTAAAATTTTCCCTCAAACATTGCAATTTTTCGTTTGTGAAATGTATAGGGAGTTTGAGATCATACAACACACGTAAGTTAAGGAAAGAGAATATTTTGAGAAACAGTTACTTTTACAAAGGTAATATACTATGTATTGTATGCTAATCATGGCATACTATTGACTACTTCGTACATAGAGATGCTAAAATATCATATACGAAATATCATATGGTCATTCTTTTGTTTTGTACAAATTATCACTAGGCTATTCTTTTATTTACTCAGTGTCTCCAACTGTATCCCATAAATCGCTGAAAAACAATTTATTAACAATAAAAATAGCACTACATTTCAAACTGACAACTGTGTTTTTAACAATTGTTCTTAAGTTAATCTATGTATTTTTAAACAAGAAAGGTTTTTTGTTAATGCTAAAAATAAAGTGGGATTTATTTGAGGCCATAAACTGGTTTTCTGTTATAATAAGAGAAAATCGAAATACGTCAAATTCTTGGGTTTCCTTTCCTCAGTTGGAAGTGCTGAGTAAGTCTATATAATTGAAATGAATACATTTTAGGTTAGTTTTTATAGATTTTAATATATTATGGTCAAATATTTGCGATAACGTATTTAAATTTATATTTTATTTATGAAATAACCCAGGTAAATATTCCCGGATATCGGTTAGGTCAGAAGTCATGATATTACTGGTGATGATTCCATAGATACGCAAACTAGCAACGAAAGTGAGCTCATTCTGGGAAAAGCATTATTAACGCATTAGTTTTTGCGTAAGCAATATCGGAATTCTTAAAAGTGTCGGAACTGGCGAACCGTTCTAGTAAGAAACACTTTCTGCTTCCTTTGATTTACTTTCTTTTTAATTTCTGTACTACGTATAGTAAGTAGAGGAAGTATTCTATTCCACCCAAAAATTATATGCCGAGATTTCACCGGAAATATATGTTCTGAGTCCGCCTGAATCCAAAAGAAAGCATTTTTAGAAAAAGGTCCGCTCGCGCGCGCGTGTGTCTATCTGTAAGTCAGTCTGTGGAAAGGATAACTCAAAGACGAAAAGTCATTTAAAAACCAAACTTGGTATCTAAGTTGAATGTGTTTCAAGGATACGACACGAAGATTTTAAAGAAAATTGCGGCACCATAAACTAACCTTTACATAGAAAATTTTTCGAAAATTTTGATTTTCTTGAAAATGGCTCTAATGATTTTGATTAAAATGTTATATGTTTGAGATATTTTTGTAGCAAATGAAATGTATAGCTTGAATTTTCTGCCTATAGTCCATGTAGTCCTATTTACCCTAGATAACTTTTCCATAACTCGTAAACCGTAAGACATATACCAACTCTTACATTACAAAAATGTAGATCTTGCTAAAACACACAATTTACGTCTAAATATTTCTTTTTTTTTGTAGAGTGAACCATTTCCGACATATTGCTTGTTATTTGTGTGAGTTTTGAAGAACTTATACTTTTGTCAAATGGAACATAGTTATTCATGTTTTATATTTTAACCGTGCAAAGGGAACGGGATTTCAAAACTTTAAAAGATTTGACTATCGCTCAAAGCCTACTGTATTCCCATACTCCCCTTGTACCTACAAGGAAATATGCAGTAATTTCTGCAAATGTTTATATAACTAACACGAAGAAGATATAGGAATAAGTTGTAAGAATGGTTAGTAAAGGAGTAGAGAAAGTCATGTGAGTGTAACACATTAAATTTTTTTAAGCATCCTCCAATGCAGTGTCGTATTGGACGGTTAATGAAATGGGTGAAATGATGCTCAAATGAGCCCGAGGTCCATAGAGCTTTATGTTACTCGACATTCGTCTTCTCAGGATAAGAGAAAACCTCGGTAAAATCTTATCCGGATAACTCACACCAAGCGAAATTCGAACTCGCGACCTGCTAACTTTGCGCAGGCAGAAATGTGGTGAATAACGTATTACTCACTGTGTTTGCTTTATTTGTTTGTATCCTTGTATTAAAGTTAATAGGTTTATCGCGAATGGACATTATTTTTCGGTTATAGCATTATTAAAATTTATACCACTGCATTGCAGTTTAACTTGTGCTTTGTCTCGCTAAATAATGCTGCTCATGTGAAATATTGTTACAGCACAGTGCGTATTTAGCAAAGTAAATCTGAAAACAGAGTTGTAAAGTATGCAACACACATGCATTCTCTTTAACAGTCAACTACATTTATTCTCTTTCTTCCGATGAAATAATATGGGCATATTTTATTGCATGAAGCGTTAACTGGGCGCTGATCTTAAAGAAAATCACACTCCACGGTTTTACTTCTGTATTTTTAATATTTAACTTTCCGTCAACGGTCATAAAGTATTTATACTTAGTTAATAATGATACGAAAATGCGAATGAATCGTAGATTTTTACTTTCTCTACTGGTAAGTAGAGGAAGTATTGTATTCCACCCAAAAATTCACTGTCAAGATTTCACCGGAAGTATATGTTTTGAGATCCCTGAATTAAAAAAAAAATGCATTTTTAGAAAAAAGTCCGTGTGTGTGTCTGTTGTGTTTGTCGGTTGAAAACCGAAGTTGGTGCTTAAGTTTGATATCTTTCAAAGATGCGTCACGAAGATTCTGAAGAAAATAGGCTCACCCTAAACTACTCTTTACATAGAAAATTTATCAAAAATTTTGATTTTGTTGAAAATGGCTTTAATGATTTTTATTAAAGTGCCATATGTTTAAGATATTTGTATCACAAATGAAATGTATATTTTGAATTTTCTGGCTATAGCCTATATAGTCCTATTTATTCTGGATGACTTTTGAATAACTCGTAAACCGTAAGAGATAGATAAAATCTTACTGCACAAAAATGTAGATCTCGCTAAAATACACAATTTATGTCTGAATACAATTTTTGTAGAATGAACCTTTTCGGAGATATTCTTTGTTATTTGTGTCAGTTTCGGAAAGCAAAACTTTCGTGAAATGGGACATCGTTGTTCATTTTTTTATGTGTTACGTGTGCAAAGAGAACGGAGTCTCATAGCTTTAAAAGATTTGACTATCACACAAAACCTACTGTATTCTAATATTCCCCTTGCACCTACAAGGAAACAAGAAATAAGATAATTTCTGCAAAAGTTTATCTCAACTAACCCGAAGAAGATATAGGAATAGGAGTTAGTAAGAATGGTTAGTACAACTGTAGAGAAAGTCATCGTATTTTTCAGGCATAGGTTACCTGTATTTATTGCCTGAGAATAAAGGAATGCTCCAGAAGACTTTATTAACAGTTTATGCGCGCTTTTTGTATGATTGTTTACTTCCTCCTTTACATGCAGTAACTACAGGAAGTATTCTATTAAATCGAAAAATCTGATACCGATATTTCTCCCGAAATGCATGTTTTGAAACTTCCTGAATAATAATAATAATAATAATAATAATAATAATAATAATAATAATAATAATAATAATAATAATAATAATAATAATAATAATAATAATAATAATAATAATAATAATAATAATAATAATAATAATAATAATAATAATAATAATAATAATAATAATAATAATAATAATAATAATAATAATAATAATAATAATAATAATAATAATAATAATAATAATAATAATAATAATAATAATAATAATAATAATAATAATAATAAAAAAAAAATTCTAGAAGAAGCTCTGTGTGTCTGTGTATGCACTAGAGTTCTAAAACTGCCGTAGACTATCAGAAGTGTAGACTACGGTAGTTATGCTGGTGGAATTGATCAGTTAAGAACCTACCCGCGTTACCTGCACGTTAGGTGTGTTGCATACCCGTCGGGCGTTACTTTATGTCAATCGCGTTGTTTACGTGCTTTGATCATGTTCTACAGATACCTCTAGAAACCGGAAACGTTGAAGTTTGAACCTTCTCGAAGCTTAGAGGAGGCATACAGGGTGGAAGGCAGTCATTATATCCCTTTTAATATGTGCCTCATAGAAGGGTTACAAACAAAATATGTCTAATGGCATTTTGTTCTTTCATCAGTCGATTTCGAAAAAATAAATGCTTTTTTATTCAAATTGGACACGTAATTCTACAGGAAAGTACGAAGACAACAGTTTGTTACTTGTAAGGTGCGAGAGTAACTTATTTCTGACATAGCTTCGGTAGTAATTATGGGACATCACACAGGGTTACGAAATAATTCAGATGTGAAGGAATACTCTAAGCAGCTGTTCCAGATTCGAAGTAAGTCGACAACATTGCGTTGAGGTTGGTCAGGGAATTAAACTACTATGTATAGTAAGTAGAGGAAATATTGTATTCCACACAAAAATTTGATGGCGAGGTATCACCGGAAATATATGTTTTGAGGCCCCTGAATAAAAAAAAAAAAACATTTTTAGAAAAAGATCCCTGTGTGTGTGTGTGTGTGTGTGTGTGCGTGTGTGTGCGTGTGCGTGCGTGTGTGTGTATGTGCAGCATAACTCAAAAACGAAAAGTCGGTTAAAAACAAAGTTGGTATTTAAGTTTAGCATCTTTTAATAATGCGACACGAAGATTTTCAAGAAATTTGCTCCACCCTAAACTTTTTTTACGTAATTTTGCTTTTCTCCAAAATGGCCCCAACAATACTTATTAAAATGCTGTATGTTTAAGATATTTTTATGACAAATAAAATGTATATTTTGAATTTTCTGGCTATAGCCCATGTAGTCCTGTTTACTCTGGATAACTTTTGTATAGCTGGTAAACCGTAAGAGATACACCAAATCTTACTATACAAAAAATGTAGATCTTACTAAAGCACACAATTTAATTCCAAATAACTTTTCTTTTTGTAGAGTGAACCATTTCTGAGATATTCGTTGTTATTTGTGGAAGTTTTGGAAAACAAACTTTGAAGTGGAACATCGGTATTCACTTTTTTATATGTTAGCCGTGCAAAGGGAACGGAATTTGAAAGCTTTAAATGATTTGACTATCACATAAAGCCTACTGTATACCCATATTCTTCTTGCACCTTCAAGAAATAAGCAGCAAGATAATTTCTGCAAATGTTTATCTCGACTAACACGAAGATACAGGAAAAAGGGTTTGTAAGAATGTTTAGTACAAGAGAAAAGAAAGTCATGTGAATGCACTACATCATATTTTTTAAATGCGTTGAATGCATTAACTGCTATGATTTACTGCACAAACTACAATGCATCCACTCTAAGATCGGCTACCCTGAAGAGAATCTGTGTGATGGGATACAAACTTTTTAATTTCATAACATTTTATTTTAAAAAAATGTAATTTTGTTTTGTTATAGCACACTTTTATTATACCACTGAGACCAGTTACATTTAAGATACTGTATTAGTTCTAAAATCGGACAGCTGGTTAAATTAGAACTACTTTTTGAGCACTAGATTCGTACGACAACTTTTACACCCGTTGGGATATACTACACGCATTACAGCTGTGCGTTGCATGTTGCCTATATGATCAAGAATGTGTTCCGTAAGGGTTTCTTAAAGAAAAAATCAAATCTGATGCGTTCATTCTTTTGGGAGTTCACAAACTACTCTTATGAAAGCTTCATTTTTCCATCTACACCATTTTTATCGAGATAAAACCCGACAGAAATACCTAAATTACATATTTTGTTAGAAATACAAAGGGAATAACGACAGTCAAATGTTTAAGAACTGGGTTCTATATGCTGAACCATACTATTTCCATGTAATCGCAGTATCGAAAGGACTTTAAAAGAATGAACAATTCTAACCGTTAATAACGAATATCTCGGAAATGGCTTATGCTCAAAAACAGGTTTGGAATAAATTGTATGCTTTTATGGGTTACGTTTACTTTATTGCTTAACAGTTATCAGTTATACTGGATTATACAAAACTAATCCCGAATGAAGATGTTAGAGAAGGTCAGTTTCAAAATGGTCGATATATTCTATTGATCACGAATATCCTCAATATGTGGTATTTTAACGGTTAAAATTGTTAGAGCCATTTTAGGAAAATTGAACTTTTTGAAAATATTTCATTTAAGGGTCGTTTGGATATGCGATTTTTATTGAAAATTTTAGTGTTGCATCTTTGGAAGATACTCAGCTTAAATACCAAGTGTGATATTTAACCAACGTTTCGTTTTGGGGTAATACCGTTCTTGGACACACACATATAAGGACATTTATTCAAATACGCCTTTTTATTCAGGGCGTCTCAAAACATGTATTTCCGGCCAAATTTCGGTATCGACATTTTTGATTTAATACAGTGCTTTCTCTGCTCACTATGTAGGCAAGTAAAAATGCTCGCATTTCCCAACTAATTGTAATGAAACTGGAAATATTCGACAGTCGGTCTGGGTGACTCAGTTGTTTAGACGCTGCCCTAATGATTCCAAGGTAGCGGTTTTAAACCCGATGGTTTTTAAGTGAGGTTAAAAACGACAGCTCCGTGTTATTAGATTTATTGGCATGTAAAAGAACTCCTGCGGGACGAAATTCCGGTACGCCGGCGACGCTGATGTGATCCTGGCAATTGACAGCGTCGTTAAATAATGTTTTGAAAGGTTCGAGAAAATGACAAAGACTGAAGTAATTAAAACTCTTCCGGAGAATTTTAGGTTTTCTTTTTTGCCTTATTTTCGAGTTTTATATTATCACAAGTAGACAAAGTAGTAAGGGCTCCCTTCCAGCGTTGTATATTTTACTTCCTGCACTTTTTCTCATGCCACAACCTTTTAGTTCAACTGTTACTTACATACGCTCTACATGTGTAAAATGAAAGTAAACGAACATGCAACATCTACAAGTTACCACGAATGAATATTAAACATGCAACGGGGAAAATAAACAGTTTCTCTCGCTTCTGTTTGGGTAGGTACACCTTTGGGCAGGCAGGCCCTTTAGGGACAACTGCAATTTCCCTAAAGGGCTTGCAGTGGCAAACTGGGGCGGGCATTTACATTAACCCAGTGACATTGACTTGATACACGAGGTGACGCCCGCCCGTGTAAACAGAAAAGGGAGTGCTATGGTTTTGGGCAGAAGTACAGGGTATGCAAAAAACAAATATCCTCAAGACTTCAAAATTTAAACTGAGTTTATCCTTACGACGCCCTCTAACTTCCTCTAACATGAGAGAGAGACAGACAAAGATTGAGAGAGAACATAACCAAAATATCTGACGTGGTGCACTCACATGACATTCTCTACTCTTGTACTAACCATTCGTACAATCTCTTATTCCCATATCTTCATGTTAGTTGAGATAAACATTTTCAAAAATTATCTTATTGCTTATTTCCTTGCAGGCACAACGGAAATATGGGAATACAGTAGCCTTTCAGCGATAGTCAAATTTTTTAAAGCTTTCAAACTCAGTTCTCTTTGCACGGTAAACATATAAAAAATAAATAGCGATATTCCAATTGACAGAAGTATTAGTTGTCCAAAACTTACACAAATAACAAGGAATATCTCCGAAATGGTTCACTCTACAAAAAATGTATTAAGACATAAATTGTGTATTTTAGCAGGAGCTACAGTTTTGTATAGTAAGATTTGGTCTATCTCTAACGGTTTACTAGTTATGGAAAAGTCATCCAGAGTAAATGGGTCTTCATGAGCTATAGCAGAAAATTCAAAATATACATTTCATTTGTCATAAAAATATCTCGAACATATGGCATTTTAATCAAAATCGTTAGAGCCATTTTCAAGAAAATCAAAATTTTCGAAAACTTTTCTGTGCAAAGGGTAGTTTAGGGTGGAGCAATTTTCTTCAAAATCTTCGATCGTTGTAAGACATTGAACTTAAATACCAACTTTGGTTTTTAACCGAGTTTTCATTTTTGAGTTAGGCTCTCCACAGACAGACAGACAAACACAGACACTCAGACACTGACTTTTTTCTAAAAATGCTATTTTCTGGATTCAGGGGGCCTCATAACATATTTCCGGTGAAATATCGACATCGAATTTTTGGGTGGATTACAATTCTTCCTATACTTATCACTACAGAAAGTAAAAATATAGATCTTGTTAAAACACACAATTCATGTCCAAATGTTTTTGTTGTTGTTGAGTGAACCAATGAAAACTGTCATCACGTGTGTAGCTTTTGGACTCTAAAGCATAGGAGTACCACTGCCATCTAGCGACTTTTCCTTACAACCATAGAAAGAGGTGAAGAAGCGGACATATTAAACACTATTGTGTAAAATAAACCATAAACACTAATACAATTGTGGTGATGAGTATTTATCGCAATACTTTGTAAATATGTTTAAAACAATTCATTTTCATCCCATCAACATGGTAATGGTTTCCCTTGTCGATGCTTTACGTAGTATAAAACAGGCGCCATTTTGAACAAACTACATGTGTTCATTTACTTCCTTATATGGGAGAGTGCAAATGCACTTCGTATCGCAATTAAACGTGTTAATAGCAATAAATTTGCATATTAGTGTATTCCATTTATTGCTGCTAGAAACCTTTTGAAATGTTTTGGTAAATAATTCTTGTAGTTAGTGCCGGTGAAGGTATGGTGATTATGCTTTTATGAATAGGGTTCATTTCTACAGCTCCCTTTAACTGTTATGGTCAAACTGGGGGCTTTGACTGAAACATTTTGTTTTACTCTTTGATGTATGAGGTTAGGTTATGTAAGTTTCCATCATTTTAAGTTATTTTCACACACATTAACACTTCCAGACTCAATGTTGGGGGAATAATCTCAACTAAAACAAACATTCCCTATATCACTCGGAAATCGAAGCCGGGATCTGCGGTAAGAAGTCAACTTAAATAGGTATTGTTTCAATTTGATACCTGTGGTACGCTGGAAAGAATTTTGCATGACAATTACGAAGCTAGAAACTCGTGAAAACTTGTGTTATACCTAAACCTGCGTTATGTTTACGTTGTCTTCAACGTGAATGGAATCTTAGTGTGCTAGTGAATCACCCGGTATTTGCTTCCAAGGTCTGAGGATATAGTCTATTTCATAAATATCTCGGTGACGTTTTATGGCTTGCACATTACGACCTAGGGCGTGATATATTGTAGTTCCTTGGTACAGCCGAGTTTCTTTTCTAAGATCAACTTAATTTAAACATATACAATATTCCATGCCAGACCCTAGCTGTCAACAACATATTTTTTTTGTCCATTTGTATGACTACAATGATAACACAGGCAGTCAATGGTGTTAACTAGTATATTGTTGCCATTGGGTTTCTGGTTGATTCTTTAGGTTTTAGAGAGTAAATCCTCTGGGGAGAATAGGGAACAATCTTGGCTTCCCCTTGCCAGGAATTGAAATCGGGACCCCTCTGTCAACAGCCAAATGCTCCAACGACTGACCTATGAGGCCAGCCAACTTAACATAAGACAGGATGGTTAAATACAACTTATTTGCAGCAAACGCATGCCTACAGCGCGCAGATTTTATGATTCAATGTGTCGTCACCTTTTATTTATTGTTTGGGTAAGGGGTACGTATGTAATATATATGTTATTATTTAGGGAGCTTTCCTTTGTGCGGACATTCGAAATTTAACATCGTGACACGCCAGAAACAAAACATGCTCGTAATGGAATATCGACATGAAAAATTTCAATTCTTTAATTTTACTTTTAGACCATATATTTTTTTTTACGCAGACACCCTTAATATATTTTGAGTATAAAAGTTTATTTTACTTTAATTATGATGATTAATCAGATGTTTAACATGATGTAGAAATCTTAATAAAATTAAATGTCTTCAAAAATATATATATAATCCCAGTTATTCGATTTAGCTATATAAAATCTTGAACAATTTATGAGTAGCGAAACCATATGCTAGTTGTTTAAGTTCAAAGTCGAGTGAAAGAATTCAACACAGGTCATTAGGTAGTGTGTTCTTTAACATTTAAATAATGACGTTCTGAAGCCTTAAAGGGCTCTAAGAGCAAAAACCGTACTATTATAATGAAGTTAAACTTTCAAAGTAGTTTTTTGAGAAACAAAACTCACTTTTAATATGTTTGAAATTTTTGCCATATTTCACTTTTGGGTACCCTTAAAATACTGTAACTAATGGGAACCATATACAACTAATCACACTTTTGGCGTAGCGTTACACTTTAAGTCAATGTTGTACAACCTCAGAACAATCACAACTAGTTCGTGGAATCTAATCACAACTGAACCGTCACTGCTGATCATAGCTCACACTGAACTGCACTCAGCACTATTTCACTGAACGCTCACTGCCACTGTCCACTAACTCCCTTTCGGGCACGTACCAGCACCTTATATAGTGCCGGACACAAGACAAATGTTCTACGAAATTAAGCTTCTGGACCCTAACGGAAGGAATTCTCTAGAGCCGCAATATCGTACACAACGGCCATTGTGTGGCACAGCTATTGTCCGTGAAGGGGACCGGCCTGACTCGGCAGGTGCCATGCTAGGCCAGGTCACGCCAATTCCCTCTGCCGTCGGCAAATAGCTTCTCGGCCGAAGTGACAATACTAAATCAAACTATTCCAATTCCGAAAATATATTATTTACATGTATCTTCATTACTATCAGTAGTTTTGGTTAGGTTTCTGATATGATTTTACGTATTATAGACTAGGTAAGGAGAAACATAAATCACTTTCAAAACACTTATTTGATTAGCAGGAAAGTAAGTTTATTTTTTACAGCTTTATTCTGGAAAATGAAGACATTTGTATACTTTTATGTGAAATGTTTCACTTAAGGTAAAGCATCTGTGAAATTTATAAAATCCATAGCATGCAAGATATGTTATTGAAGTTTATGCCAGATATTATACACAATAACTGTCATGCTTCAAAGTTCTAACTGGCATAGTTATGGAAATATTGCTTTTATTGTGTAAATTCTTCAAATAAAAGTGCTCCACCCGATGCATTTTAGAAAATATTGTGGAAAAATTATTACATTTTGAACTTTCCAAAATTCTATATTTTTAAAAACTTATCCTCATGCAAAGCGGAGGAAATGTCAAAGCCGTCATAAATCGACCAGCTCTTAAAAGATTTAGTCTATTCCTTAAGCCTGCTGTGTTCCGCTATTAGGCCTGTACATAAGGAAAATATGTTCTGCAAAAGTTTATCTAGATTAGCATGAAATAATAGAGTAAAATTTTTAAGTACACTCTGAAGAATGATCAGAGAAGGTCATGTGAATGTAACACATTAAATTCATTTCCTATGTGTCTACTTCAGTATATTCAAATTTATGAAACTTCGCAAACATGTTCTGTTACGAGAAGTAAATATTAATGTAAATTGTTAATGAACCGGAAGTAACATTGGAATTGTACTGTTAAATAAACACTAATGGTGAAACAGTAAATGCTTACTAATCTTCGTTTACTCACAGAGATGACTACTGGATAGGGACCGTGCTAATAAACTTCACTGCAAATTGTTTGGGAACTGGTGCAAATGGCGGGTGGGAGAGAATTGTTTGGAACAAAAGAAGTAACACAATATATCCCAAATCTGGTGAGAGTGGCAAGAATAGTGTTTGATTACAGTTCTGTCACATCTTTATACAGGAGTAGAATTTTAAAACAAATTTCTGACTTGCGCGTTATACAGGATGTTTCAAAAGTAATAATACAAAATTAAGGTATGAGAAGCAGAAATGAAGAGAAGCAAAAACATTCCAGTAAACTGGCTGATGTAAGTAGTCGATTACGAAACACTGCAATTTTAGTTGTTCCAATAATGCTACATTCAAGTGAAAACAGTAACGAGGGGCCATACCGTGGTTAGACCATCCGCCTCTCACCAAAGCGGCCCGGTTTCGATCCCAGGTGACCGATGTGGTGTTTGTGGTGGACAAGGCGTCGCAGGGGCGGCTTTCCTCCGGGTACTCGGTTTCTCCAGCTATCTCATTCCTCCATCTTCACGCTATGTATAACCAGTTACACCGCCTGCGGTGCCACATATAGTCAAAGCGGGCGTTATTATATATAACCAAGCCGCTACTGCAGCACAATGGACGTCTGAGTGTTAAACAGTGACTCCGCTAGCTGGCAGTCTGTGACATATCGTTACCCTAGTTTAAAATTATGTTTAGAGCCTCTATCGTTTGTTTCTGTGGCAGATTGATGTTTCATTTTTGCGAATGCTGTTTTAAAGTTCGTCACATACCGTGACTCCGAGTAGCAAAGCCAACAAAAGCGACTGTAACTTAAACCCTGCTTCCTACTCACTGATTTTTCAATAACCTAATTACAATTCCATATTGTGCTTGAAGCTTCCGCCCGCAAATTAGAGGCACCCGGTCAAAGATCATCACATCTGCGAAGACATCCCAGCTAAGTAATTCCTCTCTTGTAAGTATACTTTGGCTACAAGTTTGCTCTTGCAGCCCCATGATAAGCATCCCTTGAGAGACAGATGAGTGTATAATTCATTAGTTAATTACAGAATTTCAACATAGGCCTCCAATGATTTTCAAATTAATGATCCATGTTTATTAAGCCCCTCTATAGCAGTCCCTAGTGAAAAGTTAATTCATGTCTAATGATTTTGAAACTGACGAGATCAAACACAACTTTAAATTTATTACCTTTCGCTTATAATTTTTATTTTTTGTCAATAATCCATGAGTGAAATTAAAATCATACGCTTATCGGGGGTATAAATAACTATTGCCTCGTGTATCTAAATTTCTCAGCTAGCCCTCATTTATGCATGGGATTTCGTGTTGTACAAGGATGATGGGATCTAGAATGGTACTCCAGATTTGTTTGAAATAAATTAAAGACAAATACTACAAGTTTAATAACGACTGTTAATAGCCGATCAGGAATCAAAATTATAACATATTTCAAAAATACAAGCCCCGTTAACATTTCCCATCTGTATGTTACTTTTACCTTCTCTATTACGTATATGCTATTTTGTATATTTATTGACATGCAATTGAAGTGTTCAATGTTCACCGGTCTCCATGGCTACTTGCGAACTCGCTGAATGCAATCCATTTTAATCTGATCTACAGTAAGTAGAGAAAGTATTGTATTCCACCCAAAAACTAATGTCCAGATTTCACCGGAAATACATGTTTTAAGGCCCCTGAATAAAAATAAGCCTTTTTAGGCAAAGGTGTGTGTGTATATGTGAACAGCATAACTCAGGAACGAAAAGTCTGTTAAAAACCAAAGTTCGTATTTAGGTTTAATGTCTTTCAAGGATGCTACACGAAGATTTAAAAAACAATTCCACCCTAAACTACCCTTTACATTGAAAATTTTTATTTTCTCGAAAATGACTAGCGATTTTGATTAAAATGCCATATGTTTGAGATATTTTATGGAAAATGAAATACATATTTTGAATTTTCTGGCTATAGCCTATGTAGTCCTGTTTACCCTTCATGACTTTTGCATAACTGGTAAACCGTACGAGACGTAAATCTTGCCAATTTATTACCAAATAAATACTTTTTTTGTATAATGAACAACATCAGAGACACTTCTTATCATTTGTGTGAATATTGGAATAGTTAAACTTTCGTCAAATGGAAGATCGTTATATTTTAGCCCTGCAAAGGGAGCGGAATTTCAAAGCTTAAAGATTTGACTATCGCTCAAAGCCTACTGCATTCACATATTTACTTTGCATCTATAACGAAACAAGCAATAAGGTAACTTCTGCAAATGTTTATCTCAACTAACACGAAGACGATATAGGAATAAAAGTTTGTAAGAATGGTTAGTACAACAGTAGAGAAAGTCATGTGAGTGCAACACATCAGTTTTCTGTTTATAGGATATATACCATATTATTAACATTCTTCTTAGGCAGAAAGAGAGAGAAGTACTTGCTTTCAAATCTTCCCTTGTGGTTTCTATACAACCCACAAAGGAGATAACTTGCAACAGTGCTTATGAATTATTCCACATGTTTCCTTTTCTCCAGAACATCTGTCTTCCAACTCCGATTCTCATTTCCTTTTTCACATGTGGAGATGCTAAACCGAATGTAGGTTTTACAGATGTTTCCAACAGCTCTGTGATTCAGATTTCCTGCTACGAGGTTTGTGTGGCACTACTTCAAGTAATTCATTTTAGGAATTTTGATACCTTAGCTTACTCTATCGTTTATGTTGATAAAAGTTTGTAGAAATTTTAAATAATTATTTAATATGGCATATAAACTTTGTGGTTAAAACTATTGTGCTGGTTAGTTCTAAATGCTTAAAAGTACAAGATGTGTAGTGGTCAATTCCATAGTTTTCCTTCAATTTATATTAAGATTAATTTTTTGATGTGAGATGTTCGGTCCGGTTTTATGTAATCAGTTTGGAAGAAAGAAAATTATGTCCTCGACTGGCCTCGGTAAGGTGAGAGATTCTGGAAAATGAATTTCATTCCAGGATATGTGAATCGGAGATAAATAAATACTATGAGTTTACTCCTGAATGGCAAAATGACGTCTTTTTTCGCTTAGAATAATTTTGTGTCCCTAACACAAAAGTTCGCGACCGTCAAATTCCATCTTCGTTCAAATTTATTGCTGTTGCTTCTAATTTATTTAACTTAATGACATGCCTGTCCCCTTATCTTAAGCGTTTTCAAGGCTTAACTTAGCTGAAATTGAAAGCTGTCGAAGACTGGCTGAATTACGGAATTGAGTTATCCAAGCACCAAGAATAACGGCGTGAACACTTATCAGAAGTTGAGTTTCTACTCTAGTCATTCTTTTGTTTCATGCCCAGTTTCTAGTTCTCATAGGTTTGTTTCTACACACGTGTATTTTATTGCTTCCCTGACAGATTCTGAAGAACTTTTAGAGTTTGTTCCAAATTTTTCTCGTAGTACTAGTTCCCTTGTTGAACTTTCCGTACATAATTCTGGCTACATACATCTGCTTTCAATAATGCACTCAAAATTTAATACAGATTAATATATTATGCAACGAGGGAGTTTCATAATATTCACACGGGCATCTTAACTGCCACTATACTAAAGTTTCAAGGACTATTTACGCACACTCGACTATGAGTCAAGTTTAAAACATTTATAAATTATTTTTAATTTTCTGTGCTGTATATTATTATCACTGGAATCCGACATTTTAAACGTGTAGGCTCTGTTATTCGATTGTGCAATATGTCTGATGTGTTGCACTCACATGACTTTGTCTACTCTTGTACTAACCATTCTTACTGCTATATCTTCTTCGGGTTAGTTAAGATAAACATTTGTACAACTTATCTTATTGCTTATTTCCTTGTAGGTACAACGAGAATATGTAAATACAGTAGTCCTTGAGCGATAGTCAAATATTTTAAAGCTTCAAAATCCCGTTCTCTTTGCACGGCTAAAATATAGAAAATGAACAGCGATGTTGCACTTGACGAAAGCTTTGCTTTCCGAAACTAACAAAAATGAGAATAAATATCTCCGAACTAGTTCACTATAAAAAGTTATTTAGATATAAACTCTGTGTTTTAACAACCTCTACATTTTTTGTATAGTAAGATTTTGTCTATCTCTTACAGTATACCTACGGGTTATTCAAAAGTCATCCAGAGTAAATAGGACTTCATGGGCTATAGCCAGAAAATTCAAGATATACATTTCATTTGTCATAAAAAGATATTTCAAACATGTGGTATTTTAATCAAAATTGTTAGAGGCATTTGCAACAAATACAAAATTTTCGAACAATTTTCCATGTGATGGATAATTTAGGCTGAAGTAGTTTTCTTCAAAATCTTCGTGTAGCATCCTTGAAAGGCATTAAACTTAAATACCAACTGGTTTTTAACCAAACTTTAACGGAACTTTTCTTAAAAATGCTTTTTTGGGAACCAGGGGCCTCAAAACATATATTTCTGGTGAAACCTGAACATCCACTTTTTGTGTGGAATACAATAGTTCCTCTAGTATACGTAGTAGAGAAAGTAAAAACAGTAACGTTCAAAGACGAGAAGACAAATTGAATTTATTTTAATGTTATTTACAATATTAACATTAATTATCTTAAATTTGAAAGGGTTATTGATCGATTGAACACACAAGAATCAATAGTTTCACTTTCATCTGCTAAGGAATCTGCGCAGACGTGAAATTATTGATTGCGGATCTTTTGAATGGTGGTTATCAGGGTCATTACGAACGGCTACACCTTTGATTGGCGAATGTCAGTATCGTTATGAACAGTTAGATATGAGGTCCATTATAGCGGCGTATAAGTGTTATATTACCGCATGGTCGAGTAATAAGAATTTAATAGCTGTCTTTTAAAAATTCGTCTGTAGTGTTTGTAATTCCTTCAAGTGCTTTTATTTCCCTAAATTCTCATTCTTTGCCTTAAGATTTTGTATTCCTTTTATTCTAAAATTTAATTGTTCTGTAAAGTTTTGATATCGAAATGGGCAAACATTACTATCTCAGTACACCCTGTACTTAAAGAGAGGCAACGATGTCCTGAAGTGCGATATTCACTTGATTGCTGTATTTTTCAATACTGGACGACTATAATAAATTCCACAAAAACCTCCAGTTTTGTAGTTTAGTGTAAAACTAAAGATTCGTATTTCAAACTCGGTATCAGCTGAATGGAACGAAGAATTAGGTTGTTCTTTTGGATGAAATCTGACATTTGTGCTTTGTAAAATCACCATAGAAACGACAGGCAAAATGCGGATAGCAAAATTGCCGAAGGTGTGCACGAGATGAAACTACAAAGCATTTGCTATTCCTGAAGCTGATGCTGCAATTTTTGTATTGCATGCTTCAGCACTATATCCTAAGGGGTAGTTTCTGGTTTACATATCAGGTATACTCGTATATGACGTGACATTTACAGGCAATGCACAACGTCACAGGAAACGTCATCCCTATGGTTCAGCATTTCCCTATTTGCCTATTTTGCTGTACTGTTTAGAATCGGAAGCTTTGTATATATTGGTTAACATCAATACGAAGGGATCGAAAAATCAAGACTTCGTGTTAAAATAAAAAAATTCCTATTAAGTTAAAAACACAGTTTAATACATATGCATGTTTCTTCCCTTATTTTTACTTTCTCTACTACATAAAGTAGAGGAAGTATTGTATTCCATCCAAAAATTTGATATCGAGATTTCACATTAAATAAATATTTTGAGGCCCCCTGAGTTAAAAAAAAAACAGCATTTTTAGAAAAAGGTCCGTGTGTGTTCCTGTTGTCTGTGTCTACGTGTGCAGTCTGTGGACAGCATAACTCAAAAACGAAAAGTAGTTTAAAAACCAAAGTTGTCATTTATATTTCATGTCCTTCAAGGATGCGACACGAAGATTTTGAAGAAAATAGCCTCACCCTAAACTACCCTTTACATGGAAAACTTTTCAAAAATTTTGATTTTCTTGAAAATGGCTCAAACGATTTTGATGTTATATGTTTGAAATATTTTTATGACAAATGAAATGTATATCTTGAATTTTCTGCCTAGCCCCTGTAGCCGTATTTACTCTGGACGCCTTTACATAACTGGTAAAAAATTAGAGATAGACTAAATCATATTGTACAAAAAATGTAGATCTTGCTAAAATACAAAGTTTATATCCAAATAAAGTTTCTTGTAGGGTGAACCATTTCGGAGATATTCCTTGTTATGTGTGCGAGTTTCGGAAAACTTAAAACTTTCGTGAAATGGATCATCGTTGTTCATTTTTTATATATATTGAGTGTGCAAAGAGAACGGAATTTGAAAGCTTTTAAAGATTTGAATATCGCTCAAAGCCTCTTGTATTCTAACATTCCCCTTGCACCTACAAGGAAATGGGCCATAAGATAATTTGAACAAATGTTTATCTTAATTAACAGGAAGAAGATATAGGAATAAGAGTTTGTAAGAATAGTTTGTACAAGAGTAGAGAAAGTTAAGTGAGTGCAACACATCAGGTATTTTCCATTTGACATTTTGTATAAAGATGTATATTCTTTTATTGTTTTTAAGTATCTCATTTACGCAGCCCGTGTCTTATTTTTGTCAGCTATCGTTAACATCCATATTTCAGATCCAAAAACGAAACTTTTAAAAATTTGTTCGAACTTCTCTTCTGGTTTTGGTTTAAGTTCCGGGTTTCAGATTTGGTTGAGTACCTACAGAATGGTAAGTCGCCATTAGGATATGTTTTCTCATATGAATTTGAGAATACAGAGTTTAATTTGGTGTCGCCACTTTGCCATGATAAGTCAGTAGTTAAAACAACTGGACGGAGACCGGAAGACCCATGGTTCAAATCCCGGTTATGTCATTGAATTTTGCACTCTCATTCTAAACCTTGCCTTACACATGGCTAGTATGGAAGAATAATTACTGTTCATACCTACCAAATTTGTGATATTAACATTCCTTTCTTAACGCACGCTGTTACGTTGCTTCGTGTAATAATAAGAAAATAGTCGCTACTTAGAAAGGTAAATGGTCAACTACAAAAAGTTGTGGTTCACAAGTATGAAATCGATCATGTTAATGCCAACTCATCGCTTTGTACATTAGTAAGATTGCTTTATTGTCAGAATACTGATCTATAAAGATTAGACTTATATTATTGCAAAAGCAACAATAACCTTCATAACACACTCAATAATAATCACAAAATAGCGTGGGAGTGTAAAAGACAGAAATTATATTGAAACTGTTAATAGATTTTTTTCATAAAAAATACACAGTAACTTAAGAGTGCAAAGTTAAAGAGAAATAATTATATAGACTTCCAGGGCCTTTGTCCATTACTTTTTTATTGGATTCTGGTATGAGCCGCGTCCTGTTGGCTTTTTAAAAATTATAAATTATGCCGACGTTTCCCCGTAAACTATGTTTGGCAGTGACCAGTTGGATGAGTTTTGCAGTCGCCCAGTGAAGAAGACGAACATAGTTTACGGCAAAACGTCGGCATAGTTTTTTAATTATATCAGAACAACTTGCTGTTTAAAAATCTATGAATTTTGAAACTAAAAATTCGTCTTTTTACCAGTTGAATTTGTTTAAATGGGTGGAATTTTTGAGGTTAATGTTAAGACGATAGATGTTGGTTTACACCATTTCCTGTCTAATAAGCTTCAAAATTATCGATGAATCAGGTTTGTAGCATAATTTAAGAGTACCTCTTTAGGATTGAAAAATGTTCATCATTATAATATTGAGAAACACCGAAAAAAATTTCTTCGATGTTATGTGCCCAGGCTAACGTGATTGTACAAATTGTTAAGTTAAATAAACTTTTGGAAAAAATTAGCATGCAAACTATACATTTTTGCAGAGTAGAAACTTCGTGCTATTATATAACACAAAATTAAAAAGTTGAAAGCTTTACCTCAGTGTGTATTTTATTTGTAACTAGAAATTATACATATTGAAGATAGATTTCTACACTGTTACGGTTCATAAGCACTTAACCAAATGTTTGTCGTGAAATTAACAATTTCATGGAACATTCCACATTAATGGTTGCGGGATTGTTTACTGTTTACTCCCCCATACTTAACCACTTTGTGTACCAGTTCACCTTTATGAAGGTATACTGTACAAACAATGGCCTTAGGTACACAGATGAACAAACATAAGTAGGATGGGCTATTGAAACACAAATATTTACACTGGGTGGGTTGAAACTGACCCCCTTACATACATCCTTCAGTAGAGTATCTCATCAAACGTAAATGTGACACGTGCAAAATACTATAGCACCCTAAAAAGTAATTTAGGTTAATTATTATTGATAAATAGACAACAGGTTTATGAATAAGGTTTAAAAAATCTGACGGTTTACATTCATATGACTTTCTCTAAACACTATCGCATTATCACTTTCTCTATTACATGTAGTAAACAGATGAAGTATTACTCCACCCAAAACTTCGGTGTCGATATTTCACCAGAAACATGTTTTGAGGCACCTGAATGCAAATAAAGCATTTTTAGAAAATTATTTGTGAGTTTGTCTGTGTGTGTAATGCTAGGAGAACAAAAATTTGCTAGTCTCGATATAAAATAGAAAAAATCTCATGTGTTCTACTCACATGACTTTCTCTACTCAGTGCTAACCATTCTTACAAACTCTTATTCTTCTATCTTCTTCGTGTTAGTTTGCAGAAATTATCGTATTGCTTATTTCCTTGTAGGTGCAAGAGGAATATTAGAATACAGTAGGCTTTGAGCGATAGTCAAATCTTTTAAAGCTTTGAGATTCCGTGCTCTTTGTACGGTTAAAACACAGAAAATGAGCAACGATGTTCCATTTTACGAAAGATTGCTTTCCGAAACTCACACAAATAACAAGGAATAATTACGAAATGGTTCAGTTTACTAAAAATTTTATTGCTACATAAATTGTGTGTTTTAGCGAGATACGCATTTTTTGTGCAGTACGATTTTGTCTATCTCTTACGGTTTACGAGTCTTTCACAAATTATTCAGAGTACACAGGCTACATACGCTATAGCCAGAACATTCAAAATATACATCTGATTTGTCATAAAATATCTGAAACATATGTCATTTTAATGAATATCGCTAGAGCCATTTTTAACAAAATCAAAATTTTCGAAAAATCTTGCATGTTAAGGGTAGTTTAGGGAGGGACTATTTTCTTTAACATCTTCGTGTCGTATGCTTGAAATAAATTGCACTTAAGTACCAATTTTGGTTTTTAACCGAATTTTCGTTTTTGAGTTATGCTGTCTACAGACTGACAGACACACAGACACACACGCAGACCTTTTTATAAAAATGCTTTTTTTTGGAGTCAGAGGGCCTCAAAACATATTTACCGTGAAATTTCGACTGTAGATTTCAACCAAAAAATCCATCGATAGAATTTTTGAGTGGAATATAATATTTCCTCTACTTTACCTAGCAGAGTAACATTATTTACCAACCAAAAATCCGAAATTGCGGCTAGCGGTTGCTTCAGTGCACTTTAAAAATCTGTACTTGCTTTGAAAACTGCAAAATTAAAACGTTTCCGTTTTCTCCACTTTATAATTGATGCACGTATTTCATAGCCACCTTTGTGACCGTTTTTTGTTTCTGCTTTGCTCTGTAGTGGCAGATAAATAAGGGAATAAAAACTTGGCGCACATTGTGAGTTGATAGTGTTTTTGTTCCGCGGTGCAGCTGTGTTGGACTGGACCCACATTTCAACCAGAGCTAACAAAAATGTAAATAAGGGCGCTGCCTGCCGCGTATATCCACAATAAGGTATAAACTTTCATGGCTCATGCAGAGTACAAGTGGAGAATATTCCTCTCTGGGAGACGTCGTGCGTAAATTCCATGTGCACAAACTTCACCAAGTGTGCATTACATTTATTAGGAACAAAGGAGTGCTTCCGGTCTAACTCGTGAAAACATTATAAAAGCACTACAGGAACAAAAATTAAAATGCCCGTCTCATCTACGCACCTGCTCTGTTACCGTGAACTATACAGGGTGATCTATTTGGCTATGGATGGTATTAAACATTATTACAACGGGAGAGCAAAAAGATTTCGAACCGGTTGCGCGGTGTTTTGCCTGTCCACAACCTCGGCACTCGTTGCCGCCTGTCATTATCATAGATAGAACTATTCCACACCCTGGAAGAATTGAAACGAAATATCGGCCAAGAAATCGTCAGCATTTCTGAAAGTGAAGTACGGCGAGTGATAGTTATGCAGTTCATAGACAGACAGACAGACAGACAGACAGACAGACAGACAGACACACACACACACACCTTTTTCTAAAAATGATTTTTTATTCAGGGGGCCTCAAAAATATTTCCACTGAAATCTCGACATGGATTTTTTGGGACCAATACAATACTTTCTCTATTTACTATACGTAGTAGAGAAAGTGAAAAGAAATTACTAGTCACTAATATTAGCTTTCCATCATTCATACAATTGAATCTGTATATTAATACTTTATTCCTATTCTGAATACTTTAATTACATTTTTAAGGCATTGAGAAACAAAAGAATGAGATGACACAGGATACAAATATGTAAACAGTATGCTATGTGACCGTTTGTGCAATGCCTGGTGTTTATTTCCAGGAACCTTTTTGTATTGCATGTCCTATTCCTCTCAGAGTTCCCAAAGGCAGCCCTTTTGCTGGTATTGTCTATACGCTCATCGTTCCTGTGCATTAAGCTTGGTTGTGGTAAATGCCAGTTAGAGGTATACACCCTGCGAATACCACTTGATCCTGCTGCTATTAAACTGAACAACACATTTCCCTGGCTTCCATCTTACACTGCAATTAAGTATCTGGGTCTCCTCATCGATTTCTGCTTAACCTGGCACACACACACACACACATTAACCATGATCTCAGCGAGCTTAACTAAGACTCGTGAAATTATATCCCACAGTAACCCTAAATCATACCCTGCATCTGTATCCTCTAATCTCCTTGTAAGTAAGGTTCTTGGACCAGTTATTCCGTAGGTTTGTTCCTTTTCCGGAGTTGCATTTATAACAATAATTAAATTACTTCAGGTGTTTGTTAACAATGACTCTATGGCAACGTTCTGAATGGGGATCTTATAAACTTATTTGTGCCTATGCCACTCAGGAGGGAGGGGTGAGTCGAGGGATACTAAGGAGAGACGACACAGAGGGCAGGGTCACTAAACACTGCATATTTATCTTGGTGTTCGATTAAACTGCTGCTACAGTTAAGAATAGGATTTTTTATCAGTTGATATGAAAGGTGTGAAGATAAACAACAATTAAGTTGGCTACTAAATTTAACGGAAACTAATTATGAGTGAGTTGCAGAATATTTGAGGATGTAGAATTAAATTGCGTCTAAATCGCAGTATGAGAATATTAACCGTTGATGTTTTAGATCTTTTAACTTCTGCTCCATCCAGTTTAAGATAACTGTTTTCGTAATAATAATGTGAGGCGTAAATTTCCACCAGTTGCTGAAATGCTCGTATAACCCGAGCGCGGTCTTTAGGTACTACAGACTGTCGATAATAATCGATAACTAACGTTCCTGTAAGGCACGAAGAAACACGAAAGAAATATCCAACTTTTATGAATACAGGCTCTTTTATGAATTGAAATGCCACCTACTTCATGATTCTCCGTCAAAATTCCTACTTATATTGCCAAAAACTTTCCGAATTCCAGAACTTTTGCTTTCTGTCTAGCCGAACTTCCTACGTGCATTTCTGCAACTTTGTGATAGCTGAACATGAATAAGTTCGAGAAACACCTAATTGCCTTACACAGAGTAAGTATGACATACACAAAATTTAATGGCAGCTGGCATGCTGTAAAACCGGCCTCCACAACATTTATTTGCACAACAGGAAGGAAAATAATGCTAGTCAGCTATCATCCGCCATTAAATTTTGTGTCTGTCATAATTGCTTTTCCTCAATACGGAACTTAGCGATGGTTTCTATTCCCCGACAAAATTTCAAGTTATTCTTCTAGCACTGTGCACTGATTTTAGCACACGGAAATTATTTATTGTAGTTATTTAGCTATTTCTGTGTAATTTGTTTTTATAATTCTGGTATTCTCATAAAGTCAGAAGTTCTTTATTGCCACATGAGCCTAAACTTTGCCTTTTGCTATTCGAAAGTTTTATTTTCAAAATATATATGTCCATATTTCAGAAACGATGAGATTGACTTTTACGAAACTTTATAAACCTTTATAATTATACATAAGCTTCATTTCCATGCAAGGAAATTTTTATGGATGTTGTATTTCATTAATGATGGTGCTACACACAGTTGAAAAGAAATACGAATTTTGGGACATTTTGAAAAAAAAAAAATATATAAAATGAACTTTCTTTCCGTGATTACCCTTCCCTTATCTGGGACTTACACCCCCTAGGACTTACAAGCCAGTGCCTAGGGTCAGACGCCTGTCAGGGAGCACAGGAATCTATGGACCAGACAGTGAAGACCTGGAAGCGAGCGGTCAGCCAAGCACCAGGTATGATAGTGAGGAAGAGGATGATATGAAATGCAGGTGAAATGGATGATTGGAAGGGTGATAACGGAGCAGTTTGTGGAATGAATGACGGGGTAAGCTGGATAACCCGTAGGAAACCCACCCAGACGCCGCTTCGTCCACCACGAATACCACATGTGGGTGCCACCTAGGTGGTAGGCGAACGGTCCAACCACTCAGTCACGGCGCTGCCATTATACTTCTAGACTCAGGGAAGGATGAGGAATAATTCTGGCTGGAGAAAAATTCCTACTCCTGCCGGGAATCGAACCCGGGACCCCTTGCACAGCAGGCAGGTACTCTACCGGGTTAAAGTATCTAAATTTTTGTCACTTTAACGTAATAAAATTAAATCAACAGTGTGCAAAATTTAAAGTAGTTATCTTTGAATGTTAGTTTTAAAATATTACATAAACACAATTCTAATTTGAGACAACAGTTTTGTCAAAAATTATTGAAATTTCCTACACATGTGTGTCAAATAAGAGTTCAAAATATGTTCAAATTTATGAGGCCAACGTTGTGATTTTTTACTTGTAATATCCTACATTTTAATTGACATGTTCCTTTCGAAAGAATGGAGCTTAGCTTTTACGACCTGTTGGGCTTGTGCATGAGGTAGAAATTTACTGTGAGGTCTAACAATATTAAGTCCTGCGCTGTGTAGAAGTTTCGCCTGGATCCGACAGATGTTTGCTGGAGGTTCCAGACGCGTTTACGAGTGCTGTGCTATACACTCGCCCTCTCAGGTTATTATGGCCACATCATCTGTGCTGTTAGAGAAACAGGGTGTGGCTGCAGTGTTATATACCACTCGCTTCTTTCAGGTAATCAAGATTTTGTTTCACCCTCTAGCGGTGATAAAAACTGAGCCGTCACTCTCAAAGTATCGGCAGAGTCCATTATCGTCTTGCTCGCCAGCGTTGCGTTTTTGTTTGGCCGTTGATGCATCCTTTATTGGGACCCAGCAGTCAGCAAACGTAAAGAAGTTAAACATAGGAATGAAGAACTGAAATACTAAATGACTCCAACTCAGGGAAAAAAAAGAAAAAAAAAGAAAAAGAAAAGAAAGAAAGAAAAAAAAAAAAAAAAAAAAGAGAAACTTAAAGATGCAACAATATTTTTTCTCCTTTGTCGTTTTGTACATAACAGTCATATTACTTTCTCTACTGGTAAGTAGAGGAACTATTGTATTCCACCCAAAAAATCGATGTCGAGATTTCACTGGAAATATATGTTTTGAGACCCCCTAAACCTCCAAAAAACCATTTTTAGAAAAAGATCCGCGTGTCAGTCTGTGGACAGCATAACTCAAAAACGTCGGTTAAAAACCAAAGTTAGTATTTAAGTTTAATGTCTTTCAAGGATGTGACACAAAGATTTTGAAGAAAATAGCCCCACTTTAAACTACCCTTTTTTCTTGAAAACGGCTCTAACGATTTTGATTAAAATGAGATATTTTGATGACAAATGAAATGTATACTTCGAATTTCCTGGCTATAGCCTATGTAGTCCTGTTTAATCTGCATGACTTTTGAATAAGTCACAAACCGTAAGAAATAGACAAAATCTTACTGTACAAAAAATGCAGATCTCGCTAAAACATACAATTTAAGTCCAAATAATTTTTTTTGTAGAGTGAACCATTTTGGACAGATTCCTTATTATTTGTGTCAGTTTCGGAAAATTTAAAATTTTCGTGAAATACATCATTCATTTTTTTATGTTAAGCAAGCTTCAAAAGATTTGACTATCGCACAAAACCTACTGTATTCTAACATTCTCCTTGCACCTACAAGGAAATAAGCAATAAGATCGCTTCTAAAGATATCTATCTCAACTAACATGAAGAAGATATAGGAATAAATGTTTGTAAGAATGGTTGGTACAAGAGTAGAGAAAGTCATGTGAGTGCAGCACATCAGATTTTTTTAAGCTCACATAACAGATTTTTTCTCCAAAGCTTACATTACTATTTCTCCAAATATATCGTTACCATCAAAAAAGTTCATTAAATGTACTAAACATACAACTTATACTGTAATACTCTCTTATAACACTTCCTTCAGTTGAACCTCTCATTATTAAACCTCTACTTTTGTAATAATACTCTAAACATCTATTATGAAATTATTATTCGAATAAGTACAAGCAAAAACGTATAATTGAAGTTCTGTATTTAATTATAGTAAAGCCAATCATAATGAAAGATCACATTTGCATGTTACCTTTCGTAGAAAAGATTTATATCAACCCAGCTTCAAATAGAATGGTGTGCAGACTTTTAGCGAACTTCCTTTGGAAGTAAAACGTATCATATCGTTTGAAAAATTTAAAAGAAACCTAATAAACAAATTTTATTATTCCAGTAAGGAGTACGTTGATGATAAATGTGTTTATGTTGGAGCATTTATAAGAGAAAATCCCCGGTTGAAATGCTAGTTATGACATTGAATTTTACGGCCTGATTCTCCCTTTCTAACTTTGTTACTATTCATCCCTAGCAGCAACAACCATGGCAGAAATATTGAGGCAAGGGCGCTCGAGTTATTTCAATTTTCCCTTATTCAAAGATCCCCGTCGACGTTCACTTCACGTGCAAGAGTAGCCATATTTTACGCGGCGACGTTCGTAGACGTCACTGAATCTGATGGGAGCTTGTAATCACAAATTCCATCATCTCGTACCAGAGCGAGCACATGATATAGAAACACGAATCCCTCTGAAATAGGATTTCGCTTCCTGAAGGAAAGTTTACTCGCTTTATGCTAAGGCGTGTACAACGTAATCCTTTCAGGAAACCTTTTCGCGATGAAAGAGCTAGCAAAGGTACCTTTTTGTGGATTTCTGTCATGTCGAGTTTGCAGACGAAATGTAGTGGAAGATGCCGTGTGAAAAGATTTAAACTTGCGTAGCTTTTTCGGAAGTTTCTGGAACTTAAATATTTAAACTGAATCTCCTTAGACGAAAAAAAGTGCAAAAATACTAGCCATTGAGATAACGCTTTTTATAAAATTCAGTTGAGTAGCAGAGTTTGATTTGCGTGTTTAAGTTCCTTTTCCAAACATAGTGCAACTTGTTAGAAGACCTTTATAAGAGTTCTTGCAGGTTACGTAAAGGCACTCAATCCGCTAGGTGTTTGTTGATTAATTTATGAGCTATAGACCCTTCCTTTTGCGAGACAGTTCTATTTGGACATATTACTACTCGTAATACAATGCGAAATATCTCAACTAGAAAAATATCTCACTAATGCAATCTTTCAACAGGATGGTGTTACTCGTTTGCACGGTAGTGTTCCCGGGTACCTGAATATCACTCGACTAGAACGTTGGATTGATCACACAGGGAATCGGTATTTGGCAATGCTGACTTGGCCTCCTAGATATTCCGTTCTGATAGCTCGGACCTATTGAGAGAGGGTTCGTAAAGGTTGGTGAAGGACGCCATTTATGTTCGTTATCACCACTGGACCTGGATGACTTAAAGCAACGCATCTTTAATGCAATGGGGCTAGAGTTGCACTCATAGTTTTGATGCAAAATAATACAAAATACAACGAGTTATGAAACTCATTGTGATAAAAATAAGAATTATACCTTGCGGTTGAAAACATTAATCGTGATCAGTGTCTTCAATCTGAACTTAGTATACTTAGAGGAGGTTCTAAATGTTTTTGAAGACCCCAATGTTCCATAGGTTCCATATCCTCTCAGTTTCGAAAAGGTGGAAAGCTCAATGCTTCTGGTTTCTAGAGGAATCTAGTAAAACATGATCACCTACAACGCGGGGTATGAGGCAGCGCCTGATAGGCATGCAACACACCTAACGTGCAGGTAATGCGGGTAGCTTCTTAGCTGACCAACTTTACCGCTTATGACATGCCTAGGGTAGTTTTACTACTCCAAGTGGAGCTGATAACAGAGACATGCTAGGAAGCATTTGGCAAGAATTGATGTATCGTTTACAAGTCAGTCGTGTCATCTGTGGTGTTTATATTTAATTCTTATAACATAAATCAGCATAGTCTCGAAAATGATAACAAAATTTTATGCAGTAACCGAGTAATTCTCGTAAAAGAGACAATTGAAATTAAATTAGAGCCAAATAATTTTAGGCCTACGACTGAGCACGCTTGGACAGGAATACTTAAAAGAAGGCCATGATTTTGAGATGGCCATTTCTTTCTTATGCAGTTCCCGATGGAGGCCATGACTTTGAGATTGCCATTTATTAATTATTCATTTCCTGATGATGGCCATGTAGTTAAATATGGCCGAAAACCCTACGAACAGTAATCTGATAAACTTTAATTAGTAATCATCGCCATGAAAGCTTCAAATTAAATAATTTTTCATTTAATATTAATACATTGATTTATGGATTAGTATTTATTAACATAAATTTTACATACTAATAGCTTCATTTGATTGAAATGCAAAACGTATGTTTGCTTCATATTCATCGTGTTATCGGGTTCATATAGCAGTCTTTAGATAATTTCCAGTTTAATACAAAAATGCCTTCAGCTTCATTCAGTCACGGCCACCTGTTGGTGTGTAATTGTCGGAATTGGATCGCACCAGATGCTCACCTGTCTGCGAGATTATCGCACCTGATGCTCAACTGTCTGTATGTGGATACATCAATTCTGTGTAGCTAGCAAATGCATTAAATGAAGGAAAGATCTCTCTTTTTATCAACATTAAATTAAATAATATTTACGGATATGACAACAGGCTACTTACGGTATAACTTCACAGTTGTAATGTTAAGGATTACATGTAATGGCTACCAGCAACGATTAACCTACTTGTTTTCGAGGTTATGTTGACATAGAATATGATTAAGAGATCTTGTTAGAAAATATTTATTCTAATAATTATAATTATACACTCTTAGTGTACAACGATAGTAAAATAAAATAAATATAATTAATTTTAACAACATTTACCACTATTACCTCACGTACAGAAAGCCAGCAGAAATTCCAACTGGTTGTCAACTGGCAATTGTTTATTTCCATTACTTTCCTTTATGTTTAACATTTTGTTTTATATATAATGGTGGAGTTTATGATGACCACTATTTACTTTTACTTTTTCCATTTTATCTATTTATTCATACTTTTTTAACCGTTTTAACCTTATTTTTTCTAAATGTTTCCCCGTTTTGTCCATATATTAATCTGATATTGAATTAAATATTTTTCAAACTTTTAACTAAAATGGAAAATATTTTCTTTTTGGGGGATTAAATGTCCTAGTCCTTGTGTACCCCATTCTGGCCTCTTTTTTACATGCTTCGATGTATTTTTCTCTCCCTCATTCCATTTTTAAAAATCTATAAAACATTAATGACACTTTTTCATGCAATTTTTTTGCTTTTCGATACATTTATTGTAAACCAGTGTTTAACTGCTTTTTCTACAATTTTACCTTTAGCTCCTATTTTCCCTATTATCTGTGTTACTCCATGGTGACCCCTATGTATTTTACAATCTACATTTTCCCAACGGTTTTCCAGCCATCATATTTCCGCTGCATATAGCATCCTTGCTATTAAGGGGCCATCTATTCAATATTTTATAAATTAAAGACAGAAATAACTAGGTTCCCCTTCTTTTGGTCCCAAACATGTCGTTACTCAGGAAAATAAGCTCTTTATTAGTTCGTATTTAACACACTCTACATGAAATTGCTCTTACCCGAAATTGCTCACGTTCTAAGAGAACAACTACTGCTCTGAAATAAGTTTTAAACTTTTACTTAAACTTTCTAAGTCACGTTTTCAGCTTTATACCCAACGGCAGAACTTCACTTGCAAGCTTCCTTGGAGAAGTCATTCTTTTCATTTGCATTCCATTTCCTCAAACTGCGCGCTTTTTAATAAGGAAAATGTTCGCGCGCCGACAGCTGAATTGTTGAAACAATGAAAATATCAATGAGATTGCACCTTGAGGGCTAGGTCACAGGTCGATATGACACAGGAAAGCCATTTGCCAGAGGTCAACATCGGCAGTGGTACCTTAGAAATCTAACATTTTGTCATAAGAGTGGTTTTGTGAAGACCTTTTTGCTGAATCATTTATTTGCTTTTGGGAATAGAATTTAATGTGTATATGCAAACAAGCAACACGTCCAAAATTCTATTGTGACAAATTATAAATACAGGCGGGTTGAAGGTTAAATTGTGCCATTTTATCTTGCGTGTGTTTTATTCAGGTTTGCCAACTCGTACGATAATTATGGGGGCATACGATAATTTTAATGCTTGTACGATGGTTGTCAACCCGTACTATAATTATGGAGGTGTACGATAATTTTAATATATTGTCACCGCGCCCGCCGCATCTAATTGCCGACAACAGCAGTGTCACCCATCGCATTATTGTCGGCACTACCGCAAAGGAGCCGAAGGAAAGAGACAGAGAATGGCCGCATTGTTGGGGCGCTTGCCGAAAGAGAGAAAAGGATAGAGACTTCGAGAATCTTCTGCTTTGTATTTAGCCGCAATAACTGAACTTTCCATAATAGTGACTGGGAGATATAAATAGCGGTAAAGTGCGACAGACGAGAGGCAGTCAGACGTATGTGAAGCGTTGAGGAGTCGTGCCGACGGAGAAGGGACAGTTCTTTGTGTTACGAGTTCGGAGCCGTGCTGTTGGAGAATCGGAAAAGACTTTCTTGCTGTTGCAACGAGTGTACAAAGTTACTGTTTACGGAAATAAAAGTGTTTCTTTATCTAGACTACATCTGTCGTCTTTACTTCACACCCACCAAAAAAGAGTCACAGTATGATAGTTCGATATCAGCAAAATATCATTTTCACTGATTTGTCACTCCAGTGAAATGAAACTAGCTACAAATAACACAACTTCTGTCCTCACTGTCTGTCTCCACCCCATAGCTACTAAGACTGCTACCCTTTATCCTCTTATTGCCAGTGTGCCCAGGTCTGATAATCTCAATGAAGAAGGCACTGTTCAGAAAATTGACGATCAATGCAGAAAACTCGGAATACGTGATATTCCGTGTAAAATAAATACCAAACCTGAACCTGACAGCTTCTGGAGTGCTGTTAAACATGTCACCTTGGTGGAAATACTGATTTCAAAGAACTAGCGGCCTTTGCATTATCAGTGGTTTCCTTGCCCCACAGAAGCACTTCTTGTGAAATTTTTTTTTTCTAAACTGGGTTTAATAAAAACCAAAGTTAGAAACAGATTGGCACTAGATACGGTAAATGAACTCATTTTGTCGTCTCAACTTATGAAAGAATGTGGTAGATCTTAAAATCTCCAAGTCACCGAGAAGATGTTAAGGTTTATTTCAACAACCAAATTGGTTGATGTAGCTGAACTTTCAGATGAATAGTGCGAGAAACATAAGCGCTAAAGTTGTAATATTTGTTGAGGTCATCAATCTTGTAAGTGGATATAATAACCATCATTACTCTTATATTTTCATACGTATTATACTGATTTTTATTGTTGTCGTATTTGCTTTATGATGTAAGATAATTTTGACTCCAAATCTATAATTTTGAGTGGCTGGTACGATAATTTTACTTTTAAATGTTGGCAACCCTGGTTTTATTACCTCTAAGAAACCATATTTCACATCAACAAAACGTGCGAATGTTTCTGAAGGGAATATTGCAGTTCCATCAAAGTAAACCTTCACAAGTGAAAGACAGTTGAAGAACGCGGAAGCATATCTAGTGTCTATAGGAAGTAGATGTTTTCAAAGCTGGTGGCATGTTAACACAAAGTCAGTTAATAACAGGGAGAAGGTAATATGAGTGAACACGAGCCGCGTATCCCTAGCACGATTTCTCGCTTCTGCAAACAGAAGGAAATGAAATTCCAGTACACATGCACTCTGGTAATTACTGCCATCCAACTCTTGTTCGTGCTAATGAACAAATTAAGCAAAACAACTTAAACAACACATGCCAACTTGCAATTTAGCTACATGGGTAATAATTTATTTCCTCCTGAAGGGTTTCGCTGGAAAAGAAAAGCCTAGCATTATTAATAACCTGCCATTTATTTCCCAAAATAACTCAAAGCCCTTCAAGACCAGCAGCACTTGGTCTATAAAGCACGCACCCTCAAAACTGTATTAGGAAGTTTAAAATTAAGGAATCTGATGTGTTGCACTCACATGAGTTTCTCTACTCTTATACTAAGGATTCTTAAAAACTCTTATTCCTTTATCTTCATCTTAGTGGAGCTAAAAATTTGCAGAAATTATCCTGTTACTAATCTTCTTGTAGGTGCAAGGAGAATATGGGAATACAGTAGGCTTTGAGTGTTAGTCAAATCTTTTAGTCGGTGTATGAAGACTTTGAAATTCTGTTCTCTTGGCGGTGCAAGTGATAAAAAGGTGAATAACGATCTTCAATTTGAGAGAAGTATATGTAATAGCAGGGTTTCTATTTGTAATAAGTGTTTCTACGTTTCTGTGTGTGTGTGTGTGTGTGTGTGTGTGTGTGTGTGTGTGTGTGTGTGTGTGTGTGTGTGTCTTTGGCAGCATAACTCAAAAACGAAAAGTCGGTTAAAAACCACAGTTGGTATTTAAGTTAAATGTCTTTCAAGGATGCGACACGAAGATTTTGAAGAAAGTAGCTCCACCCTAAACTACCCTTTTCATGGAAAATTTTTCGAAAATTTTGATACTCTTGAAAATGGCTCCAACGATTTTGTTTAAAATGTCGTATATGTTTAAGACATTTTTATGACAAATGAAATGTACGTATATATTGAATTTTCTGCCTATAACCTATGTAGCCCTGGTTAGTCTGGATGGCTTTTGAATAACTCGTAAACCGTAACAGATAGACAAAATCTTACTCTACAAAAAATGTAGATCTCACTAAAACACACGATATATATTTAAATAACTTTTTTTTTTACACTGAACCATTTTGGAGATATTCTTTGTTATTTATGTCAGTTTCGGAAAACTAAGAACTTTCGTGCAATGGAACATCGTTGTACATTTTTTATGTTAAGTGTGTAAAGAGGACGGAATCTCAAAGCTTTAAAAGATTTGACTATCGCTCAAAGTCTACTGTATTATAATATCCCCCTTGCACATACAAGGAAATAGGCAACAAGATAATTTGTACAAATGTTTATCTTAACACGAAGAAGATATAGTAGTAAGTGTTTGTAGGAATAGTTAATACAAGAGTAAGAAAATCATATGAGTGCAACATATCATAATTTTACTTTTCTTTTTAATCGTTTGTTAATTTTCATTCACTGAATTTATGCTCCATCTGGTGGTTATGATTGTAAAGTTTGTACTGTGTATTGGTTATATTTGTAGTATAATCGTTTGGGTACCATGTATTAACGAGTTTTGTAGCGTATTTGTGTCATGATTGATAGGTTATGGTTCATAAAGTTTTTAATGAAGCATACAAGGGTGTTATTGAGTCATTAAAGTTATAACAGGGGAGAATGACTTAATTTATTGTGCACAAATTATTACGGTGTGGCGTTTACACGCAAACCACTAAATATACTTAGGGACGTACTGAAGCTTTATTTGCTTCATTATTGCTACCGTTTCTGTTCTGATGACCACAAATCTGCTATTTATTCACTCAGGTATAATTATACATTTACACACAAATGTGAAATGAGACAGGCTTGACACAGCTACTATAATTAGATCTAAGCGTGATAAAATATTTCAAGGGGACAATATGTATTAATTGCAACAAAAAAGTCTACAATAAACCTGATATAGAAGTACTGTTCAACATTGACATACCTTTGATTTTTTGTTTGTTTCATTCTTTTATATCCCCTGGTGAATTGTATCTTTTACTACTTTTTACGTTCTCTGATAAGTAGGAGGCGGCGCCGTGGCCGAGCGGCTAGCGCGCTCGCCTACCACCTAGGCGGCCTGGGTTCGATCCCAGGAACCCGCATGTGGTATACGTGGTGGACGAAGCGGCGTCAGGGCGGGTTTTCTCCGGGTACTCCGGTTTCCCCCGCCATCTCATTCCGCCAGTGCTCCATCTTCATTCCATGTATCATCAGTGTCACCGCCTGCGGTGCCGTAGTAGTAAAAGCGGGCGTTAAACACTACAACAACATGATAAGTAGGAAGTAATGTATTCCACCCAAAAATTCGATGTCGAGTTTTTGCGGAAAATACATGTTTTAAGGCCCCCTGAATCCAGAGAAAACTGTCGGTTTGTGTGTATGTCTGTCAGTCAGTCTGTGTGTCTGTGGACAGCATAACTCAAAAACGAAAAGTCGGTTAAAAAACATAGTGGGTATTTAAGTTTAATGTCTTTCAAGGATGCGACACGAAGATTTTGAAGAAATAGCCCCACTCTAAACTACCCTTTACATGGAACATTTTTCGAAAATTTTTTATTTTCTTGAAAATGGCTATAACGATTTTGATTAAAGTGTCATATGTTTGACATATTTTCATGACAAATGAAATGTATATTCTAAATTTTCTGGCTATAGCTCATGTAGTCCTATATACTCTGGATGACTTTTGAATAACTCGTAAACCGTAAGAGATAGACCAAATCTTACTATACCAAAAATGTAGCTGTTGCTAAAACACACACTTTATGTCTAAATATTTTTTTGCAGCGTGAATAATTTCGGAGATATTTCTTGTTATTTGCGTGAGTTTTGGAGAATTACTTCTGTTGAATGGAACATCGTTATTCATTTTTATATGCATGTTAACGCAACGAGAACGGAATTTAAAAACTTTAAAATATCTATCACTCAAAGTCTACTGTAATAAGAATGGTTAGTACAAGAGTAGAGACAGTCATGTGAGTGCAACACATCAGATTTTTATGTTGAAATTTGTCTCCTCTTTTGCCATGATAGAGTTTAAGACTGTCCTGATGACCAAGCATTTGAGTGACGTTAAAAACTACTTTACCAGCATCATCGTCGTCGCCGTCATTATCACATTTGTCTACATCCTATAAAAATTCATTCTTATATCTGCAACAGCATGAGAAAACGAATAATATACGAACTACCGAGAAGGAGTATTTGTGACAACTACGAGCGACTTGGTTATTACAAAACTGGAGTAGAGCAGTAAAACTACCGTAGTCAGTCATAAATAGGTGTAGATTATGGTGACTTTCCAAGTAGAATTGGTCAGTTAAGAACCTACCCAGATTATGTCTATGTAAGCTGTCTCTCTCTTCACCTGTTTCGAATTCTACTTCCATTTTCAGTTGTCCTTAAGCAGTTAGTTATAACTTCCATTGTGATAGCGAGTTGTATATTTCGTGCACACGAACGCTGGATTATTTCCGAAGTAAGGCGACTGTCTTGTTTACTGACAAGAACAGAATACAAATAACATTCGCACTCCAACAGAATTAAATTATTGCAGCCTGAAGCAGTCCACACTGCAGCGCTTTCATGCAAGACGAGGAAAACACGCTTCTGGATTGTATTACTACTGCGGAACGGGCTTAATCGAGTTCTTGAGAGATTTGCACGATATTTACGTATCCTAGAAGGAAAATCTTACACACTTTGAAGTTCTGCAGACAACTCCGCTCTAGGGGGAATACGAGAAACAAGTGATTATAAAAATATTATTGTGGAATTCTAGTATTAAGCAGACATATATGTTCCAAGTGACAGCACATATTAGAGTTACCATAAATCAAAAAGTTTTTTAAATAAAAATATTGAAAATGTCGAGGGTATAGGATAGGACATCGCGGAGGAGATTTGTGGGAGGAAGGATGAAGCGAGAGGACCGACCCAGGGAGTCACGACAGAGCAGAGGGCAGGGCACCTACCATTTATATATTGAAAAACCGCGGCGGCGTCTATTACGACCGGCGTCCCGCCCACCTGTGGTGTTAGAGCTCCTCTCATTCACCTGGCAAAACGGACCACCCCCCCTCCCTTAAAAGAACTGTCCTTTTATAAACTTTACAGTTAAATGAAGTACGAACTCTTAACTTATCACAAAATGAACGTAATTGATAAGGTTTATTAAATACGCTTGATATAACTTCACCTTCAGAATTGATTATTTAGTGGAAAAATTCACTGAAATGCATTAAACAATTTTCGCACCTTGAAAGCACTGACACGTGGTGTATGCATGTATTTTAAACACCACTGTTATGTCTATGTACCTTACCTGGGCTGTTAGCTAATACTAAATTCAGCCTAGTAGTCGTTCGTTGGAACAGAATTCAGATCTATTAGTTCCAAGCTATTAGGCAACAAAATCTACACTTTATATTCGAAGAAAGCACAAAACATAATACATAGGTGCAAAAAAACGTAAAATACAGTTTAATGGTGATCATCTATATGTTATTTTTCTTTATGATAATAATATGTATTAAAAAATCTTCTCCAGTTGTTAATAGTTATTGCAATATTACAACCATTACAATATTGGAGGCACTTACTCTATCAGAAGTATTATTTTTTCACAACTTTGTGGTGGTAGAGAAAGTCATGTGAGAGTAGCAGATCAGATGTTTTTTGGAGTGAGTCATTTCACAGATTATTCCTTGTTATTTGAATTTTACAACAGTTTACTTCTCTCAAATGGGTGATCGTTACTCATTTCTTTATCCCTTGGCCATGCAAAAAACGGAATTTCAGAACCATTACAGAGCGTCCAACTTTAAAAAAATTGATATCGCTTAATACCTACATTCCCCTTGAATGTATAACAAAATTACCAATATGATAATTTGTACAAATGTTTGTCTCGACTAACATGAAGTAGATACAGGAATAAGTGTTTGTAAGTATGGTTAGTACAAGAGGAGAGAAAATCATGTGAGTGCAACACATTTCATTATCTTACAGCGTATTTAGTACATTCATGGATAATACGCCACTGATAGTTTTATTAATTAAAGTTGCGCATCTCACTTGTTGGATAGTAGAAGATGTCTTATATCTTATATTTTGTGTAATTGATACAAACTCGACTGTCGACTAACAGTTAACGAGAGAACGCTTGGCTGAAGCTAGCAAATAGAAATTAGGACACAAAGTCTTAAACAAACACGTTATTTAAGGAAAGAGTGTTTGGGAAACATGAATGAATCTAGCATAAAGGAAGCAAAGCGGTCTGCGAAATGTTGTGGAAAACTGATTACGCTTTTCTTGTTTGGCGTGATTCAACATAACCAAAACAGCTCACTGAGTTAATTCATTCAGAGACAAGTGCATCACAGCGTGTGATTTAACATTTGTGTCGAGTTACGGGAAATGGAACTTCATAACGAGGCAAAAATGTTCCCGAGTGCCACTATTTATTCAAAAGGAAGTCTCTACGATAGCAGAAGTTGTAGACACAGTCAAAATTGCACATTAAAAATCGTATTACTGGTTAACATAAAGCAAAGTGACCATGTATACAAAGGAAATTAAGGGACTGAAAACAGAACTAATAAATTTAAGCGTAGTAAGACAGTGTTGACCAATGGCTCCTATTTTCAACATATACATATACATTTGAATGGCAATCTCAACTGAGAATAATTATAGTTAGTTCTACTAATATAAATACAATTCTGACGATCATGTTATTCTCGCAGAAAATGCAAATATACTTCAATTCGGAACATATCAGTTGGGAAAAATAATGGATCAATACAATTTAAATATTTAAAAAGGTTATGGCCTTTTTAGAGAAAATCAGCAGAGATAAAAATATTAATACAACATTTTAATTACCTGGGATCTAATATTACATTCTAAGATGACCGAGACATAAGACAAATATTATATAAATTTCACAACATATTGGGCGATGAACAGAAGTGATAAAATAATGTTGGATCCGTTTGGGCCACAGAAGAAATTAAATAATTAGAAACTACTAACTATATATAATTTAAACAAAATTGAGACCCTCTAAATCCAGAAAAGAGCGTCTTTGGAAAAACGTTCGTGTGTGTGTGTGTGTGTGTGTGTGTGTGTGTGTGTGTGTGTGTGTGTGTGTGTGTGTGTGTGTGTGTGTGTGTGTGTGTGTGTCTTTAAATAGCATAACTCACAAACGAAAAGTTGTTTAAAAACCAAAGTTGGTATTTAAGTTCAATATCTTTCAAAGATATGACACGAAGACATTGAAGAAAATTCCTACACACTAAACTACCCTTTATGTAGAACATTTTGTTTTTCTTAAAAATGGCTCTAATGCTTTTGCAAAAGAAATGCATATTTCGATTTTTTTGGCTATAACCCATGTAGTAGTCCTGTTTACTCTTGATGATTTCTGCATAACTGGTTAACCATAAGAGATAGACAAAATCTTTCTATACCAAAATGTAGATCTGTTTAAAACACATAGTTTATGCCAAAACCTATTTTTGTGTAGTGAACCATTTCGGAGATATTCCTTGTTATTTGACAGAATTTTGCAGTACTTATATAGACTGTTCTCAAATGGGAGGTTGTTTTTAATTTTTTATCTCTTGCTCATGTAAAGAGAATGGAATTTCAAAGTCACCATATAGCGACCGCTCTTAAAACATTTGACTATCGGCTAAAGCCTACCGAATTTCCATATTACACTTGCATCCACAAGAAAATTAGTAGTTAAGATCATTTCATAATTTGTGAATACAGCACATAAGATTTCTTGTATTAATAATTCGTATTATGCCCTGGAATCCAATAGCAGGGTGTCCGCTTGAGATTTCTGGATACGAATGTGCGACACCGGGTTAAATGGCATCATGTATAAGCGAGCTAGAGTGAAACCGTGTTTAATTGCAATGATGAGCTCCATCTGTGGATTACAAAACTGTAATTACCTAGCCACTCTGCTTCATTACTGCCATGTTATGATTTTTTACACTACAAGTTGCGCATCAAACTTGGTCATTAACTAATTATGACTATGCAATTAGATACTGAGTGGACTGTGTTTAATGGAAATTACGGATATGCGAGTAAAAGCTACACTGACTAACGCTACATAAAATTAAAAATGAAATTAGTAACAGCTCGGGAATAAACTCTATGTGCCGCTGGGCTACAAATTAACATTTTAAAATTTTAGCAGTAAAATTTAATTATTTGTAGGAACAGAGCAACTGTAATTGCACTTTAAGAACCAGAAGCTACTTTGCTATATTTCATTAAATTTTTGCTTTACGTCACAGTGCCAACAAATAAAAGTCTAATGTGTCACATTCACATGACTTTCTACACCCATTTTTTAACAAAATATTCTTAAGCTCATTTTTCTATCTATTTCACGGTAATCCAGATAAACGTTGTAAAAACGATTTTATCACATATTTCCTTGTAGGCACAATATGCGAAAAGGGCCTGGCCGCTGCGCGATAGCTTTGAAATTCTGCTCTCTTTGCATGGCCAGGAAGATTAAAAGAAACAATGAATTCTCATTTCATAAAAGTTTAAACAAAATCTTCAGTTTTTGTGTGGTAAGATTTCGTCTACCGCTTACCTATACAAAATCCAGAATTAAGTGGACTTCATTACACTTCATTCACATACACTTCATTTGTTAAGAAAAATCTTAAACGTATGGCAATATAATTAAAATGCTTAGAGCCGTTTTTGAGAAAATGAAATGCGAAATAGGGAGCGGTTCCCACCCTTTTCTTTTTTACTTTCTCTACTGGTAAGTAGGGAAAGTATTTTATTCCACCCAAAAATTCGAAGTCGAGATTTCTCCGGAAATACATGTTTTGAGGCCCCCTGAATCCAAAAAAAGCATTTTTAGAAAAAGGTCCGTGTGTGTGTCTGTGTGTCTGTGTGTCTGTCAGTCTGTCAGTCTGTCAGTCTGCGGACAGCATAGCTCAAAAACGAAAAGTCGGTTAAAAACCAAAGTTGGTATTTAAGTTTAATGTCGTTAAAGGATGTGACACGAAGATTTTGAAGAAAATAGCCCCACCCTAAACTACCCTTTACATGGAAAATTTTTCGAAAATTTTGATTTTCTTGAAAATGGCTCTAACGATTTTGATTAAAATGTCATATGTTTGAGATATTTTGATGACAAATGAAATGTATATCTTGAATTTTCTGGCTATAGCCCCTGTAGTCGTATTTACTCTGGACGACTTTTGCATAACTGGTAAACCGTTAGAGATAGACCAAATTATACTATACAAAAAATGTAGATCTTGCTAAAATACACAATTTATGTCTCAATGAATTTTCTTGTAGGGCGAACCATTTCGGAGATATACCTTGTTATGTGTGTGAGTTTCGGAAAACTTGGAACTTTCGTGAAATGGGTCATCGTTGTTCATTTTTTTATATGTTACGTGTACAAAGAGAACGGAATCTCAAAGCTTTAAAAGATTTGACTATCGCACAAAGCCTACTGTATTCCAATATTCCCCTTGCACCTACAAGGAAATAAGCAATAAGATAATTTGTACAAATGTTTATTTTAACTAACACGAAGAAGATATAGGAATAAGAGTTTGTAAGAATGGTTAGTACAAGAGTTGAGAAAGTCATGTGAGTGCAACACATCAGATTATTACTTTCTCTACTTCCTACGTACAGTAAAGTAGAGGAAGTATTGTATTCCACCTACAAATTTTATGTCGAGATTTCACCGGAAAAATATGTTTTGAGGCCCCTGAATAAAAAAATAAAAAAAATCTCTTTTAGGAAAACGTCCACACGCGCGGCTTGTGTGCTTGTCAGTCTGTGGGAAACATAGCTCAAAAACAAAAAAGTTGGTTAATAAACGAAGTCCGTATTTAATGTCTTTCAAGGATACGACACTCTAAACCACTCTTAACATGGCAAATTTTGTTTTTCTTGCAAATGGCTCTAATGATTTTTATTAATATGCCATATGTTTGAGATATTTTTATGACAAATGAAATGTATATCTTGGATTTCCTGGTTGTAGTACATGTAGTCCTATTTACTCTGGATGACTTTTGCATAACTGGTAAATCGTAAGAGATTGATCAAATCTTACTGTACAAAAATGTAGATCTTGCTAAAACACACAAATTATGTACAAATAAACTTCTTTGTAGAGTGAACCAATTCGGAAATATTTCTTGTTATTTGTGTGAGTTTTGTAGAACCTATACTTCTGTCAAATGGAGCATCGTTATTCACTTTTTATATGTTAGCCGTGCAAAAAGAACGGAAGTTGAAAGCTTTAAAAGATTTGACTATCGCACAAAGCCTACTGTATTCCCATATCCCCTTGCATCTACAAGGAAATACGCAATAAGATAATTTCTGCAAATGTTTATCTCAACTAACACGAAGAAGATGTAGGAATAAGAATTTGTAAGAATGGTTGGTACAAGAGTAGAGAAAGTCATGTGAGTGCAACACATCAGATTTTTTAATCTTCATGTTACATCCTTGGTAGATAGAGATCTCAATATATAGTGCAATCTTGTTAATTGGATTTTTATTTGGAAATAATGAAGCTATTAACTGATAAATCAGCTGTGGGAGATCATTTTTGGTAATTTATTCATGAAATTAATCCAGAGGTTAAATTATTAAAACAATTAAATGGAACTATATATTTAATAGTTTGGGAAAATATATTTATTTTAAAAAACAGGAACCGTATTATGAATTTTGAAATACCTCCAATAGATTGTATTCATAGGTTTTTGTTTTCAGAGATTGGAGATTAAAATGAGCATCAGTAGCTATGGTAATTTTGTATAGCTTTGAGAATTAGTTGGAGACAACTTGAAACGTGTTAGCTGCATAAAATCTTGCAATATTATTAAGTGAAGCTTTTAGTTTATAATTTGTTCTTAATTTAAATTTGGATTTTTTATTTTTAGATTTTTATTTTTTATAGGAAAATAATCTCTGAGCCGGAAGCGGTTGGTACCACCTATCTTGCATAAGATGGTGACAGTTATATTGTTTATTAATAGTAAAATCCATATTTATGTGTTTCGATAATTTTTGGCATTTTTTCTTTGATGGTATAAATTCATAAGATGAAGTAATGTATATTTAAGGCCTAATTACAGTTATCGAGTATTTCATTAGAAACATCGTCAAGAAGACGCCGAAGAACATCTCACGGAAACACATTACAAGTCTGGTTGACACTTGGAGAATCGATTGCTGCTCCCAAGGGTTTGAGCAGCATCTGATATTCTTTATCATTTAAGTTGCTCCAGTTTCCCTGGCACATGCAGTCTCGTCTCTCCCAGCGGGAATTAAGCCATTGCTGGAACACGTGCCTGCTCCTTATCTGTTCCCTTTGTCACACTGATGTCTTGAACGTACCCGGCGCTTAGTCGCCTAGCGTTTGAACATCATAGTCAAAGAACATCAAAACAAATCAAAAGAATAATTAAGCTTAAATAACTGACGGGTGAAAGTTACAAGAAGCTATGAAATTGTTTGATGTTATACGTATTTTATACTCTTATAAGTTGGTCATTTTATGTACAAAACTGATTTCAAAATTATATGACATTTAAAGGTACCCAAAAGTTGATATTTTGTCATAATGTTAAACAATTAAAAGATTACTTTTTATGTCTACAAAAGCTTTGAACCTTTAGCTTCAATTACACACTATGGCTTTTGCTTTTTTAGTCATTTAGTGTAAATGCCCAAGAGCACATGGCCAATTGAAACTATATTTATTCAATATTTTTCAAATTTTCAGTAGAAACTCAGAAACAGGAGCTGAAAAATTTGATATGGGCTTGTCGCTATACTTATAAGTTGGCCAACACATGCCACAATTAATTTGACTATAGAGGATAAATTGTTAGGAAAATTATTTTAATCTTTCAATTTTTCCTGAAATACCCAGAATAGTGTTCCAATTTTGTGTGTTAGTATTTAGTATCATAATATATACTTTTTTCATTAAGATTTCCACATCATGTAGAAAATCTAACTATGGTAGACACAAAACTTAATGGCGGCTGGTACCTGACAATTATTATTGTCTTTCCTCTTGTGCGGATAAATTTTGTGAGCGAAAATGATATTATCAGTGTCACTTCATAACGTGTTTAACTATACCACACTGCGAGGGCAAGCCTTTGATTCGATTTTGTGTTAAGCCACCTGCCATTAAATTTTGTCAGCCATAATTAAGTTAATACAAGTAAAACACAAATAATAAATATACCTGCAAGATCATGAAGTGTTATGTAAACATTCTTACTTCTAATAGGTTTTATTATATTCTGCAGTTTCATTAAAGCCCTCCACAATATCGGTTGGATAATTAGTGTTAATGATTCTAATGGACTAACCCAAAGGCCAAAATTCAATTTTTTTAAATGTTTATTTGTGCGAATGTGTGTAGGTTCCCTCTTAAACAAGGACAGTGGCGACAGTAATGAAATTGGCATTTAGCACTCCTTTGGCCCCAATTTCCCTAAAAGTTCTAATGAAACGTGTGATCGTAAAATTGAAATATCTGGCTTGTTATTAAGTTTTATGGAAAAGAGGCACTATCTGTGGGAAGTGAGTGTCTTGGATGAAAGGAAATTTATTTCTAATCAAACAAGGAACATATTGTAAAGATCGTATCTTCGAGCACTTGTAATCATTACCATGACATGATTGTCAACATGTGGTTGTTTTGTTTCCCCACAGTCAAACACACAGCGGGTGTTGGGGAAAGCATGTAGTGACATCAAAATATGCCTTCTGTTGCTGATGAGAACAAGCCGAGCAGCGACGTGAGCCAACAGAATGGACATAGCTGACTGCTGTAATAAGCATGTTTTGTAATTAAGACCTTGCAATAGATAACACGTGAGGCATGATCACCAAAACAGAACACTGAAATATTAGAACGTTTACTGTGGTGGTGTGGGTGACTGTGTTAACTTACTCAATGATACAATCCTCTAAATTATTCAAGGAGTAATATAGATATAGGTTATATAGCCAGCGGGGACACCACACTGTGGCCTACAGAGATATATCATGACTAGCATTCCCTCGTAGGAACGGATGAAGTGAAGTAACCTCAGGAGACCATAGACCGCAGGCACGCAGGCCACAGAGTGCGCTCTTTCCTTTGGGCTAGCATTCGCAGCACCATAGATCACGAAAACTAAGCAGGCTTAAAAGATGAGAGGGAAATACAATACAATACTGGTCATAAAGATGAAGATGACATTGAGACGGATGATAATGTGTATTTTATAGCCAACACCTGATAAGATAATGAATTTTTAGTTACAATAGCAGAGGTTTTATAGCAACAGGCTTGAGTTAGAACATGACAGAAGTAAGTATTCTGAGAGACGCCAATTATTAATCCTAATTTTGTAACACGTCTTTTTTTTTTTTTTTTTTTTTTTTCTTTTTGTAGTGTTTAACATCCGCTTTTACTACAGCAGCGGTGGCGTGTTGTTTAAAATATTTTACCCATGTTAAGAGTATTTTAGTATATGTGGTATATTTAGCACATTTAATGGAATTTATTTACTGCGCAAACCATATGTTCAGAGAAATAGTACAGTGGGCTTTGAAAGAAAAAAGGCACGATACAATTCACATTGTTGTTATGTCCTGCCATTTTGAATGCATGTAATCAGAATTTAATTGAGATGGAAATAAAATTAAAAGTGTATTATGCCTATCAAGAAAATTTTCAAATTAAGTTTGTATGGGTTTCCGGTCACAAAAACATAGAAGGTAATATGAAAGCAGACATATTGGCGAAACAAGCAAGAAAGATAGAAGAAAAAATAAATGTACAATTATCACCTAAAGATATCTTTTGTCATATTAAAAGTAAAACAACTTCACAATGGTTAAAGGAGCATCCTGAAGACCATTGGATAAGTAACAAAAAATATGATCCTTGGTTCAGACATATATACTATCCTAGACAAGACCTGTGCAACATAATCAAAATGAGGCTTAATATTGCATTAACCCCTGCATTTTTGTTTAGATGAAGAAGAAAGACTTTCCCTACTGCAGTTGTGATGAATATGGAAACTTAGAGCATACATTATTAGGTTGCAACTTATGTAAGAATGAAATCAATGAGTTTCTGAGTTCCATTTATAATTTGGGCATACTAGGACCTATTAAAATAACAAATTTATTGAATTATAATCCCAAATTAGTATTCCACAACATTATTAAACATATTAGGAAATGTAAAATTAAACTCTAAAAGTATAGTACTCCAAAAAGTACCTCATTTAAAATATTAAAGGATGCTAAATTGACAAATTAGTCATTTAGTATAAACATTGGAGGAGGGCGCTAAATGAATAAGTACTTGTATTCAAGTGCGTCGTGAAATAAAAAGAAGAAGATGAAGAAGAAGAATGCTAGTTTCATATGTAAATTTAAAGTAAACATAAATGAAGGTGACTTTTACGGTTCCTCGGGAACAATTTTGAAAACAGTCTAAAATACACTATTAATATACCTCCAGAAAAGCCAAGGAAAGCTTATTTATGTGTGTAGTTATATGAAATTCAAGAACTGGTGTTTGGGCAATGAACATGCTTTGATGGCGTATTTTTATGAGAAGCTGACAAGTATTAAAACTTAGGGTCTCTGGAATGAATATTCCAGTCTTTAGCTTTACTTTAATGAATATTATTATGAGGAAAAAGTGATGATCATTAAAGTATTTTTTTGTAAATATTTATTTAAGGTCGTTTTGACAGCACGGTCTTATCACGACCATTATCATTAAAGTGTATTTTACATTTTGTTGAACCTATAGCTACTTTGTGTTTTGATAGCGTCTTTTGTGTTTTTGTTAGAATATAAAGCATCTTTTTTTGTTGCCTAGGAACTGCGAACTAAAGTATCAATGATTATTATAGTAGTAGATAAAGGTTATTATAAAGATCGCATTCCTGTAGAGGTTATTGAGGGAAGCTTGATGTCAACTAAAGTCTTTACTGTAAAGGTAATTGTTGTCAATGTTTTGAAAGAACACAGATCTATACTTGTGAAGACATAGACCATTTAATGTGATACATTTATATCATTGGTACATTCTGAACTTTTCTGAAATAATCTCCAAGTTACCGAATGGATAATAGGAATATAAATACTGTATATTATTACTGTTGATGACGCAGTGCTAATAGCACCAACAGAAGATGACTTGCATCGGTTTAATGGAATTAAAAAGTGCCATAATATGGAAGCGGAGATGTAAGTTATAGATAAATGGAAAAATAATTGAACAAGTGATGCAATTTACATATATGGGTGTTAAAGTTATAAGTGATCGGAACACGTTGGAAGAAGTCAGAAAGCAGGTACAAAAAGCCTTCAGAATGTGAGGCTATTTGAGAGATCCCATCTGGAAAAACAAATATTTACAAAGAGAAAGTAAAGAAGGATATATAAAATTGCAATGAGAATAATAGAAATGAATACATTAAGAACAATCATAGGAAAAATTAGGTTAGATAAATTTAAGAATGAAGACGTAAAACAAGTATGTGATGTAACCGACGTAGTCAAATTTGTGAATATAAGGAAAAGGAACCATGTAGGCTGAGAAGATAGTAATAGATTAATTAAAATAGTTACAGATCAAAAGCCTAAAGGGGGAAGAGATGTAGGGCGTCCAAAAATAAGATGGAAAAATAGTTTTGCGTCTTTCATCTGCGTGAATCTAAACAGACATTAACTTATATAAAAGAAGAACAAGAAGAAACAGAAGAACAAGCTACTTGTCACCATTAATGAACGCGCCTAAAATGCGAACTTCATCCTTGCACATCTCCCTATTCCCTTTTACTCAGCTAACCACAAAATATTATAAGTGTTTCGTTTTAGACATTCTAAAACAAAAGGCACTTTCTATAAGCGTTGCTGTTTTACTTTTGTTTTCTTTCCTCTCTGCACTGTATCCCACATTACATGAAAGTTATGTTGACTCGTTTTGTAGCATCTGTTCTTTTTCCCCTCTTGTGTATCACTACTATTAAGGTAAATTACTTGAATGAGTTTCTGTGATGAAATAAAAAAGGCAAGATGTCGCCTGTTACCTAAAGCTAGTATATGAAACACATTTTACTTCAACTAACATAAGAGCTGTGTTAAATTCAATTCAATTCTGACCGTCATTTATAACTAGCATTAGCGAATTAATATGTAACACTAATAAGCATTATTTCCAATATACCTTTGGTGCAGAAATTTTGTGTGTGTTTCATATACACATTTAAATGCAATTAACCCTGGCATCTCCTCCCCCAAAAGTATCTCTGTGTGCGTATGGCAAGTAATATTTTCAACAAAATTCCACCACATCTTTTCCATCATTTAGAAGGAAAACATTACTTCTCATTTTTTAAAAAATGAATAACTATTTTCATTAAAATACCGATATCAAGACTAATGCAAATATGATTGTTTTAAGAACAGCCTATGAAGCCTTCATTCCAATTTGAAATAAAATTCTTTGAAATGGTTAACTAAAAGATAAACAAAACGTTAATACATAAAAATGAAGTACATGTTTAAACTTACACTCTGATATTTAAATAACTGTGTAATATTAAACCTTTTCGAAATATTCGACTTTACTCTTTAAGCTTTCTCAGGTCGAAGTATCAAGCAGATACATAAAGAATTTTACCCATTTCCCCTTTTTTACATTTTCCACCATGTATATATAGGTAGAGAAGGTGTACTCTACCCATAAATTTGATGCAGAGATTTCATTAGAAATATACTTTTTAAAGTCCCTTAATAAAAAAGAGTATTTTAAGAAATAGGTCCATGTTTATGTCCGTGTGTCTATCAGCAGCATAACTCAAAAGAAAAGGTCGGTTGAATACCAAACTTGGTAGTAAGTTCAGCATAAGGATGCGACCCGAAGTTTTTCATGAAAATTTTCCACCCAGACTACCTTTTACATAGAAAATTTCTGAAAATTTTCTTTTCTCAAAAATGGCTTTAATAATTGTTGTAATTAGAGTACTGGTTTTTCAACATATGCAATTCTCAGTAGTTTTTGCTGCAATAAAGAGAAATTGCCTATAACGTTGCTTATTTCAGCCTTAAAATATTTCATGCATAGTTACAGTTTCGCACGCCAGAAGGCAGTAAATAATATTAAATGATTAAGCTGTACTGATCAAAGAAACAAAGTACGACTACATGATTTGATTTCTTTTCAAACGCCATTAACATTGCAGATATGTATCCAAAGTGTTAGGAATATGACTGCGTAGACGTTAGTGCCAACTTATAAAATTAATTTTTTAGCTGCAAAATGAAACAATTCCAGCTTATCAACTGGAATGAGTTTGTGAACATGCATTTCACAAGAGCGTAAAGCGGAAGGTCAGGAATGTTGACAGTAAAAACGACAGCTCAGGTCCCGTGAATGCTGCTCGGAAAGTTTGAAAGAATACCGCCTCTTCCCACGTTACTTGCAGGAGGTGATAACAAGATACACAAACACGTGGCGAAACCAGTTTTCTATGACCATACTTTGGACTTTCAACCGCCGTAACTGTGAACGCAAGCATGGCAACAGAAGCCGCATTAGTAAACAAAGAATTTGCCTTTCCAGTGTTACCCTGTTGCCAGCCCGTGCAGATAAGTACCTATTCAACAATGTTTAGTTATCTCCTTTAGTTTTCACGACAGATGAATTTGTTATTGGACTTTTATAGTCAACATACTTGAATCTACCATCATATGACATAAAATGCGCCGTGGCCGAGTGGTTAGACGCTCGCCTCTCACCGAGGCGGCCCGGGCTCGATTTTGGGGAACGTATTTAGAATTTCTGGTGGACAAAGCGGCGTCTGGGTAGGATTTCTCCGGGTTCTACGGCTTCCTCCACCATTCATTCCACCAACTGACCAGCTGTTCCATAATCACCTTTTCTTTCATACATTTCATCATTATTTCATATCTCCACTCTCATAGCAGGCTTTGGTATCCTGGATATTCTGATCCACAGTTGTGTGCTATACAGGCATGTGACCCGAAGCGCTGACTTGTAATTCTTGGGGCGGGGGAGGGGGGGGGGGGGAGAGCGTAAAACCTTATATGAGGAGGGTGAGTAGAAAAAGTCAGTCTCGTGGTTTTTGAAACCTGTCATAGCATCATCTATGATTATTTTCTGACTGAATTTTAATATGACTTTTGGGTAATTTGCTTCACTTTCTTAGTGAAATAATCATCTAATTACTTGCAAATTATTTGATTAGGAAATCATTTTTGGCATTACATACGATAATATTCTGCTACAGTTGCGCAAAGTACCATTCTGTGAATTATTTCGAGGAGTGCTTGTTTTTTGTGTTTGTTTTTATTTATTCACAGCAGTAGCAACAAATGCGAGGTATACATTGCAGGGAAAAAGCAAATAAAAGGGAATAACAGAATCACACTTGTCTGAGGCTTTGTTCCAGCGCACACAGACGAAAAAAGGGAAACGCGGCGGTTCTACGTGTTTGTTTGTACACAAAATCAAATTATTCCAGGTACTGCCTCTCGGATACAAAGCAAAGTAAATGTATGCGACAGTTCTTTTCACGCTTAGCACTTCTTCCGAACTGCAGGTGTCGGCTTTGCATCATAGTCATAGCTGCTTTTGTTTCCTTTTACATCAACAGTCAGATTCTTCACTTCTCTTTCATCTAATAACTCATTGTTTATTGGTGAAAAGTGACATTAACGCCATCTAACAGTCCGTAGTATGAACACAAAATATTGAAAGTGTAGCTTGAGTTGAGAATATCCATCAGCGAAGTTTATAAAACCCACAATTTCGGTTTGAATTATTTAAAAATTTAATACAGCATTCAGGTTATAATATGCATACTAAACTTCCTGCATATTTTATAATTAGCTAACTTGATACCCAGGTTTTACAGGAAACACGTGTTTTAAGATTATCTGAATAAAACAAAAGCATATTTAGAAAATGTTCTCTCTGTCGGTCTGTGAACAGCATAACTCTATAACGAAAGAGCAGTAAAATATCAAACTTGGTATTTAAGTTCAAAATATTCTAGGAATGTATCCCTGTGCTGGAAAATGTCTCCAAAATTTTTATTTTCTCGAAACGACTCGAACGATAGGTGCAAGAGTGTGGAATCTTTTACAAAGTCGAATTAAAATGCTAATGTTATCAATGTTAATTACAACCTTTAATCGCATTGTATTTCAAATAGGTAGCTATTAAGGGAAGTCTTATTTAATAAATATGTGACTAGACAGCAGATATTTTATTAAGTTATCTTTCGTCCTAAGTGTGTAATTTCACCACAGTTACACTTTTGTTTTCTAAAAATCGTAATTTACGCCAATAAAAGCGGTTACCGATATTGCATATCGTTTGTATTTTCCTTTATGAACGCTACAATGAAACTAAAACAGTGGAATTGTTCTCGTTTGTTAAGTGCTTAGATAAATCATTTACTTTGTTTTCTTAGACCTTCTTAAATTATTAAATAAAACCACTCATCTTCTTTTATTTGCTATCAGTGAGTTCTTCCAGAAAAAACAGATTTTGTACCTTAAGGTATAAAACACTTACCAATTTCGTTATCTTAAACGAATAATAAATCAAAACTTTATTACATTTTGTTTATTTTCACTTAAGCTTAAACAAGCTATTTCTGTTCTTGCTGCTTTCATTAAAATTTTTAATGAAAATACCCAACGGATTTATTTTGGGAATTAAACACCATACCGTTCCAGCAACAGTTTCGCGGCGGCATGGGAAACGCAGCGCGCATTCTAGTCCAAAGCGACGATATGAGGGAGCTTGGGTTGTTGCCAGCTTCATAGAATTTCTCCACAAGTGCTTGAAAGACATAACGGAAGTGTTTCTTCAATTTTTTAAATGCACTGTTAGAGATCTATCTCTGGTTTAAAAGAATGACATCTATTGCTCCTTCCTCCAATGTGTGTGTGTGTGTGTGTGTGTGTGTGTGTGTGTGTGTGTGTGTGTGTGTGTTGTGCGTATGTGCGTGTTTGTTTATTACTTTCTTACTAATTTTAATGCCTTAGAAGTCGCTAGATACATTATTATTATTATTATTATTATTATTATTATTATTATTATTATTATTATTATTATTATTATTATTATTATTATTATTATTATTATTATTATTATTATTATTATTATTATTATTATTATTATTATTATTGTTGTTGTTGTTGTTGTTGTTGTTGTTGTTCTGTTATTTCTGCTGGGGAATGGGGTTGGAAATTTACATCCACTACTAATAACAGCTTTTGTTTCTGTTGGTTTCAAGTCTGAACACACGCACCTTCACAATCTCAATTCGGTTTCAGGATTTAGGGAAACAGAATAATCGTAATTAAAGAAACACGTGGGAGTGAACCTAGAGTGAACTTATTTAATACTTTGTTATTAAAATATTTTATGTTGCTAGTTTCAAAATGAATTATCTTTTTACGAGGTAATTGTAACAAAGTTTTGGTAGATGACCTTATGAATTTAAAATGTGTTATTAATCCGAATAGGGAAGACTAACTGTCGTGTCTGTATGTATTTGAAATGCAGCGGAGGTTTTAGTAAATTTAAATTAATTTACCCTAAGCGTGTTTTGGACAGCTTCTCTCTCATAGGATATGGATTAAACAGGGCATTTGATATTTCATTATTTTTCCTCTCAGGGTAAACATTGATAATCATACAAAGAAGCATATACGAGGATTGTACATCAAATATGGTTCCCAAGAATCTGCAGTTGTGAGCTTTAGAGGTTGGCATCACTTGGCAGCAGTCCTTCTACTCTATTTACTTTGGATAGCCGTTAGAAATTGAGTTTCCACTCGCTTCTCTCGCCAGGTGCGAATCACGCTTTGTGATGCGTTTTTTGTGTGCAAAAAGCCTGGACTGGTGAGCATTTATTCCCAACTGTGTGAAGTGTCCGGAGATGAGTGTGTAAATGCACAACACGTGCGCAAATAGTGCTGAGAATTCCACGACGACCAGCATTCTGGACGGCCATCGGTTTCGGACAAAACGCCTGTGAAAGTGGAAGATGCACTGCTGAAAGGTCGAAAATTAGTGGTTCGGGAGATCTGCGAGATAATCTGTGATGTCAGCAAGACCTACATTCACAACACTTTGACAGATTACTTAGGGTATACAAAGTGGGTCCCGAGAATGCTTATGAAGGACCACAGACGAAAACGTGTTACAGTTCTTCAGGCCAATCTCACCAACAAATTTGGAGGGGATACTGTCAAACAGCCTCCTTACAGCCCAGACCTAGCCCAAAATGACTACCATCTCTTCCCTGACTTGAAGAAACATGGGACGCATTTCAGGACCAGAGAGGAACTGAAACAAACTGTTTTAAGCTATCTTCGTCGAGTTTTACGATGCAGGCATACAAAAGATGGTACACCACATGCAAAAATGCATTTATGAGAACAGCGATTATGTCGAAAAATAGGAAAAGGTCTAAGCTTTCCAGAAATGCATTATTCAATGTCAATAAATATGTTTTTCATTGTGAAAAAAATTGGGAACCTTGTTTTACGGACAACGCTTGTATCAGACAATATATTTTAAATTAAATCCTTCTAGATTTTACATTTTAGTAGCAAGCAGAAACAAAGACAGCTATTGCAGATAGATCACACATTTAGCAACAGATTGTCTTAATCGCGTTTTACATTAAGCTTTCATGTAATATTACGGTTGAATCTATATTTCATTACATGCCTCTAAAACTGGTTTACTGAGGGATCAAGGGGTCGTGACCTTTTTCAGCAGGACAGTTGGAGGCGGCAGCGTGATACTAAGTATGACTAATAACTTAAGCTCATTTGAAAACAAATTCAAACCAGCCCTAATTAGTTGAACACAGCACAGGCTTTTACCTCTCAATGGCACTGGGGACTTGAATTTCATTTAATGTTTCTTTTAGAACTGATTCGTGGAAAAGAGATTTAAATTTCGCTTATAATGTCACTGTATATAAAAAAAATCTAATGTGCTGCACTCACTTGTGCTAACCATTTCTACAAACTCTTATTCCTATATCTTCTTAGTGTTAGTTGAGATAAACATTTGCACAAATTATCTTATTGCTTATTTCCTTGTAGGTACAAGGGGGAAAGTTAGAATACAGTACGCTTTGTGCGATAGTCAAATCTTTTAAAGCTTTCAAATTCCATTCTCTTTGCACGGTTAATTAGTTTAGTATTTTCTGTCTGTTAGGTACACTCATCTGTTTACCATTTACTGACAATTGTATAATATTATTGTTCTATTGTAATCACTGTTGATTAGTCGCAATACCGCCAAGGAGTTATAGCGATTCAAAATAAATAAATAAATTAATAGAATATTAAAGGTTTTTGAATGCCTTACTTTGTAGAAATAGGAAATGTTACAGAAATGCTTTAGGTTATAAGGACTAATGCGCCGAAATGCTACGGGAGAGGAAGGGGTGAGAATGTGCAAAGGTAAACAACGTAGTCATTTGATACAGCTAACGTATCACCAAAGTAGCTGCCTGCTTGTTGTTCTATATAGTTGTTCGTGTCAGTGGTTGATCCGAAGTAGTACTAATTTATAAACTGTTGGTTTCCAAACTAATGCTTAGAATAACTTCTCAGTTCAACTTGATCTTTTTATCACCGGATTAAACTATTATTTTGAGTCACCCTATGTCTGCTACTTTATGTTTTATGAGACACTTTACTTTGAATTAGCATTTTATACCCACCTCAAAACGATTTTGCATAATTAGTTATTATTTGCAATACTTGAAAAACTAAGATTGGTCGCAATGTAAAACAGTTGCTCAGCTTACATTTTCTTTTGTTTTTAGATCTTGCCTCCTTCAGTTCTTTCCTTGCAGCAGGGTTAGCTCTAAAAGAAAAGAAAAGCTGCGAATGTTGGAAGTTTGTTCTAATAACGCCATCTGAGGAGAAATGTTCCTCCATAGTAATGATTGTCTTTCATGAATATTTCATAAAGCAAGAAACTTGAATTCTGGGAGAAACGGTAGAATCCACATAGGGAATAATATAGTGGGCCCAAGTAAGGCGATAATTGGGTTGTTTAGCATCTTCCTTTCTTTAAGAACACCTCAGAAATGTCAACTAGAAGACTTGTAAGGAAGAGGGAGGCAGGAGCAAAATAACCATTGTTTGGAGTGAAGTAGTTTTTGAACGACTCTGCGTGCGTATTCGAAATCTGGTTCCCAAACAGGTGACTGCAAAAAGTATGGTAATTTGCATCGAGATTCTTGTACTCCAGAGAGAACGCACTCTATAACACAACAGCGTTATAATATAACTAACCCCACGGCGAAACAGCCCTACTGCTCGGCCGCTGAATCTCCCGCCTCTGCCCACCACGGCATTCATGGGTGAGGTGCAGTACTAGAGGGTCCTTATTGTCCGGTTATACGATCTTCGCAACCAGTGGCCGTTATTTTTCAATCAAGTAACCCCTTAATTGGCCCCTCAGGGACCTAACGGGACTGAGTGCACTTCAAACCAGGTCTCCCAGCAGGAGAAAATCCCCTCGCCGGTACCGGGAATCTAACTGGGTCTCTGAGGTAACACAGCGCTAGGGAGACAACCCATTATAATATATTCTAACACTAGTAAAACTAGAACAACCTGTGATAGGTAAAGGTACGTCCAGCTGCAAATGTTTTCCGAGTCACGTGTTCCTAGCCACGCTGGGAACATCGGTAGGTTACGTCAGGTGGTCTCAAAGGTCGACTTGCCAGCTCATACCTGTCTACAAGGGTGAGGGACATACTGTGTTTGTAAGTCGGTGAAAACATCATTCCAACATTTCTCTTATACTTGCTCGTAAGAAAGTAATCTCAGTGTAAAGAAAACAAGGTTTGTAATCTGCGACGTCAATAGCAAAGTTCAGTAACACTTCAGCTTCATTTCATTTCTCTTCATCCTGGCTCTAATGTTAGTAACTTCTATGTCTGCTGATTACATATGAAATTAAATGATAACTGGAAAAGTAACCATCCAAGCCAAGTTTAGACTGTCTCAGTTATAAGGATTGACAAATATCTGTAAGAAACTATCCTGCTATCTTGGCGGGATTTGAACGGCGGATCTGTCATTTAAGAGCCTCGACCACATGCCTCGACTCGATACACTTTACGTATAAGAATTTGGGCATACTTTCTCAATTAATCTACGATTTGAACTCGATACAGAAATGAGAGCACTAAAATGCGTTGCGCATAGCTAAAAGGTCTATGTCTGGTTGTAAACACAGTCAACCCTTTACAGACTAAGCTTCTGTACCCTGAAGCTTCATACTAATGTAAAGAAAATAGCTGACTGACATCAATTATAATCCGGAAGATATTTCAAGTGGTATGTCATTCCATATTAATAAAAATCAGTATTGTGACAAGGAATAGCACTTGGAAATGTTTCATTACGAAGAGAAAATTAAAATGAAATATAATGTAATTTGGCAGTTCGAATTGAAAAAATCAAATAATCTTCTTCCGTTCATCGACGAGGCTTGTAACCCAATTATTTCAAAATATCAGAATAGATTCTTCAGCAGCTCGGCAAACAGATGAACGCCATTACCATTCTCCAGTCAGTTGAACAACTTTGATTCAGGATATTAAAAAAGAACAGCTAAGCTCGCTAAAAATTCGATTAACGCCTCTGTTTCAGCGCTTTTATTCTTTAAAACCTGCTCTATACAATTTCATTTTGTGCTCTTTATTTTATACTAAATCCCGCAACAAAAGACGGATTAAATACGTTATTACACACAAATCTTTGTATATATGTATAAAAGACAAAAGAATGGAGAATCCTCTATCATTAAGCTGTTTCTATCTCTGAAAAGAAAATTTTTATCGCTTCTTTTAATGAGTGTAGAAACGATTTTCACTGAGACAGTGTTTTTTATTTATTTTATAGATTATACATTTCAAAGCGAGATTTATGAAATCAAAAAGGAAGGGCTGCGACAGTAGCTGTTTAGTAGAGTAAGCGGATTAACAATGTGCCCTCATTTCCTCTCAATGCCGGAAAGGTATTCACTGATGGGGTCCATTGTTCTCGTTACGTTGCTTGGAAATCTAGTTAAGGAAATCTCATTGCAAGCACTATTTCACTCTAGTGCGTTCTAACAAGAGCAGATCTTCTTGAGTTCTATAATCGCTCCACTCTTAGATCCCAACTAAATGTAAATACATGTCGTCAACTAACTCACGATACGTGCAGAACCAAAGCACACCACGAAATATAGTACCTTAAATATTGGTGACGATCTCAGAGTTTTCAAGATATATGACAATCAAACATAGTTTTAAATTTTTGATTAATATAAAATAGTAAACTATTAATAAGAATAGTGTCCATGGGGCGTTTATTTGTGTTGTGATACGAGCACGAAGTTACTGCGGAGGGATACAAGGTGTGGATCTAAGGGTGCAGTATAGTATTCCTTATTTTAAACTAACAAAACCTGCAGCTCTGTTCGCGTTATATAACTAGAGTGACTGTTCTCTGTCTGCGTCTCTCGATATCTCCCCCTTCCTCTCTCTCTCCCTCTTTTTACTCTCTACAGCTTTCCAATCCTCCCCAATTCTCAAGTTCTCTTTCTTCTTCATCCTCAGCCCCTTAGGAATAAGAATACGAGAGTTACGGAGAGGACTGAAGCCAGTCTTATTGTACCTATGACCCCCGGAAGGAAGGATGAGGTGTGAGGAGACACCGGGCGGCCAGACATTGACAGAGATCCCTAAGGTTTCCCAAGTTTGATGTTACCTTGAAGTCTAGGTCCTCTAGAGCCTCCTTAGGGGGACTTCGGCGGGGTCCAACGCACCATTTACCACCCCCCTACCAGGATCTCACGGACAACGAAGGACGGAAAGAGTTCCTGTGCACATATCATCGTCGGTCTGGGTGGCTCAGTTGGTTAGACGCTGGCCTACTGATACCAAGGTCGCGGGTTCAAATCCGACCGAGGCCGATGGTTTTAAAGTGTGCTTAAAAACGTCAGTAGATTTACTGGCATGTAAAAGAACTCCTGTGGGACAAAATTCCGGCACACCGGCGACGCTGATGTGATCCTAGCAATTGACAGCGTCGTTAAACAGCAAAATAATTTTTTTAAATTTTAATTTGTCCATATCATCCCTACCAAGCTGCACCTAATGCCTTCGTTAACACTTGTGACCCTGAAAAGACCAATGGGATGCAGGATGAATGAAATTATTAATAGACATACATAAAGATAAGCAACCTCCCCTACTAAATGTGGCAGCATGTGAGACTCACTTTCCAGAGGCCAATCCCAAGACTGTCCTTCCTATTCTGGGGTTTCCTCAGGCCTCTAGGCAAGTGGTTGGAAGGTTCCTTTTATCCCCCGAATTTCCTCTCTCTGCATTTTACCTCAATTCTCATTTCATTCAAGTGCTTCGTCCGCTTGGTTCCTTAAGATGTCTCAGCATTGCTTGGCACGGAAAAAGGATGCTCTTAGTAACTCACATCTACCAAAACTAAAAGCCGCTTACAGCAAACTGCAATGAGAGGTGTGTCATTCGTGTACCTACCCTTTTAGGGTTTAACCACTTTATGACGGGACTTAGGATGTTGTAGGATGGCTGGTGAAATATGGGGATTGTAGGGTTTATGGAGGTAGCATAGTCTATGCTCCTCGACGGCTGTTATTTCAGTAGGTATGCAACTATCGTTGGGCACTGCTGGTGTGAGGTCCAAATATGGATATTTGATTATAATTTAGAATTCCAAGCTTCTCTTGGAAGGACTGTAAGGAGCTCAGCTTGCGCTGTTGATGGGGTACCTCCTGTGTTACCGGGGGTGGCCGCAAGCCATGCGGGGAACCCGGTGCCGCACAAGCGTGCGTTCTCTAGGGATGTAGTCCCCAAGAGACCTAACCAGGGTGCTCCGATGTTGTGGAAACTGCTTGTAAAATGTTGTTGCCCGCCACCTAATTTCGTCCTGCCACATACGGGAAGGACGAGGCTTCGTGCAGTAGTCTCATAGGAATCTACGGCATACAGAATAGATTATCGGAGTTATGCATTCATTGTAAGACAAATATTACCGAATGGTATGGCTCAGGTGTTAACGTCGGGAGGTCCTGAGTTTAAATCCCATGGGCCGTAAAATTTGACGGCCATGGTCATGGTTTTCCTCAGTCGCCAAGGTAAACATCGAATTTTATATTTAATAGCACGATCCAAAGCTCCAACTTAAGCCTAAAACAATAGTAAAAATGAAAAAATAGATAGTAATAGTGAACGCTGCACCATCTATCTACAGATAATGTAAGCAGACACACCTGGATGGCACATTAATTCCATCTGCTGTCACAGAGGCAGAGCTCGTGACGGAGCAGAATGGTATGGTATGGTTGAAGACTAACTGTCCACTGCACACCGATCTCTTAACCGATCCATCACGATATGACTGTGTAGTTAAAGCGACGAGAAATAAATAGAGCAAGATGAAATATCAAGCATAGCTTGCACTTTTAGAATGAAATATCTGAACAAGTTCTATTGTGAGCAGATTTTAGGATTCTATTCACATAGCATGCAGATGCATCCCTCTACAAGCACTTCGGTGTAAATTATCACAAAAAATAAAGCCCTTTTTTCCCCCCGATAGTGAAATAGTGAAACAAAAGCCCTGTCTTGTCTATCTCTGTTTCCGTGGAAACGTGAAACTCGTTCGAAATAACTCCCCCAGCTCTCCAACTACTACAACAAAAAGTCGTCGTTTATGCTTTCATTCCCAAACTGAAAATGACATGGATATTTCGGTCAGGAATATAAATTATCATTTGAAGTGCAGGTTTTGTATCCCGCGCAAAATTACAATAGAGGGACCCGGACTGAATAATAGAGTGCAGCAGACTTTTTAAAAATATCCGCGTATTTAGCGGCAGCTGCTAGTGAAGTTATTAAAATTAACAGAAGCATATTAAATTATGGGTGCATGCATTGTCAAAAAGTGGGAATGGCGCCTGGCAAATAGCGGTCACGTAAGCTATCATTACCGTCTGGTTTATCAATGCATCACATGAATACATTTGGCTTAATGAGGTTATCTCACTCATTTTTTACTTTCTCTACTACATATAATAATGTAGAGGAAGTATTGTACTCCACCCAAAAAATTCGATGTCGAGATTTCACAGGAAATACATGTTTTGAGGCCCCCTGAATCCAAAAGAAAAGTGCTTTTAGGAAAACTATGTCATTCTGTGGACAGCATAATTCAAAAACAAAAATTCAGTTAAAAACCAAAGTTAATATTTAAGTTTAATTTCTTTCAAGAATGCGACACGAAGATTTTGAAGAAAGTTTCTACACACCAAACTACCCTTTAGATGGAAAGCTTTTCGAACATTTTTATTTTTCTGAAACTACCTCTAACGATTTTGATTAAAATGTCATATGTTTGAGATATTTTGATGACAAATGAAATGAATATCTTGAATTTTCTGGCTATAGCCCCTGTAGTCGTATTTACTTCGGATAACTTTTGTATAACTGGTAAACCGTAAGAGATAGACCAAATCCTAATATAAAAAATGTAGAACTTGCTCAAATACACAACTTATGTCTAAATAATTCTTTTTGTAGTCATTTTTGAGAGTTTTGGAGAACTTATACTTCTATCAAATGGAACATCGTTATTGATTTTTTATGTTAACCGTGCAAGGAGAATGGAATTTTCAAGCTCTAACAGATTTGACTATCGCTCAAAGTCTACTGTATTCGCATATTCCCCTATTACCCACAAGGAAATAATAAGATAATTTCTACAATTGTTTATCTTAACTAACACGAAGAAGATATAGGAATAAGAGTTTGTAAGAATGGTTAGTACAAGATTAGAGAAAGTCATGTGAGTGCAACACATCAAAGTTTTGAGATATCCGGATGAACATTCGTGATTAAAAAAATCCGAATTTCATACGGAAAATCCACTACACAAGCTTTAAAGCATCGTTTGTTTGTGGCAAATTAAAGAACCCTAAGTAATAGTTAAACTGTTAGTTAATATGTAGTAATAACTCTAAAGTGCGGGTTTTCTCCGAATTCTCTGGTTTCCCCCGCCACTCATTCCACCATTTGCTCCATCATCACCTTTCTATTCATCCATTTCTCCATCATTTCATATCATTCTCACTCCTGGTGTTTGACTGACCACCCGTTTCCAGGCTTTCACCCCTGTCTGGTCCATAGGTTCCTGTGCTCTCCAACAGGCGTCTGACCCTAGGAACTGGCTTTTAAGTCATACATAAAGGGAGGGTAATCATATAAAGAAAAACAAGAATAATTCTAAAGCAGTAGTGAAGGTAATTTGACTGGGAAGACAATATCTGCTTCATTTGTGGATCTATAATTTTAATTATTAAGAGCAGCATGCTTCCAGGTTGGTTATTAGCTCTAAGCAGGCGTGGCACATAAAGCATAGCGCAGAACGGGCCAGTCTCGTGATAACGAATGGCGTACCGGAACCAAGTTCCAATGCTTTCTGCAAGGCCAATGACTTCACAGTATGTCACGACTTGGAGTGTGAAGGAAAACGGATAGTATGCAACAGGTGTTATTCATTTTGTGGCGCAGTTAGTATCCTGTAGAAAACATAAGATAATAAACTTTGTGATTGGTTTGGGAGAAAGAACAACACACTTAAAACATTAAGTACTAATCCTCAAAATATTTGCACCTATACCCCTAACGGACTAGATATCAAGGATATTATACAGAGTTTCATCAAATATACATATACGCTTTTATCCATATACTGCTTTCAAAGTGTAATTATAAAATTATAATTGTAGAATTATAGTGGTGTGTTTTGAACATATGCTGGTAGGTGTATAGTTCTTATGACTATAACCAGATGTGGGTTGAACTTAGCCCCTTGACCTTCAAGAGATATTTTGTGCCTGTGACCCTTATGGAGCGCCCGTGTGAGGCAGGGATGAGAGGAGACAAAGGACGGCCAAATCAGGAGTCACGAGAGAGAAAAGGACAGGGTCCCAATGAATCCCAGTTTGAAGTTCCTCGGCGGTATCTAGTGCAACCGCTCCCCTCCTTCCTACAGGCTTGCTGGGGGGGGGAGGAAGGGGACTTCCATTTTTTCTAGAAAAAACTATATGTAATAAATGAAGCTCCTTAATTTAAAAAATATGGTAAATTTCTGATGAAATAGCAACTATAGCTAAACAAATCTGCAGATCAAAATTGTCAATGAAGTTTAGACATTTGTATTATAACGGAAATAATATTCTATGCAGAATATTAATGAAACCGTACTTTTCTTTTTTCGGGGTTCTATGTAACATGTTTTCTGCTAATTCGCTGGGTACCAAGTACTACAATGGGTTTCAAAATCTGTGCAAGAGGACCCAGAAGCTAATATGATGATTTAAAACGTCATGGAAGATGGAAAATACATGCAGTTGCTGAAGGACATAATGATGTTAGAATTCTCTCTGCATCTACTATGATTAATGTTTGCAGTTATAATCTATTTGTGTAATTAAACGGAATCAGATTTACTGCAGGCAGCAGCACTATCAGTGATTCGTTTAATCTTTATAATTTATAACGCAGCTTTCAGAAATAGTTAATTATGTGTCAAGTGAGATGTTTATACCTAGGGCAACATTGTTTATTATTGTTTGTTTAATTAAATGTTAAGATTTTCATATTATGTTTCTGTAAAATTGCATGCATTTCTTTGTTTACGTTTTTGTTACTATAGCCCTAAGGGTCCTGGAGGGTTCAATAGTTTTTATTGCTTGAATAATATTGCTTTTATTCAAACAAAAAATATTGAAAAACAAACCTGTGTGCCACAAAGGCCTTGTATGTAACACTGATGTAACTATAAGAGATAATATTCATGGTTATCACTTGCATTATTATGATATTTTTATTAGTTGTTTCATTTATATAGCCAACCAAAGACTTGAGACAAAGTTGTCGCACCTGTGTAAAATATATGTATACCCAGCATATATTGAAACAATGGAATAACTCTTGTTGAGGAATGGGAATTCCATTTAGATAGAAAACTTTACATTCGCTACTATATTCAGACGATCAGGTAATAATTTCATAATGTCGTGAAGATGTGAAATTTATACTAAGAATACTTCTTGGAGCATTTGAAGCAGGTGGACTGAAAATTAATATGAGCAAAAGTAAACATTTGGGAAAGGCTGGAAAGACCGAAATGATAATTAGCTTTTGGAATAATGGAATCAATGAAATAATTTAAATATATTGGATCAGTTCTTCCGTGTCTGGAAACTAAGTGGATGTAGATCACGGAATGTTGCAGGGTAGACGAATAATAAAGATACTCAATGGAGTGTTATGGAGTGGGACAATAACAACAAAGACATTCTTCGGGTCTTACTAGAAAGTATACCGATATAGTATAGTATTATAGTATTACACTGATATAGGGCCAGAATGCTGGAGTCTGTTGGAGGACTAAGAAAGCAAGATAGAGGCAGTTGAAGTGGATGGAATAAGGCAGGAGCTAGAGTATCCAAGTTAGAGAAAAGAAGGAATGAGCATATTAGAAGAACAGTGTATATGGAAGAATTAGTGGCTAAAAGAACTGAGAACCGAAATCTTCAGTAGTATGGCCACGTAAGAAGGATGGATGAGGAGAGATGTCCACAAATCCTGTTATAAGGATTTCGTCGACGGCCAGAAGGACACGAGGACGACCTAGAACATCCTGGAAGTCCGGAATATCGCGTATGTTGGATGAGCGCCCATTAGTTGAAGTAGAACATGAGTTAAATCCCAAAGGATGGAGAGGGTCCACGTAAAATAGCCAGTGAGATGGCACGTATGGATGATGCCGGGGTTATATTACACTACAATTGTTTGGATTTTGATTTTTGAAAAAAAAGTTATTTATAATACTAATTCAATTTATATATTTATAGTATAAATAGCTCTTAATACCTTTATTTTATTATTATATACCAGTATAATATGAAAATAACAGCAAAATTGTTACAGTATTCCAAAACTTTGGTTAAGCACATTTGTTGCCAAATGGCAACACAATGCATTAGATAGTTAACCGAGTTATTATAGTCTGTAGCAGCTATAATATTTCATACATACCCTATATCAGATTGACCACCTCAATTATAAATCTATTCAATATCTTGGATGATAAGGAAACCGACCGCTGTCTGTTCCACAGAAAGGTTTGCTGAAGGTCAGGAAGAAGAAGTACTTATATGTTAGACGTCTGCCTGAAGCAACACCACTCATCAACCTGTTGAAGTTCTCTGTGCGTGCTAAGAGACGCCGTAATTACACAAAGCTCTTCACGTTTAAATATGGCAGTTGTAGCTCCCATGTGGCAACTCAGCAGAAAACGTCCAACTCTATTGCAGTGGCAGAGTTCACAGAAAAGTCTTTCTCTGCATCGCACCATGCTGTGTCCATGATAGTGCATCAATTTTTATAACGTTTTATGATATCTGCTTTGTTGATCAGTTCTATGATGACGTCATGTCCTATCTCCTCTGTGACAAGACTCACTCTGTATGCTGGAGGAACTATCAGCTGACCTTTAGGGTACCAAAAGCCTTGCTGTATGCTAGGAAGCCTTGTCATAATGTAAAATTGTTTTCCCTTTTTGGCCATTTTTGCTAAATTTCTAAAAAATTAGCTATAAACAAAAATTGATTTAGTACCAATCGGCAGCAACGATAAGTTTATTTTCTAGTGTTACCAGTATTGCGAATTCGTCCGAAATTTGTCGGACTTTCTTAGAATTACGTTCTCTTCGAAAAACCGACTGAGCCGATTGACTTTGATTTTCAGGATGATAACAGCAAATCCAAGTTTCATTCACCAGAAACGATAACCAAGTTCGAAGTGCCACTTTACAATTTTTCCACAGTTTTTCTGCACCAATCAATGCATTGTTTTGATCGGGAGTCAGTTTGTGTGGAACCCATCGACAAAAAGCTTTCTAGTGTCTAACTTGAACTAAAATGTTTTGGATTTAACTCTCACCAACGTCGCCCATATAAATTCATAAGATGTCCGTGGATCTTCTTCAAGCATAGTCGAACACTGGCAATATTCTCATCAGTAACAGCAGTTCCTGGACGTCTTTCATGAAATTCAACACTAATACCGGGATTACAATGAACTTTACTGAACGTGGCGGGACCTAATGTCAAATAAGACACTAGAAGCCCGTACTCAACGTAATGCGAATGATTCTGATTGGTTATTCTTCGATTCGGCAGGCACGGCGGATATTCAAACAGCTCTCTTTTTCTAATCAGAGGTTATGTTTTCCAAAAATGAAAAACAAGAGAATACGCAAATGTGAAGTAAAACATTTTAACGACGAATAAGCGATGGTCATGACCTACTTTAGGAGCTAAACAAAAGAAACAGTGAAAGAGTTTTGATGCAATTAGTTACATATAGAAGCACAAATTTTTCCTGCTTGGCAGTACTCATTGATTGGTTTAAGGGACGTAACCTCCAAACTTGATGTAATTTCGAAACTCTTGCGCTACGTCAGGTTAACTCTACCCTAAATAGCTCCAGTTAATATAAAAGCAGATGTTCATGTTGTTTTGGTGTTGATGAAGATATAGAATTGCAAACAATCACAGCATGGAAATACTCTCTAGTCAAATTGACCTTTGGGTCTACACAGACAATTTAAATTATGACAATTAACAAACCATTAGAACAACTCTAATGAACTATATGTCAATCAACCCGTAAAACATTAAAAGGTAGTTGTTATATATAAACAAACTTCATTTGTTTCTAGAAACGTCATTCTAGCAATAAGAAGTTTCAGTGTGGCCCTCGCAAAACTCCATAGATATGCCAGTTTTCTGCATTATTACTAATACAATAATATTTTTATGTTTCAAAATTAAACTTTTGCATCAATACCTCAAAAGGTATTTAACGTTATCTCCATACATTTAAAACCTATTTATAATTCAGGTAGAACATTTAAATAAAGTTGCAAGATTTAGACATTTCACCATTGACAGTTGTTAATCTCCAGAAGCTCAAGGAAGAGCCCATTGTGATAGAAGTGTGTGTGAATTGTCTCTCTGGATTGACTGCCAAGCGATTACTGTCCCCCGTCCCTAATCCTCAAGCTTCACACGAGACAAGCCAAATATTTGTGTTGAGATTTATCTGTACAAAGTAAATTTAATGTGTGACGTGTTTGCCAAGACAGGATTTACTCTTGTTTTTCAATAGACTTCCTTCACTTCCTCCTTTCCTCCATCCCAGAAGGAAGCTAATGGTATTGAATTCCGGCCGTTTCTTTCCATTCAGCTTTTTTACCGGAATGAGAAAAGCTTCCTAATGCAGTTTATTGGTCGTCTGAAATTTATGGTTTCCGCCCGTGTAGTTTAATCGTAACGACAGCTGTTCCGGAGGAAATCTGTGGAAATCTAAAGGATGTGGCGGCTGCCTCGAATGTCCTTACTTGCCATTTTCAATTTCAGAGAAAGCAGAGTTACAGACGGACGGTAGTTTTATTTCCTCAACAACAGATTTGTTCAGTCTGATAGCAACGATCAACAAGCTTACAACTAAGATTGCGTTGTGTCTGCTCTTCAGTCAATAGTTCCGCCAATATTTCTTCTTTTCTAGTGCTTTTTTGTAGCTGCTTCCAATGTTATTTACTTTCCCTTAAATGCTTTCCAACCGTCACGAAGTTCTTTCCCATGTCTTTATTGCGTATTTCATTCATAAAGAATTCTGCATCCCACATCGCAAGAATTTCGATAACTTCGCTGATTTGTATATCTCTATCGCACATAGGATATTTTGATTACGTTTACTTTCTCTACATTAATACCTGTAGGTGGAGATGCCATCCAAAAATTTGATAATAGGTTTCAATCAAAGTAGGTATATACGATGAGGCCCCGAAAATTATACAGGAAACAGTTTATTGCAATAGTACAAAAACTGTGACTTTTCATCCGTTGTGGTGCGGTCTGGTTATATTTGGTGATATTCCACCTGTTAGGTTGCATTAGTTGCTGCCAACTGTTCCTAAAATATAACCATGGTGAAGCTACGGCCATACTTGGTGTTATTGCATACGTTATGTTGCCACAGAAGCCCTTGCAGAGAGATCAACCGATAGATTTAAAACAAGATTCTGTTTAGATGCCGTACTAATTAATTAATTAATTAATCTGTGGACGCCATTGTATTGCTCGTGTGTGTGGTTTATTCTTGAATTGTTTTTGAGCATTTTATGCACTTTAAGCTACTGTTACTGTTATTTTTGTATTCGTAACATTAAATATGTATTGCGATATTTAACGCTCGGGAGTGATTTTGTCCAAAAGTGTTATTGCAGAACAAGATTTGCCGAAGATGAGTAGGTTCATCAAATGTTGTGTGGCAATTATGCTCAAGTATTATCGTTTGAAAGCATGTTACATTAACCCTGTAATATTTGAGGTTAGGGATGATACTTTATTATGTACGTTGGCAAAACTGCTTCTTGTTATAATGTCGGCCATATTGAATTCTTGGGAACTTCCGATAAGCTGTTTTCCCTATAAAAGAAAGCAATTTTGGAACAAAATTACGGTGTCTGTAAACACTGCAACTTAAAAAAAAAACTAGAACTCCATAAATAATAAACCTGTTATTTAAGTATATTTCTAAGATACAACACAAATATTTTCAAGAAATCTTCCTTCCTGAACTACGCTTTACATGTACATTGTTACGAAATCTTTTATTTTCCTAAAAATGTCTATCGATTTTTACTGAAATACCACACATTTAGCATGTAATTATAGAAAATAAAATACATATCCTTGAAATTTTTGGGAATAGCCTATGAAGCTCTCTTCATTCGTATTTTGCATAATTTTGTAAAACTAATACATTTTAAGATATAGACAAAACGCACGACACAAAGTTTCGTCTCATTTCACTGAAGTGTTATTAAGTTCATTTGGACTATTCTAAAAACTGACAAATAAGCCACCCTTACATTCAGACACCTTTAGTTTGCGATTCTATGACAAAGTTCGCAGTGAGGACTTAGGACCTCGACCTGTGCCTGTACCCCTTATGTGGTTCCTCCCGGAGGGGTGACCATTGGAAAGCAATAGCCGTATTTGTTATCTGAAAACAACTGCATTACATAAATACATCTACTAAAATGCTTAGTAAATCCCTTCATTAAGTTTTGTTTACACTATATCTGTTGGGTTAATGCTGGATGAGATTCTAATTTAGCACTGTGGCACATACTAGACAACAATCCACGAGCAGATCAGTAATTTTATCCAGACTTAGTGTTTCCTGTTTTAGCGCTTAATTGAGATACTTATGCAGATAAAGAGAATGTAAACAAAGCATGCTATCCTCATTAATATGTCATGCAGTCATACTCTAAACCTATAATACCCTTGCGTTTGACTATTTCAGTATGGACTTCAGGTATTTACAGAGATTTTGTAGTAGAATTTGAAATCACGTTAAACACTAAGGTCAGATGTGAGTATAATCGCCACGAAAATGTTCGGCAAAATAAGCAGCCAAGCAACACACAGATGCATCATGAAAAAGCACAATTCTTAGGTTCTGGCCTATGTATTTTATTCCTGATGTCATGTTTACTAAATTTAGTTTATTTTAATGCTATAGGTAGCAACGATTAACATACTTAGCCCTCCATTGTATGAACTACAGTAAAAACTGACTAAATCGGGCCCCCTATACACCGGAAACCGGAACAACCGGAAATTTAATCTCGTAATGGAGCTATTTTATATGTTAAATAACATTCTAAAACGGACAAATGTCTAACGCGGAAACGGAATAGTTTTTCCGGAACAATTTACATAAAAAAATCTGATGTCTTGCACTCATATGACTTTCTCTACTCTTGTACTAACCATTCTTACAAACTCTTATTCATATCTTCTTCATGTTAAGATAAACATCTGTACATAATTATCTTATTGCTTATTTCCTTGTAGGTGAAAAGGGAATACTAGAATACAGTAGGCTTTGAGCGATAGTCAAATATTTTAAAGCTTTGACATTCCGTTCTCTTTGCACACTTAACATATAAAAAATGAACGATATTCGAGTTCATGAAATTTTTAAGTTTTCCGAAACTCACACACATAAAAAGGAATATCTCCGAAATGGTTCACTGTACAAGAAAATTTATTTGGACATAAATTGTGTATTTTAGCAAGACCTACATTTTTTGTACACTATGATTTGGTCTATCTCTATCTGTTTACCAGTTATGCAAAAGTCGTCTAGAGTAAATACGACTACAGGAGCTATAGCCAGAAAATTCAAGATATACATTTCATTTCTCATACAAATATCTGAAATATATGACATTTTAATCAAAATCGTTAAGAGTCATTTTCAAGAAAATCAAAATTTTCGAAAAATTTTCCATGTAAAGTGTAGTTTAGTGTGGGGCTATTTTCTTCAAAATCTTCGTGTCACATCCTTGAAAGACATGAAACTTAAATACCAACTTTGATTTTAAATCCACTTTTCGTCTTTGAGTTATGCTGTCCAGAGACTGACAGACACACGGACTGACACACACACAAACACACATACGGACTTTTGTCTAAAAAATGCTTTTTCTTTTATTCAGGGAGTCTCAAAACATATTTCCGGTGAAATCTTGAACATCGAACTTTTGGGTGGAATACAATACTTCCTTCTACTTACCAGTAGAGTAAGTAAAAAAGTATGTAAGCAAATCCCAGGCCAGCATTAATGAGTTAGTTTTCCACTTTTTTGTCGGTTATATCTTAGACATTTTTTGTCGTGTTCAATGTTTACCTTATCAGAGTGAATCTTTGGGAATAGCGCAAATATTATTCTAAATAAACGTTGCTACACACGTATTAATATAAGATAATGGACGTGTTGCCATTTCTTCTGGTATTGAATTATTAACTCTAAAACAGGTCGTTTCTTGAGTTCGTGTAATACTTTCTCATTACTTATAAGAGGTCGAGGTAGAGGTATAGACGGAGGGGATTCCACACTGAGTAAATTGTTTAGGCTATTGTATGTCAGACCCTGGGAGGAAGGGATGAAATGAAAGCGTTCTACGGGCGCGTTGGAAAGCGGGCGAGTAGTGTGAGCCAGAGTGAGGGTCTCAAATGTGTGCTGGAGATTATCTCGACATAAGGGTTTGCCAAGAAGGCCACTAGCCTCATGGGTTTCAACAACGGTCTACCCCAGCAGCTCAGGCGACTACAACGACACTCATTCTTGAGAACAGTAATTACAGTACATAAACTCCCCACACGGCAGCGCCGAATTCGCCCATCGCCAACACTTCTGGCCCCAATAGAATAGACTGAAATGGAGGTGAAATGAAGTGAAGGGGTGGGACATTCAAAGGATGTAATTACCCTTGTCTGATGACTCGGGAAAACCTCAGAAAGAACACATGGGTCAGAAGTTCGGCTGCGGTAATAGAACCTACAACCCCCGGAATACGAGCCTCACACGTTACCCAGGAGTCATTTCGCTCGCTTTGGATTCTTTAATGCTTTCGCGTTACGTGTAAGAGTAATTTCGTTCTGATGTTTTACAGTTTTGAAATAACAGCCAAGGCAATGGATGAAAGTTGAATATTTTAACTAGCAGGTAGAATGTGTATCTAATTACTGAAGTTGAAAACGTAATTATTTACCAAGTAAACCAGTTATACATCAATTTGCAGCATATTTCTGTGTAATTTATCTTGTTACACACAGTCCGCTATGCATGTGTGAGTGAACCATGTACTATTTAATTACCAGCTTGTATTGGATGACACTAATGCAATTATCGTCTCATATAGTTAATAGAATTACCTGGATGCACTAGCGTTAGTGGCAGTGTTCCACTTAAGAAATAGAATTACTATATAAATCTACATACAAGCATGATAGAAAGTAGGGCAGAAGTGTCTAAAATATTGAGATATATATTGGTTCAGTCCTTTTTTACTTTCTCTACTACTATAGTAAACTAGAGGAAGTGTCGAGATTTCATCGGAAATATATGTTCTGAGGTCCCCTGAATCAAATAAATTAGAAAAGAGTCCCTGTGCTTTTCTGTCGGTCTGTCGGTCCGTGGACAGCACAACTCAAAAACGAAAAGCAGGTTGAAAACCAAAGTTGGTATTTGCCTTTCAAGGAAGCGACACCAAGATTTTGAAAAAAATAGCCCCACCCTAAACTACCCTTTACATGGAAAATTTTTATTTTCTTGAAAATGGCTCTAAAGAATTTGATTAACATGCAATATGTTTGAGATATTTTGAATTTTCTGGCTATAGCCTATGTAGTCTTGTTTACTCTGGACGACTTTTGCATAACTGGTAAGCTGTTAGAGATAGACCAAATCACATTATAAAAAAACTGTGGATCTTGGTAAAATACACAGTTTATGTCTAAATAAATTTTCTTCTAATATGAACCATTTCGGAGGTATTCTTTGTTATGTGTGTCTTCCAGAAAACTTAAAAATTTCGTGAAATAGAACATCGTTGTTCATTTTTTTATATGTTAAGTGTGCAAAGTGAACGAATCTCAAAGCTTTAAGGGGAGGCATCGGTGAAATTTGGACAAAAATGACGAAAAATGTGATTTTTCTTTTTTGCCTTAAAATTATGTCTGTACCTTGTACTTTCAGAATCTACCGTCGTTTACTCCTCAGCACTATTTAAAAGGCCGTTACGCTATGATTTGAATGCCCATGGCGTATGTATGTTGTCATATATTTAAAACTTTAAAAGTCATTTTTCTTTGCTTTCTATTTTTTCACATTTTTCAATCTTCAAAATGTATCTTCTCATACAGTTCTTAACAGAATTCTTTTAAATTTTGCACACATGTTTTTAGATAGTTGCTTCATAAAACTTGGTATTTTAAATGTTCTAGATGGAGTAGTTTAATTGTTATTGAATTTTTATTTTGAAAATTAATAATTTGAAAAAAATGGACATTGAGGTATTCAATATTTTTTTCTCCAAAACTGTTTGACATAGCCAAATAAAAATACCAGGTTTTGTAGACATAATCTAGGGAAACATATGGCCAGAGTTTAGTTTACTTAGAACAAATAATATTTTATAAGAAGCGTTTACTATACTACCCTAAAATTGCAGCAAAAAAACGATTTTTTTTTGCAACAACTATCTTACATAGAAAAGTGAAATTTGGTAAACCTTCTAGTTATGCTTTGGCACACATACAAATTTTCACATCATTGGGGCAGAAAATGTGGATTTTTGTCATTTTTACAGATGCCTTCCCTTAAAAGATTTGACTATCGCACAAAGTCTATTGTATTCCCTTATTCCCCTTGTACCTACAAGGAAATAAGTAATTAGATAATTTGTACAAATGTTTTTCTTAACACAAAGAAGATACAAGAGTAAGAATGGTTAGTAAAAGAGTAGAGAAAGTCATGTGAGTGCAACACATCAGGCTTTTTGGCATGTTAACAGTCTCACAAGCAGACAGCCTGTGCTCAACATTATTTTGATTTATACGTTTATCTTCATTTCAATGCAAGAATTACAGAAGTTTTTTCATTTATGAATACCCAAACTTTAATTTCTGTTTAGGAAGAGAGTTGTAAGTTAAAATGTTATTTTGCATTCCCCAGGAGAATTAACTCCTCTCTCTAACCAATTACTTTTTCCCAATGAAGCACAAAAATAAGCGTATTATCTCATTTCAGAACTTTCGTAAGAAGTTAGAATTTCTGCACCAGAGAGAATCAACTTCTTTTGATAAAACTTTAAAGCAGCTTTAGCGTATAACTCGGAAGGACGATATTTCTGTTATCTTAATGCAATCTAAATGGCGTGAAAGTTTGAAAATGAATACACAATCATTATCGGATATTAAATTGTGGTTAAAGCGATGAAGACCAAGACGATTATTTTGCCTTCTGTTTAGACAGGGGACTAAGTAGGAAATAAAATAGAAGATACTGCGTTACTAAAATTATTTGAAATGAACAGGAATTCACATGCCTTTATTAACAGGAAACTTGGTGTACCGAGATATTTATATACGGGGAACTCAAAAATTATATTGCGACAAATCACACCTCTGACACCATGTTACAAAATGACAAGTCCAGTTCTGTTTAGTAAAATAAAGTACTGTATTCCAACCAAAAATTTGATGTCGAGACCTCACCGAAAATGTTTTCAGGCCCCCTGAACCCCCCCCCCCCAAAAGAGATTTTTAGAAAAATGGTCTGTGTGTGTGTGTGTGTGTGTATGTGTGTGTGTGTGTGTGTGTGTGAACGAAAAGTAGGTTAAAAATCAAATTTAATAGTTAACTTTAATGTATTTCAAGAATGTGACAGAAAGTTTTTTCATTACATTTTTCTACCTTAAATTACCCTTTATATGGAAAATTTTTCGAAAATTTTGATTTTCTCAAAAATGGCTCTAAATATGCCAAATGAAATGTCTATTTTGAATTCTCTGGCTATTGCTTATGTAGTCCAGTTTAGTCTTAATAACTTTTGCATAACTGGTAAACCGTAAGAGATAGACCAAATCTTACTATACAAAACGTGTAGATCTCCAAATCTACAAAATCATAAGTTATCTCTAAATGCACTTTCACTTTTCTCAAATGGAAGGTCGATCTTCACTTTTTCATCTTTTAGCCGTGCAGAAAGAACTTCAAAGCTTTAAAAGATTTGACTATCGCTGAAAGCCTATTGTACTCCCTTATTCCCTTGCACAAATAAATCAGCAATAAGATAATTTCTGCAAAGGTTTATCTCGACCTACACGAAAAAGATAGAGGAATAAGAGTTCGTAAGGTTATTTAGTACAACAATAAATAAAGTGTTGTTAGTGCAACACATCTGACTTATTCTCTCCATTTACTTTAAGTCGCTTGAAAGTAAATTAGGTGGTTCCTTTTTCCCCTTCTAGTTACCCTTCACTGGTGACGTAATAAATACAAGGGCAAAGAAGAATGCTGGAAGAACTCCAGTTGAAAATTTTAACGTGATATGTTGAACACCTGACACTTACTTTATTATGTATAATACTCAAAGCGGTACGCATTAGCCAATGTCAGTCACCATTACCCTGCACGGCTACGCCACTAAGCCAAAGCTAGTGGAGGCTCGCGGTGTCACCTTTTGATACCTCCGTTTTAGTGTCAGGTGGAACTTTGGTTCGATAGGCGATAATTATTTGCTTCATTTTGCAAAATCTTGTTACCAAGTCTTGTTTAACCGTACCTCGATGGCCAACAGTCCTCAGGGGAAAAAAAAGACAGTCGTGGTATTAGGTTTATCTCTGTAAACTAACTCTTCGCTCCCTGTCCCAAAAGGACACGATGTCCGGAAAGTATAAAGATGCTGGGAAGCTCTCCAGAGAGACGTTTAAAGTAAAGCCCCTATCCAGGACAGGCTCCGCAGAAATCCTTGAGATAATAAATGTGAAACAAAGCCTTACCTGGCGTGCGACGGCTCTTGTAATGGATTTTTCCCTGTATCCCAACAAGCTATTTTCGTTGTGGCAAACGAGTTCCGCCCCTGCAAATTTAATTAAGGCAACGCATTCAGAACTCAGGCAGCTAGCGAATTGTGTTTGTTATACCACGGGGTTTATCAATGATTAACAGAACAGATCTGCACACTCGAGGATTTTACAATGCAGTCGCAGAAACACGAACTGTGGTAACATTATTTGTTATTATACCGAGGCAAATAAATCCACGGTAACGTATGCGGCCCGCACCGTGGTTCGATTCCGAGTGGTCATTGGAATTTTCATGGTTTTTCCAGTCCTTAGGAAAATACTGAGAATGATTCTACTATGATTTATTTTCCGTAATTTTCCTTTCAGGTATGCTTCTAGATATGCTGCAATATACAAAGGGTCCCAAAATTAGACCAACAAACTTTGGGACCAGATAGATAACATTATTTTAAACACTTTTTGTGAAGGAACAGCTTAAAATTACACCGACAAACTTTTAAACCAGAGAAATGGCTGTTGTCTTTGCGAGAGTACGGCAGAATAGGGCACGCCGATGCACTCTTTGTGTTAATCGCAATGGGCGTGCGTTCCAACATTTACTTGGAATAGTAAAGCTGTGGTTAACTGTAAACAATGAGATGTTAGTGTTTTATTTATATGTTCTGTGTTGGTTTCTTGGATTAAGATTGTGTGGCTTAGAAAGATAAATGCAATACTAATTTGCATTTAAAACAGGATCAACGTTTCTAATCTCTTCATTTCTAAATTAGTGTTCTCCTGTACATTCTTTGACAGATCTTAGAATAAACATTTCTGCTGCTTGTATTTTACTTAAATCTTTACTTCTTAATATCCAAATCTCGCTGTCGTACAGCCAGACAGGAAATGCCATGACAGTAGAATTTTAACTTTTAATGTGGTTTTAACTGTGCTATTTATTGTTTGAAACGTACTAATTTTATGATTTATATTTGATCTACCTCATAACTCAAAACTCATGCAAAATACTTAAAATGTGGCATTTGTTCAATAATATTCTCAATTAAAATTTATGTTGTTACTGGTTATTTACCGTGGAATGCAATTATCTTGGTTTTTTGACTTAAAATGTTCATATTACATTATTATTTAATATTTTATTAATATTTAATTAATATTATTTGGTAATTCATACATTGGTTTTTGCAGTTTATCCTCATTATCGAAAATTAAAGCCACATCGTCAGCAAACATTAATAAATTTAAAGTTCTTTGCCCTAATTTGCACTGAAATATGAAACAGTGTCGACTTGCCTCACAGGCGCGCGCGTAGGACGCCTTCATCTCTTCCCTTCTTTCCGAGAAACTCACATACAATGTGGACAGTGTGGAATACGCTCCACCTGTACTCCAATCTGGTCCCAAATTTATTTAAACACACAAAATGCAAAGCTTCTAAAAATTAAGGTTATGGTACGTATGGTTTTTCCTTTAAAAATTGAATTACACGCACTAATACTCTTCCTAATTTCCTTATTAAAGAAAAATGAAGAATAACCCTGGATAAAAAGTTTTCCCAGCCTTCCCGTGAGATATTGATCCCGAGTTTAATGCTTCATTGCCTTAACAGTGTCACAGTACAAAGAAGGCGCTACGGGATTAATTCCAGGAGACTTGTAAATTATAATTCAAGTGAAACAAAACACGCTCTCTTTCTTGACAAAAGAAACGACAAAGACGACTTCAGAAAATATTAATGCCTTTATGTAATGCTCAAGTGACTTTGATTACGTTAAAATTCTTATATATGAAATACGCAGAAAAGTGTTGTCGCTTCCAAGATCAGCTTTTACTTCCAGTTTAATTAAATGTTTTCTCTAAAGTTGGCCCTTGCCTTTTGGATCAGAGAGACAGCTGCAAACGATGTGACATATTGGAAAACATGGGTTTGATATTCATCTAATATTTTCACATAACCAGAGAGAGGGAGAAACTTCAGTTTTTTATCCAGAGGACATCAATATAGATATAGCGTTTTAGGAGTATAGGTGCAGATATTTTTACTGGAGATTGAGGATAATGTAATGAACAATATTACATCAGTATTTTCTTCAATTGTAAATCCATATTACCTACTCGTATTAACACTAATATATTTTCAAATTGAATAGTACCTTTAAATAGGTATGGCAGAAGACACAATAGTCTCGTGATAACGAATGGTGTACCGGAACCGACTTTCCATGCTTTATGTAAGATCAATGACCTTGCAATCCTAGGTCAGTGGGTCACGCCTCGAGGTGGGAAGCAAAACGGCAGGAGTTGTTCATTTTGCGGCGCAGTTACTATGTAAAAAGCATCAGGTAGTATAAACTATGTGATTAGTTTGTGTGAAGACTGCTAAACGAAGAGAAAAACACCTGACACAACTAACTGAATAAATACTAAGGCACCAATAGTAATAAAAAATCTGCACTTATTCCCCTAATACCTTGTATTTTCGAAAATATCCTAGTGCAGAGTTTTTGCGTAGAATACAGTACTTTCTCTGTCTACTGGGCCAGAATTATTATTACATAACCTAAAAATTCTTAATGACCCTGATGGACGCCCAAATTAAGCGTTATTTTTTAATCGAAAACAGTGGCTCACTGTCATCCTAATTATGTCATTAATTTTCTTGGCACTTTTTCCAAAGAAAGAAATGAATTTTCACTCACAAAAAATGTGATTCTATCCGGAAAAGCCGTCACGCTCAAAAATGAAAGATTAATGTCACGAGGTCATCTTCATTTCCGATTCTGGCAAGCTTCCAAAATCATAACGCGCTCTCAGGAATTAATAATCGCAATCGCAGTTAGAATATTCAACCAGGACAGAGAGAGACTGTATCTACTACTCCAGAAATATGGAGATAAACTTGCCAAAACATAAGAAAGTCATTTAATAAATTAAGTATTGAGTTCGACGGTATAGCATGTGACAATAATTTGTAATATTTTCTTAGCAGTGTCCTTTTTCTTCAAAACATACAATTAGTGATAATCAGTGGAGGCTCGTGCAAAAATATATCAGTTTTTTTTCCCCAGCACACAACCCGGCAGATCATTTTGAAATCCTCATAAAAACCTGTTGCATGTCTTTTCCCTGCAGATCTGTATCACAAGTTAAATCTACCAAACATAAAAAGACATTGGCATCTATCGATATTTTTTTTTTTTTTAATTGCTCCATTTCTAGCTCCCGTTAGCTTTATTCCTTTGAAACATATTGTTAAGAGTGTTATTTTTAAACATATTTGGAGTTCAGGTTATGTGTGACTAAAATTTCTGAAAATTGACAAAACAACTCCTTCTTTGCTTTAATTCTATGTATAATAAAATTAAAACATTCGTGAATGCAAAAAGTGCATAAATGTCCACTGGATGCCATGGCCTACTGCATGTTTAAACGACTCGTGAATTTTTATGTGAGTTATGCATAACCTTAATCACTGGTTTATCCTATTGAATTTTCAAACCCCTAAATTACAATTTTAAGCAAAAACGGTTGTAAGTTTGAAAAATTTTGGAGCCTAAGTTGAAAGAAAGCCAGAAAAACCTAGGGCAATTTTAAAAGGTAGATATATTTTGAACCTAGGGTTACAATATTGCACCAAAATTTAAAACTTCTTTGTCGAAAGGGACTTTTTTACTCACGTAGCAGAAATAAATATATGTGATCCTAATTTCTAAACTATTATATGAAAAAGGGATGAAATTTAGGCTATTATGTTTTGCATTATATGACACATTTTCGTTTTAAATTACCTCGCGTATCTACTCACTTTTTTACCGCTACCTGCAGACTTTTGATTTAGACTTAACTTTGGAGTAGTTCTGTCTAGCTCTTCAGTTCCCACTTTCTCCTTCGAAGATCTGCTTGAAATGGGTGTCTAATAGATCTGCAGAATTTGCCAAGTTGCTTGCATAACACAATGTGCCCACTTTTATATCTCAGGCAGTCTAAAACCAATGCTCGACTCAGAGAGACCATTTATCCTAGCACTCTCGCAGTTAGCGTGGACGAAAGGCCAACAGAGCATGCTCATTTGAAGCTTCACAATAACGTGCCTTCTCTCTGAGTGGGATCATAGGAGCTGAAATCCATTCAGCACTTTATAACGTATTTTCTACTCGTTGTGCAGAGAAGGCTACAAAATATAATTTTGTCCGTTTTGTTTGTGTAACTAGTCGCACCTCAAGGAAATGTGTGTATAATTGCTGCAATGTTAACATTGTGCTATAGCACATTAGCACATGATTATTCACCATCTCTTTATTGCTACTCTTGGTAACGACCTCTTTACTGTTTTATACCAACTTGAATCATATCTATTAGTTTATTTAAACTCTAAACTCTATCTCGATTAACATAAAGTAGAAATGCAAGCCTTTGTAAGAATATTAAAAGAGGAACAATGTGAGTAGAATTAATTATGATTTTTATTATTTATTAAATTTTAGGACATTTAAAAGGTAGTGAGAGAAAGAGGGGATGAGGCTCTAATATTCATAGACACGCATAGTTCATCTTTAGCACTGTATGTACAATCAGAATAAAGAAGTTGCTAGGTAGAAATTGGGTCAAAAGTACACGCCATGAAAGGAAACAGAGATGTCTGTCTGACAAGACTAACAAACTTTGGTGCAACAAAATTGTGTTGCGAAATTGTCGGAAGCGGAAATTCTATTCTGTATTTAAATATCCATCTCCGTGCTTCCTTGTAGCGTAGCTGAGATAGAAAGGTACTGCAGAACCACATCTTATGTGTTTACGTTTATTATTATTATTATTATTATTATTATTATTATTATTATTATTATTATTATTATTATTATTATTATTATTATTATTATTATTATTATTATTATTATTATTATTATTATTTAGATACAACTATATTTTTAATTTCTATACTGCTAATCTCGATGTCGAGATTTCACCGGAAATATATGTTTTGAGACCCCCTGAGTCCAAAAAAGGCATTTTAAAAAAAGGCCCGTGTGTGTGTGTGTGTGTGTGTGTGTGTGTGTGTGTGTGTGTGTGTGTGTGTCTTGGTCAGTCTGTGGACAGAATTACTCAAAAACGAAAAATAAATTAAAAACCAAAGTTGGTATTTAAGTTTAATGTCTTTCAAGGACGCAACACGAAGATTTTAAAGAGAATAGCCCCATCCTAAACTACCCTTTGCATGAAACATTTTTCGAACTTTTTTTTCGTGAAAATGGCTAATGATTTTGATTAAAATGTCATATTTTTATGACAAATCAAATTTATATCTTGAATTTTCTGGCTATAGCCTACGTAGTCGGATTTACTCTGGACAACTTTTGCATAACTGGTAAACCGTTAGAGATACACCAAATCATAGTACACTACAGATGTAGATCTTGCTAAAATACACAATTTATGTCTGAATAAATTTTCTTGCAGAGTGAACCATTTCGGAGATATTCCTTGTTGTATGTGAGAGTTTCGGAAAACTTAAAACTCGTGAAATGGAACATCGTTATTCATTTTGTATATGTTAAGCGTGCAAAGAAGACGGAATCTCAAAGTTTTAAAACATTCGACTATCTCACAAAGCCTACTTTATTCTAATATTCCCCTTGAACCTACAAGGAAATAACCAATAAGATAGTTTGTACAAATGTTTATATCAACTAACACGAAGCAGATATAGGAATAAGAGTTTGTAAGAATGGTTAGTACAAGAGTAGAGAAAGTCATGTGAGTGCAGTACATGAGATTTTTATTCTAAGGCAATACGGATGTTCGGTGTGAAAACATACCAAATCTTTTTAATCACTGAATCCAATGCTATCAGTAACCGTATTTGTGTAATACAATTTTTCTATATTAGTTGGCCTTCTGAGTGCCTGGTACCAGCAACATCTACTTTTGTCGAAGTTATCTACCCTGTTAATGAAATATATGGCAAAACATATTCCAGAAGATCAAAATTTTGGAATGATTTTCCATGTAAAGGGTAGTTTACGATGGACCAATTTTCTTCAAAATCTTCGAGTCGCATCCTTGAAAGACATTGAACTTAAATACCAACTTTGGTTTTTAACCGACTTTTCGTTTTTTAGTTACGCTGTCCACAGACTGACAGACACACAGACTGACACACAGACACACACACGGACCTTTTTCTAAAAATGCTTTTTTTGGATTCAGTGGTTCTCAAAACATATTTTAGGTGAAATCTTGACATCGAATATTTGGGTGGAATACAATACTTCCCCTACTTACCAGTAGAGAAAGTAATAAGTTATTTACTGTACATGCAACAGAATTGCTTGAAGAACAACACAAACTCTAAACAATACTTTTCTATATAATATAATCAGAGGAAAATTATTTGTTTTAATAATTTGTCCAGTCACTTTTTACCATTGCTTGTGCTGTTAGAGGGCAAATAAGCTTCAAACAAGGGTTTCTAAAACTCCATTAGCTGCTGAAAGTATTACAAATTATACACATTACGTATAGCAATGTCATTTAAATCACGGTTAAACATTCGCAGGGCCTCAACTGGTTAGAACCTTAAAGGAAAAGGCGATAAATCCTTTAAGAAGCTTAGTTGTGTATAATTGCTATAAGCTTATCACGAGACTTAATTTATAATTCCTAATACCTCGCGTAACGAAAGAAAATGTTTACCATCTTTTCACGCCAAAGTTAGAGGTCACATCAAGTGAACTACTGAGGACTTCCCTGCACCGCTCCATCGGATGAGAATAAATGGATGGCAAATCTATTTTATCTGGCCCTTAACCATCACGACTCTTCGAATCTCCTTCATTAAGGTGCGTGCGATATGCTGTAAAACCAGTTTACTAATCGGAATATGTAGCGAAATAATTCATGCACTAGATGGTTAACACACTTTTTAGAAAAATGCTATGTTAAAACTATCCGATTGCGACAAACGTGAAACATGGCTACAAATATTTTACAATATATTTCTATAGTTTCACGTTTGTAACAGTTCATTTGTTATTTCAGTACCTATATTTGTTCCAATCCATTAGAGTTATGCTAATTTTGGGTAACTAGGTAGTTACAGCAATGAAGAAAATAATACTAAGACTCAGAGCATGTAAGTCTTGTAAAGACATTTTGTACTAAGATACTTTAAACAGTGTTAATATAACGTGGAAATTTAGTATTGATATGAAAGTTGCCGTATGCAAAGGTTATTCTTCACACTAGAGTTCTCATTTGCTCATAAAACAGCTTTTTGCAAAGCAGTGGACCTTAAAGATAAGTATATCATTAAAAAACGCTGCAAATGGCGCCCAACGTGGGGCTATATCAATAGTGCCATAATCATTTAAAACCGCCGCACGTTTCACTTCGTATATCAGCCTCTCGGTTTTAGAACAGTCAAATGAAGTTTTGCTTTGATTTTAACTAAATGTGTACTATTAAAATATAATATGTTAAGTTCATGCAGATTGGTGATTCTACTTACGAGTATAGAAGACGGCGGGCGCACAAACCGACCATATATATCCACCATTAGTTATTGCACATAAAGAGCTTTTGAGAGTAATTTTTGCTCCGTAGGTGAAATATATGTTAAATAAGATGAATGGAATGAAATGCTCTTTAATTACATTTGTTTTATTAAAAACAAAAGCTTAAATCGCGGTTTCTACCTGTGATTAAGGGCTAATGACGCAATTCGTTGTTATGCAAACAGAAGACTGTCGCAGTTGCTCATCTGTTATGGATATTTTTTGTTTTTTTAATTAAAGTCTGCCTCCGCATTGGATTACAGAAGCCCTGAGGTTGACAGTGTTCCATGATGTTGGAAAAAGATAAACTTTATCTTAGCAGTTATATGACAGATTCCACATACTATAGGTATATGCAAGTGTATGTTTATTTGTATGATACTTGCTGTAGCTTGTAGTGGCATTTGTTCAACATCTATGACGTTAAATTGTTTACTCATCTCTTAAAAATATGAGTAGAACATCAGATGTGTTACATTCACATCGTTTTCTTTACCTGATATTGTTTATTTTTATAAAGTGTTCATAAACTATTATTACGAAAGTTTATTTTTCTTTCTACTCCATATTAATTGAGATCTGATATGTTTTACTCACACAACTTTCTCTACTCCTTCAAAACTATTCTTACAAACACTTTTTCCTCTATCTACTTCATGCTAATCAAGATAAACATTTGTACAAATTATCTAATTACTAATTTTCTTGCAAGGGGAATACAGTAGACTTTAAGCGATGGTGAAATGTTTTAGAGTGGTCACTATATGACGACTTTGAAATTGCGTCATTCTCTGAATGACCAATATATGAAAAATAACGACTACTCAACGTCTGCAAAATTTTCACAAATATCAAGGAATATCTTCGCAGTGGTCCAATAAAAAATAAGATGCTTTGTACATAACGTACATAAAGAGTAGTTATTCCGTCCCGCTTTGGTGAGAAGCGAATGGTCTAACCACTCAGCTACGGCGCGGTTATACAGTTCTTTCATGTACGTTGTGAACACAGCTTTCACGAAGATACACGAAGCTCTACGATCGACACGGATGACTCATTTGTTGTCCATGGGTATACATGCATACATAGGAGTACATATCATTTTCTCAAAATGGATTCAGGGAGCCTCAAAACATGTATTTCCGGAGAAATCCCAATATGATAATTTTGGGTGGATTAAAAGATTTCCTCTACCCCGTAACCTCGTGACACAACAGCCCACTCAGCCCTCAGGGACCTAACGAGGCTGAGTGAACCCCGGACCATATCTCCCAACGGGAGAAAATCTCCATGCCAGTACCGGGAATCGAACCTGGGTCATCCGCTTAGTAAAAACAGTGTAAAAATGCTTCCTCTACTTTCTCTACATAAGCAGAAAAGAAAGCAAAGCTTGTGCGGCTGTTTTTTTAACATTATGATTAAGTGATGTGTCCATTACCAGCCCATTGAAAAGTTAAAATATTGGTTTTTTCCTTCCCACGAAGCCGCACATTATAGGTATTTTACAATCCTTGGAATGCAAAATCAGCATATTCACTAGTTATACCTTTATGTTATGTTTCTGTATTATGTACCTTTTCTCGTAAGTAACTACGGGACCAAAGAAACGATACAGAGGTTTAAAACTTCACCTACTGTAATTATCTAACGAATTCCTTAACCATCCCGATCGATAGTTAATTATTCTGTAGCCAAAAGGGTTCTTAGGAGCTATAGAGGCTTCTCAGAACTTGAAACTTAAGGAAGTTGCACCGATGTTTCACATCCTTTCGCAAGAATATCAGGATCGAGCAAGATGCTGTTTAAGGCTCCATTCGGGAAGACCAGGGTGCGATGCCGCTTGTCCACCACACACCTTGACTTGGGTTTTTTGTGGTTTTCCCAATGGGTAGGCAAATGTTAGCTTGGTTTCTCATCTACTATGACCTTCTTTTCTCTTGTTCCGTTTTCTTCTAGTCTTTCAGGCGTGCTTCTAGATTTTATGGTGTGCGGCGGTGCCTCTATGGACACTGGAGGGCTTCCTGGTCACTCACACCATTACTTACGGCCCGACGACAATGGGGAGGTTAGAAAAAAGACGACTATGAGCACGCAGAACAAGGGACATTTGGACATTTAACCGTCGCGTCCGAGTTGATGTTTGTGTGAAGCAGCTTTTAGTGTTTGCATTGTAGACCTAATTAAGACTGTTTTTCGGATTCAGTGTTAAGGGAAATAAAGATGCAGAAACAGTAACTGAAATAGAAATGTATCACTAGTTCAGGAGTAAGTTTTGTCACGGTCATTTGTCACAATATCTACCTGGTCGCAGTGTACGAACTGCACCCGTTCATTGTATAACCTATAATATTAGGGGATTTTAAAAAGCTGTTGATTAGTTAGAAAATGCCAATAAATGTGTTTGCTACATACCAGACATTTAGACCAATATTCGTTCCACTTTACTAACTATAGAAATGTTGTAGTCTGTGGTTCTGTTTAAAGGTTAAAAAACAGGGCCCGAAGCTCTGGAATATTTCCCTTGTTAATGGCAACTGTTTTCATCTGCTGCAGAAAATGAGAGGTGTATTTACAAAAACTACCACAAACTAATCTAAAAAACTAGGAACTTTCATCTTCAGGAAAACTATGATATGAAAGTAGGTCAGACAGAGCGTTGCTGCATCCAAGCAGGAGAAACCTCTACGGGCACGGGTCTGACATTTAACCTTTCGCTGTATCGCTCCAGTAACGTGAACGACCGCGTGTACCGAGGGACCTGTTTGCAAGCCAACGACATATAATTAATTGAATTAATATGCTGGGGGGTAGCGACTTTTAACTATCCTGAACCCATTATCGAGAACTCAATCTCTTTATGTATCCATTATGAACTTTAATTACGTTTATAAATATAATTCATTACTTGCGTAAATAGTAGATGGAAAAATGGAGAAGGTATTCCATTCCACCCTAGAAGTCCATATATTTCACTGAAAACACGTTTAGACGCTACAAAAACAGCAGAGAAAAGTCTGTGTGCATGTCTCTATGTGTGCATGTTTGTGAGCTATATTAGTCGATTAAATACCAAACTTTATATTGTAGTTGAGTGTCATCCTAGGATGCTACACAAAATTTCCAAGAAAATCCTTTGACCCCAAGCTACCATTTACGTTAATATTTTCTGGAAAATGGCTTTAATGATTGTCATTAATGTATCATCTTTGATATGTTTTCCTAGGATATTCATTCTGGATGAATTTTGAATAACTGGTAAACTGTAAGTCAGAGACAAAATCTTACTACACAAAAACGTAGACATATTAAAGCACATCAACGTTTTTTGTGTATTTAAGCACTTCCGAGATATTTCTTGTTGCTGGTTTGCATTTTCAAATACTTATACTTTTCTAAAATGGGAAATTCTTTTTCGTTTTTCTTTCTTTCCTGGCTATATGAGGAAAAGATAATTTCAAAGCCATCACACAGTGACCAACTCATGAATTGCTAGAGCCATTTTTGAGAAAATCGATAACTTCAAAAAACGTTCCATATAAGGGGTAGTTTGCGGTGGGGGATCTTCTTAAGAATCTTGAGTTGCACCTTTGAAGATACTGTACTTAAATACCAAGATTGGTATATAACCCAAATTTGGTTTTTCAAATTATCCATTCACAAACACAAACACAAACACAAACACAAACACACACACATATATACACACACATACACACATTTACTTTCTCCGGTGCGTATAGTAAATAGGGAAAGTATTATTTTACAACCAAAAATTCCCTGACAATATTTTACCAGAATTATGTTTTAAGGCCCCTTGAAACTCAAAACTCATTTTGTAGCAAAATTCTTATCTCTGTGTCTTTGTCTGTAAGCATCACAACTTAAAATCGAAAAGTGGTTTAAGTACGAAAGTTACCACTTAAATTCAGCATCTTCCAAGGATCTGACACGAGTTTTTCAAGAAAATCCTCCTAATCTAACTATACTTCACATGGAACGTGTTTTTAAAATTTAGATTTTACAAAAATGGCCCTAGTGATTTTAATTAAAATACATATGATTAAGATATGTTTATGACAAATGAAATGTATAGCTATGATTTTCTTGGAATACACACTGAAGTCCTCTTCATCTTAGGTGACTTTTGCGTAACTGTTATATCATAGAGATAGACACAATGTTACCACGCAAAAACATTAGGTCTCGTTAAAGCACGCAATTTATGTTCAAATAATTTCTTGTGGAGCAAAGTTTTTCCGACATATGTCTTGTTATTGGTTTAATTTTTCAAGTATCTCGAGCCATTATTGGTTTTCTTATTTTTCAGAGCAGAACTTCATAGCCAGCACATACGGTCTAGCTATTAAAAAGTTGACTATAGCTTAAAGCCTGCTGTATTCCCATGTTTATATCGATTGACATGAAACAGATAGTGGAATAAGCGTCCTAAGAATAGCTGGTACTTACAAGAGTAGAGAAAGTCATGTGTATGCAATAGATCAGTTTTTGTTGGATTTAGAGGCTTCAAAACATGTATTTTTGGTAAGCGTATTGACAACGAACTTCCTCTTGCCTGAGGTAAGTGGCAGAGGAAGTAAAAATCCACGAATTAGTTTAGTGATAATGTGAATGACTATTGGTGTTATAATTTAGTTATTTAGTTATTTAGTCTGTAAGGATTATCGGCTGTTATACTCTAAGATTGTGTGGCTATCTACATTGCTATCTGAGCAACTCTCTGGTCTCAGCGGGAAACCGAGAAACTAACATCAAAGTTACACTGCACTTTACGCTGTTTATGAGATAATATTGTTCCCTGGTGTATCATATTTGGCTTGAAAATGTATTGCCTTAATGCTGCTTTTCTGGTGTCTGTAAGATATGCGGCATGGCAAAGCTCGGAGGGAAGATTTAGCTTTGTCCCTGAAGGGGCGCTCAGAGGTCAGGTGAGGTGAGGGGAGACAGAGGTTGACCGGAACTAGGAGACGGTAGCAGAGAGAAGGTTCCCAACATTTTATAAATAGAGACTCCCCGGTGGTGGCAACTCGGAAAAACCCACTCCTCTCCCACCTGTAGGCTAACATAACCCAGGACTTGGAGAGTCCATCATGGCACCAGCCTAGGATATGATGACGCGCTCGCAAGCATCGGATGCCAACAACGCACATTACAGGACCAACCGGCGTGCTTATGCGGAACCCGAGTAACTCACACTAACACACCCTGCATCTTAGATCACTAATTGCACGAGGGGAAGCGATATAGATGTACAGCTCTACATGCAGGACCATCGCCACTAGAATGGGCGAGTGGGGGGCTCATACTTTGCCCCGTTGAGGGGGGAGGGCATAAAGAGATTTGGAGACCACACACGATCCAGATTACAGAGTATATTCCCTGCTATGTGACGCCGAGATCTTCTGCCGACACTTACAACCCTACAGCCAAGCAGGATGAAGGTAAAAGTGAAATGAAGGGATAGGAAACTCGGGGAATGTCACTAACCCTCCCAGCATTCGTCTAGCGACCCTCGGAAAATCTCGAAAAGAACCTGTGATGGATATCACAAGTCTTCCTCACATTTAAGAGGTCCCAAGGTGCAATCCAAATTTTATCCTGTGTGTTCTACGATTAACATACCATCCTCTAGTTTCCCAGGTTGCGGTTCGGAGGGTCCTTAGCATGACTTCCTTCGGAAGGAAAGTGGACCCGTTTCCTATATTTACCTCCAACAAATAGGCCTCTGAGCAACATTAACCGGTATTTCACGCCCAACATAGAATGGTACGCTGAGTGATTTACTATTCAAAGTAAATGTTGGAACGCACGCCCATTGCGATTAACACAAAGAGTGCATCGTCGTGCCCTATTCTGCCGTACTCTCGCAAAGACACCAGCCATTTCTGTGGTTTTAAAGTTTGTCGGTCTAATTTTGAATAATAAAGCTGTGATTAACTCTAAGCAATGAGATGTTTGTATTTTGTTTATGTGTTCTGCGTTTGTTTCTTGGATTAAGATTGTGTGCCTTACTAAGATAAATGCAATACTGATTTGCATTGTTGATTTTGCCGTAAATACTTAAACTGGGTGAGAGGCAGCAATCTATGACATTAACTCGTCTAGCGCTTAAACGAAGCACCGCAGCAAAAAACTTTCCTTAACAAAACAGTGTTTAAAATAATGTTATCTATCAGCTCCCAAAGTTTGTCGGCCTAATTTTGGGACACACTGTATATATCCAGTTTTGTGCAACCTTTTACCCTTCTAAGGAACTTCATTTCCAGTGACTGTATTCTGATATCGCTTTTCCTCAGGGTCCATATTTCACATTCATGTAGCAAAATTGGTACAGCCATTGTCTCATAACATTTCGTGTTTTCTTTTTTAGGCTCCTGAAGATTGTACCACGTATATTTTTAAAACGTTGTGTTTATAACTACCTTGCGTCTGATTGGATGCTTTCCTATGAATTCCATTACTTTCGTCTTCTGCAATGACATTTTTAATTTAAATTCTTCGCATATTGCATTAAGTTTTTAAGTTTATCGTATAGACATTGTCTTCACTTTCTTGGATAATTGTCTGGTCATTTCTAAATAAAAGAGTATTCATTGTATCGAGTCCAAATTAATAGAAGACAATTATAAATTTCTAATTTTTCACAGAAAGATATATGTATGACGATACCCTACTCCCAGTTGTAATTAAAATGTTTTACAGCACAGACGCTACTTATAAATTGATCTACTTCTACTTCAAAGATATCTCTCAAAGGATCGCGCTTCTGGTGAATCTTGAGTTCTCCCAAAACGCGCATTCAGCATATGAAATGCTCTGTGGTTTCTAACACACAATGCTTCTCCGGAGAGGTCGTCAGATAAGAAGGGCGTCCCAAATCTTAAAGAAATACAGAGATATCTCTTCCTGACAAAAGACTAAGTCGTGTATTGTGCCTGAGGGAATATAGTCGCTTTTTTCTGGTCACGTCATACGTGCTGTGTTTCCCAGAGGAAAATACTGCCTCCTTGGAACTTAATATCAAAACAGCTTCAGAGTATTCATTAATATTATTCGTTTCTTCAACCTTTATAAATGTTCATAGCCGACGAAATAACAATTCAGTGTAAAAAAGAAACAAATGTGAATGCAACGTTTGAAAACTTATTACAATTTGAAAAACCACATACTTTATTGATACTACTGGAATCAATGACGCATATCTGGAGATTACCCTATTGAGTTACTATTTTGTTGTTCATATTGTGACGCTACCCGGCACCCGCCGGTCAAAAACAAAATCGGTGTTAGTTTTTAAGTGTGTTGTACACAGTCAGTGTTGAGAGAGTTTTGGGGCGGCGCCGTGGCCGAGCGGTTAGCGCGCTCGCCTACCACCTAGGCGGCCCGGGTTCGATCCCAGGGACCCGCATGTGGTATTCGTGGTGGACGAAGCGGCGTCAGGGCGGGTTTTCTCCGGGTACTCCGGTTTCCCCCGCCATTTCATTCCACCGGTGCTCCATCTTCATGTATCATCAGTGTCACCGCCTGCGGTGCCGTAGTAGTAAAAGCGGGCGTTAAACACTACAACAACAACGTTGAGAGAGTTTGGTTGTATTTTTAATGAGTGTATCGTCGAAAGCAGCTGTTTGTTAGACGGATATTAGTAGAACTGTGAACAGTATTTGTGTCAAAGCTATGATGGAACAGAACAGCTGTGAGTAGCAAGGTCACGACGAATGATAGGTTGTATTAATGAAAAAAAGGGGAACTGTGGTTTTGTGGTTCTGTTTTAGAAGAAGAATAAAGTGACATTAAAAATAACTGCACTTGTCATTTGTCCCATTACTGTATAATAATAATCATCATCATCACCTTAATGAAGCAATTCTGCCATTGTTGCCAAAATAAAATCTTTGATCATTTTTCAACGTAATGTAATATGGGTTGTGGGGTTTTCTTGAAAATGCCTTGGAAGATACTGAATCTAAGTACAATTTTCGTTTTTAAGTTATACTGTTCACACACATACACACACACACACACACACACACACACACACACACACACAGAGAGAGAGAGAGAGAGAGAGAGAGAGAGAGAGATAAATCAATATGCAGGCACTTTTTTGCAATTTTTTTAATTCAGCAGTATCAAAACATGAATCTTTTTAAGAATTCTGGGTATGAAATTTTTTATTAAATTGTTACACTTTTATAAACTTTTTTATTATATATAATATTAGAAGAATTTTAGCACTATTGGTTAAAATAATGTGATGTCGGCTCGTTTATAAGAAGCTTCGAGAAGTTTCCAGAGAATTCGCCTGGCATACAAAAGCGGCGGCCCGGACAGACAGTCAATTGTTAACGAGACAGCTGTTAGCAATTAGTTTTAACTGTGTGGGTGCAGTCAGTGTCAAGAGAGTTGAGTATCACCAGAGACTGTTGTAGATATTAATCGCTGCGTCGGAGTTGTTTGTTATATAAAGCATTTTTTAGTTAAGCCTGTTTGAGTGAATTTGAGTGTATCGTTGGAAGTAGTTTGTAGAGTAGAACTGAAAGAAGGTTAAGTACAAGTCTAGATTTCGAGAGGACAGATAGCTGTGAAGTTGTGAGGTCACGAAGAATTGTAGATTGTGTTAACGATAACAAAGAGGACTGTGTTTTCTTATTCAATTTTAAGGGACAAAAAGTAATCACAAAGCACCTTGTACTTGTCATTTGTAACAATACCAATATATTTAATGCATTTGTAAATTCAATTTAAAATATTGACTTGGATTAAAGAGATATATTTTAGTGTAGATAATTTATATTTTAATTGTTACTTAAGTAACCAGTAGAGAATTATAACAATCCTTAGCGTACATTAGGTTAATAATGATATGTGCACATTTTAAATAAAATCCTTTAAATTGTGTTTTGGAGAAAAATTGAACACTTTTTTAAGAAACATTTCTCATTTGTGTGCTTTAAAAAGTCAATTTGAATGTCTGTTTATGTTTTTTAGTCCTATATGGGTCCCATTTATAACAAATATGAAAGCTGGCACATTTTATTCTTTATTTTTAGTACTACAGATTCTTTACTTTGTCGGGGGAAAAAACACCATGTTTTGTTTTCTTTTAAGTTTTCCTAACCAAACTAGGAAGAAGTCTACAAACCGGGAAGATTACGTAAAGTTTTTTGATTAATTTTAGAACTTAACTGTATAAAATTCAACTGCCAGATTTAATGAAGTAAAGGAAAAAGACGAACATATTTTTTCTTACTATAACACAAAGAAGCAGAAATAAATTGTTACAAAGTTGTAAGTCATTACGCCGCATACGCAACTTCTTATAACCTCACTAACAAAAGAACAACGCGAATGAACTATAAGCATAGAGGCAGTTTGATCATAAAGGTTGGAAAGCCCTAGTGATCATGATGTAATGAATACAAGATCACAGAGAAATTTTCTCTCCTTGTATTCTTCTGTCCCTTTGATCACCAACCAGGCAGGTTGTTAGGAGTTGGTCTAGCTTTGAATGAACTGCATTACAGCAGTAGTTTGTATGCGGAAGACCCACTTGTGTCCCCATAGAAGACGGTGTTTACTACCAACGGAAATACTTCAATAAAATGCGGTTTGTAGTTATTGATCACCCATTAGTAAGTGAAATGGCCCACTTGATAATGTCATTCGTTCATCGGAAGGTTCGGGTTCAACTTTTGACCATTAGATGGGGACTGTTCTTGTTATTTTTAACGAGGTAAACACTGAATGGGGTATTTTCGTGCTACAACCCAGTGCTCCAACTAAAAATTGAAATACGTGCAACAGAAAGTACGGGAAGGCAACTGCGCAACTGGGATTATCTGAGAATTGTTTGTTTGCATATTAATCTCCTCCAATGTAATGTCATACCGGACAATGAATAAAATTATTTTTTACTCCAAGTGAGAAAGATATTCTGACCTCTTATTTGTTAAAGTTAAATATGAATTAATTCCTACTGAATGGAAGCGGGGTGGCAATGAACTCCAACCAATGAAGGATGTGACCGCAGGAGGGGTGCGAAGGAATGTTGAGTATTGCGGTGTTTTAGCTGCCATGTCTGTCTAATTTTAAAGTGCAGGTATCTGAGCCCTCCAACTAAAAGATTTGTATTTTATCCTTAACTTTGCACATACATAAAGTACGAGTAGAAAAGCATTTTAGACGTGGCGAATGGCAGGAAGTTGCGCAGTGTTCGAGTGGTCGAGTTCACTTTTGTATTTATAATACCATAAGTGTGTCATGTTAGTGTCTATCATATTTCCGTGTAGTAAACATTGCGTAAGACTGCGTTATAAGTAGAGTGGCCGTTTGCATTATCAGCAGTCTCTTGTTCATTTCAAGTAGGAAACAGAGACGTTAATACTACCACTAATTTACATGGCGTTACTCTCGCAGATCCTAGCAAGATCATTGTGTACAATTCAGTTTCACCACTTGCATAGCCTCACTAAGTGCAAAATCACTTGAAGGACTGTCTGACCACCAAGAAGGCGATCGGGTTCTCAGATATGAAACGAAGTTTGAATTTTTATTCGCCTCACGTTGTCGATTTTACTACGATATGTGTTTATGTGAATCATCCATGCTGGCACATGTAGTACTTGAATGGATCTGCTTTGAACGCATTATGCACTTATCTGATATTGTAGCAACAGCCCCCGTGGCTCATCAGAAGGAGCCGAGGCCGGCTCCCTCGCAGCACTGGGCAGCGTACACAACAAAAAGGAGAGACAAGGTCAAGCTACCTTACACCACTGCGTGGCTTGCAAATGCGTGGGTGATCACAATAAGTGCGGCAGAACAAAGCGTCTCCAGTGCATTCGCGAAGCTTCGACTGCCGACTTGTCTGTGAAAGGTACACGAAAAGGTGCATTTCGAGAAAATTCGTGTTAGTGTGTGTGTGTGTGTGTGTGTGTGTGTGTGTGTGTGTGTGTGTGTGTGTGTGTGTGTGTGTGTGTGTGTGTGTGTGTGTGTGTGTGTGTGTGTGTGTGTGTGTGTGTGTCGTTGAAAGAGATGTAAGTGTGTATTTTCAGAGACAGTTTTGGGACAATTAGTCTTCGCGTTCAGCAGTTTGTGAGACAGGCAGAGCAAACTGAAAGACAAACAAGTGTGTACCAAGGTTACGATAAGGCAGAACAGCGGAAGTTATGTTTTTCAGCTCCAGTTTTAGAACAGAAAATAAAATGACAGAAAAAATAACTGGACATTGTCATTTTGTTAAACTGGTGTCAGAAGTGGGTTGCCATATTGTCATTTTGTTGCAATATCGTGTATTGGATATGATACTGCATGCATGAACATGATGTGGGAAATATTTACGCAGCACATTCCTCCAGTTCAGACACTATCAAACATTGGAATGAAATGAAACCTTGCACTTCAACTATATTGGCTCAGTGATACAAAAAGGTGGCGCTAGATGGCGCTATAAAGCTGTTTACCTATGAAGGATAAAGATTTATGAACACAAAACAAGAACAGGAAACTGCATTGTATGTTCACGCTTTGAATCACAATTTCCAAATCGTTTGTATGATTCTAACAACTCTCGTCTCCTTTGTTATTGTAAACTTTCAGCTGGTTCGTTATACAGGAGAATAAAAAATAAAACAGCATCGATGTGAACGATAATGCTTTGTTCTGTATTGTTTAGTAAGCTGATAAAAAAAGCTGTGCTTACTAACAGGTTTACGAGCTGATTATTATCAGTGGACTCATAAACCATGTTCTAATAGTAATTAATGCCACAGCTGAATATGCTACTCTTGTGTTCCAGCTGAACAATTCAGATGTTCATAAAATAATGTATATTTAAAAATGTTATATTCTTTCGACTTTCTCTACCCATCATCAATAAACTAGTGTTTAAAACAGTACTGTCCAACCTTTTTATGTGCTCAGGTACATTTAACATATGCCTAAGGAGGCGCGGGTGCCATCACAACCACTGTTAGGGCAAGTAACCTTGTTTTAAGAAGAAGAGAAAGCACTGGTTAGGGAAGTAATGTATAATATATATATATATGATAATCGAAAGAAACAAAAGGAGATTCTAGTCAATAGTTAAGGGGAAGACGTAATAAAGCTGAATATGTTAAAGTCTCAAGAATGGAAGCCTAGGCAGATTTAAATGAGTGATAAGGTTACAATTGTTGTTTGTACTCAGCCTTAGTGATTCAGCGGGCTGACTCCTACCTTACCATGACGTGCTCTAAAGTTAGCCAATGGAAATCGCTTCCTTCGTGTTGCTCGCGCAAAAACAAATGCAATGCAACACACACTCGTCTTGAATCGAGTCGAGATAACGCACGTGCTACTTGGGAGTTGTACGTAAGCTAGTGCGTATACATAATTCGGCGGTTACTAAAGGATGACAAAGTTAAAGTGTTATAACGTTGTAGTTGAAGTTACAAAGTTACATTCTCTTTGAATATCGTCGGCAGTTCTCTACAAATCTGGAAATTTACAAATAAAGTGATATATTGGTTAATTCTTCGTTTGGTTCCATTCCTACCATAACTCACGCATACCCTGCAGATTAGGACCTCTTGCTAGGGCTAGTCCGGACACCAAACACGAGATCTTGTAGGTCTTAAAGGCGACGTCTTCGAAGGAGAGGAACGTTTGCGTCATGGTAAGTAAGTTTATTTTGTCACTGCCATAAAATGTACAGACGGACACGTCAGTAGAAAGAAGATACACTTAATTGTAAAATTCATGTAAGGAATAAAAACATTTGTTTATAAGATAATCCTTTAAACAAGTTTGAAAGCTGTTTAAAGATTTGATGCACGTTATTTCTTTTGGCAAATTATTTACCACGTTACTTATGGCATATTGATGACTGTAAATTTAGATGTCCTATATTGCGCTATGTGTATATTACTTTTACTTCTGGTGTCGTAATTGTGTACATTATTGTATTTAAAATAAATGATTCAGGATATTTTTTGTAATATAAAGAAGATTTATAAATAAAAATAGATGTGAGAGTCAACATTTTAAATATACTAAAACATGTCTAAGAGAATCCCTAGGTCTTAAATTAAAAACAATTCTCAACATCCGTGTTTGAATAAGGAAAACCCTTTGAATATTGTAAGTGTTGCCCCAAAGGATCACGTTATACATTAATACAGAATGACCAAGAGAAAAATAAATATTTGGTATCATTAATACGTTTATCCAACTCATCAATGGTACTTGCTGATATAACCATAGACACATCGTCAGCATATATTAGTAATTTATCACTATCAATGTATTGATCCAAATCGTAACAAAGTAGAAACAATAATGGCCCCAAATGGACCCCTGAGGCACACCTATATTCAAAGGGTAGTCCTTTGACAAATGGTTTGACATTTTTATAATCGCTTTGCGACCACTCAGGTATGATAAAATTAAGTTTGCAACACAACCTCTTATCCCTAATTTGTCTAGTTTGATCATCAAAAAGTGTGATCAATGCAGTCAAATGCACTGGAAAAGTCAGAAAACCAACAAATAATTTTTTGTCAAGGCTAGAATGGACATGATTTATAAAATCAATACAAGCTGTTTCAGTCGATCTACCTTTAGTAAAACCATGTTAGAACTTAGACAAAACATTATTGGAATTCAAAAAAGTGCAGACTTTATTATGTAATAATTTTTCAATAACCTTAGAAAATGTAGAAAGTATGGATATAGGTAGATAATTATCAACATCAGAAGGATCACCTTTCATAAGAATTGGAGAAATAACAGATTTTCAAGTTATCTGGAAAAACTCCAGTTGTAAAGATAAGATTAACGAGATAGACAAGGGGTAACACAATGTCACTTTTTATATATTTTAAAATTCTACTAGTCATTCCATCAATACCTGTTGGGTTAGAGGCATTCAAATTATTTATAACATTTACAATTTCAATTTCATCAACAGGTATAAGATACATAGATTTTAAATTAATTTGACCTGTAGTGCAAACATCAAAGTGGTGAAATGGTCCGAGAGCTTTTTCTCAACAAGAGTGGAAACATGATTAGCAAATTCATTTATAATAAGTGCATTATTTTCAATAAGATCACCATTTATATTTAGTTTAGTAATGTTATTTTTATTAGCTCGACCAAGTTCAGTGTTTACAACATTCCAAACAGCTTTATTTTTGTTTTTTGAATTATTAATTACTTTGGATACATACTCCTTTTTAGTTGTCATAATTGTATTTTTATATTCACGCAACAATGAGTGATAAAGAGAACTAAGATAATCAGATGGAGTGGCCTTTTGAGATTAAATAGACTTATAAGTTTATCTTTCATTTTAATGATATTCTTTATTATGCATTTTTTCGATATACTATTGCATGGGTTTACTTTAATTGAAGTTAATGGACAAATTATATCAAAATAATATAACAGATTTCCATAAACTTATACCATGCACTATTCACATCCTCAAGTACATATATATCATCCCACATTAAAATATGCAACTGATGCTGAAATAATGATAAATTACTAGCACCAACATTCCTATAAGTATTCATATTTATCTGTCGAGACTCGCGAAAAAATTGGCTCGAGAATTTTAATAACAAAGACTGTCCATGATGATCAGCAATGTGAGGATGAAAAATGGTACATTTGCAGCAATTACTATCCACATTGGTAACTATATAATCTATGGCAGCGTCATTATGAGTAGGTTGAGTACATAATACATATATATATATATATATATATATATATATATATATATATATATATATATATATATATATATATAATTTAAAATAAATTCTAATTTAGACAAGAAAACATCAATGGTACCATTTGGGGATCTATATATATACATATACATAAAATACACAGGGTAACGTTTTAAGCTTTACTTTAAAGTCTATTTTCAATCCAACACATTCAAAATTAATTTCTTGCGAAAAACGAGTAATATACTGAAAATTAACAGCTGAAATTGATTATTTACAATAAACTGCTACACCACCATGTATATGATCGTTCCTCTCGAAGCATGCCGATAAAATATAACCTTGAAAATGTAAAACTGTACCATGTTTATACCAAAGCTCCGTTAAACACAAAATATCAGGTTCTTCAACTTTTAACAACTGAATTTCATTTAATTTGTTGTTTGCTGACTGGATATTTAAATGAATCACTTTTAGTTTAAGTTCATACTGCTTAGTTATACTTTCCGCTCCAGAAAGAGATAATTGTTCCCTTTGACATATTTTGATCGAAGGACTAAAAAACGCGGAACACGTGCATTTAAGGGCCAAATATTTGGATCCATGGCTTTATTATAATTGGTTTCAAATATATTCACTTGCATATAACTCAGCATTTCTTGAGGTCAGTTTTTCACACGAAACTTCGGAAAATATGGGTTTTAACAAATTTAAAGCCTACGATTCATTAGTGTCAGGTGACGATTTCGTTTTCTTTTCACTACCTCAGACAAGTTTGTGTGATCATATTTTGAGTATGTGACGTAGCTGACAATATTTCTATACTACCCATTGCTCGAGGTTTTGCTACCTTTAGATTATCATTGCTTACATTGACAGTTGTGTTTGGTTTGGTCACATTTTTTCTTCTTTCACTACCGAGAAGTCACCTTTCAATTCAGTTCATAGGATACAGTCCGAATTACTTTCACTATTGATGCCGATATTTGTATCGGTATGTTCGACCAATAGGTTAATATGTTGCTTTAGTAGCCTTACCTTGTCTTGTAGAGCAGAAATGAGATTATCCTTTTGTACTATCACATATTTTACCAACCTTACATCTACTTTACTTGTAGAATCACTAATCTCCTGTAGGAATTCCAGGAAATTATCACTCTCCGAAGAGTGGGCATTTGACGAGGCACAAACAGTCAAATCCTCGTTGGTTTTTTTCACATTGAACTGCATTTTCATCCACAAATTTCATATTATTAACAAGTTTTGCGCAGCTATTGTGGAACATACTTTCTCAAAAAGCACATTTTAAACCATTGATCACCTTGGACTTGCACCAGCAGTCGCCACACTGTTTTCACCTGTCACCGCTGCAGTAGCAGAACACGTCCGTACAGGAAGTGATAGTGAAATGTTTTAAAGCTGGTGGCCGTGCACTGGCTTTGAAATTCGATTCTCTTTGCGTGGCCAGCAAATAAAAAATGAATAACGACTATCAATTCGAGAAAAGTATAAATGTTTTAAAGTTCACACAAATAACAAGGAATATCTCCGAAATGGTTCACTCCATAAAGAAATTCATCAGATGCAATATGTGTTTTAACAAGATCTACATTTTTTTTGTGCAGTAAGATTTTGCCTATCTCTTGCACCTTACCAGCTGTGCTAAAGTCATACAGAATGAACAGGAAATCAGAGGCTAATCCCAGAAAATTTAGACAAAATTCACAACATTTTAAAAAAATATTGAAAAGAAATTTCTACAATGTCATGTGCCCAGGCTAACCTGATTGAACAAAATTGTTAAATTAGGCGGACTTCTGGCAACAATTAGCATACAAAGTATACATTTTTGAAAGCTAGAGTAAGTTCGGCCTCAGAAAGCCATCAACACCGCCTATGTATTTAAAAAAAGCAGTAAAGCAGCAATATTAAAAAACCTGATGTGTTGCACTCACATGACTTTCTCTACTCTTGTACTAACCATTCTTACAAACTCTTATTCCTATATCTTCATGTTAAGATAAACATTTGTATAACTTATCTTATTGCTTATTTCCTTGTAGGTACAAGGGGAATATTAGAATACAGTAGGCTTTGTGCGATAGTCAAATGTTTTAAAGCTTTGGGATTCTGTTGCCTTTGCACACTTAACATATAAAAAATGAACAACAATGACACATTTCACGAAAGTTCTAAGTTTTCCGAAACTCACACACATAATAAGGAATATCTCCGAAATGGTTCACCCTACAAGAAATTTTATTTGAACATAAATTGTGTATTTTAGCAAGATCTGCATCTGTAGTATAGTATGATTTGGTCTATCTCTAACGGTTTACCAGTTCTGCAAAAGTCGTCCAGAGTAAATACGACTACAGGGTCTATAGCCAGAACATTCAGGATATACATTTCATTTGTCATAAAAATATCTCAAACATATGACATTTTAATCAAAATTGTTAGAGCCATTTTCAACAAAATAAAAATTTTCGAAAAAAATTCCATGTAAAGGGTAGTTTATGGTGGGGATATTTTCTTCAAAATCTTCGTATCACATCCTTGAAAGACATTAAACTTAAATACCAAATTTGGTTTTTAGCCGACTTTTCGTTTTTGAGTTATGCTGTCCACAGACACACAGACAAACATGGACCTTTTTCTAAAAATGCTTTTTTTTTTGGATTCAGGGGAACTCAAAACATATTTTCGGTGAAATCTCGGCAAAGAATTTTTGGGTGGAATAAAATGCTTCCCCTACTTACCAGTAGAGAAAGTAAAAATGGATCTATTTAGTTGAGCGTTCGTATGCTTCAAGTGGTTTTCGCAGTTATTTTCGCAGCACCATAGAAACTTAGGAAAAAAAAAAATATTTTGTTGTTTAACGACGCTGTCAATTGCCAGGATCACATCAGCGTCGCCGGTGTGCCGGAATTTTGTCCCGCAGGAGCTATTTTACATGTCAGTAAATCTACTGACATGGAGCTGTCGTTTTTAAGCACACTTAAAAACCATCGGCCTGGGCCGGATTTGAACCCGCGACCTTGGGAACAGTAGGCCAGCGTCTAACCAACTGAGCCACCCAGACCGATATAGAAACTTAGGGCTATTATATGAAATAAAACTCTAAAAGTTAAAAATTTTGAAAAAGATCGTCATTTCCAACGTGAAGATATATTTTAATCGTCGTACCGGAGTTGTTTGTTGTGTGAGACAATTTTTGGTGACTGTATCATCGAAACCAGCTGCTTGTTAAACATAATAGAACTGAAAGACAGTGAGGAATGTGTCAAGGTTACGATATGACAGAACAGCTTTGAGTTGCAAGTTCATGCAGATTTTCTATACTCCGTCGAGCCTGGGAACTGCTATTTCCAGGTTGGTCGACTATTGAAGTTCTTCCTGCAACCTCACCACGGCTGCTACAGTAGATAGTTTTATCCTCAGGGTTTGCATGGGTTGGTCGTCCAGTTCCAAGTGTCTTCCAGTCGAAATTCTAAAACATAACCGTTGATCTGAACGCGTCAGACTGCCGTAGTCAAATGAGTGTATCTCAACCACCGATGTCAAATGAATTTCCGTATCAAAGTTCACTGCGAATTGTTTATAGTGTTGAAAAGTAGGACTGCTTTATGTGATTCGGCTCTACAAGGAAAACAAAGTGGACAGTGCATTAATCAAGTAAATCCAGGACATTATACATGTAGAATAATAGCACTACAAACGCAAGGTGATAGATTTTATGAAAGTTTGCCCAATGTTAGTTTTGTTTGGTGATCCATGTTGAGAAAGCACTGCGAGGAGTTGAACGGTGTTTGCAAACATTAATCCTGTATGTGATTACAGAGACACCTCGATCCTCTCACCATATAACTTCGTAGAATCATTACTTTTCATTACACCGCCGTAGTTTAAGGCATAAATTGTTATCTTGCTGACAGGAAGAGCAAGTGAGAGAAATTGCATCGTGTAGGTACATTAGCACAACGTTCATTGATTAAAACGTGACGCGGCGTGTTTGTCCTCTGTTTAAGGGTAATTTCGTGTCAAAACACCCATGACGTAACTGTTGTCACGCATCACAAGCGCAACTGTTTGCGGTTTTAGGGCCCTGTAATTACTCTGGGAATGTTGCGAATGCTCGGAACACGAATATTTGCATTATTTTTTTGGTAAATACGGTATTGCGGTCAATGTTCACTGTCCCTACTGTAATACCGGTGGTGCTTCTGTGAACAAAACGCTGTGTTAGCCAGTTTAGGTTGCAAAGATCATAATATTGTTGACGATTGTGGCAGTAGGATACACGTCTTGACAGCATGCGCGTAGACGGAAAAAATATGTGTTGCACACACATGACTTTCTCTCTCATGCACCAACCATTCTTACAAACTCCTATTCCTATATTTTCTTCGTGTTAGTTGAGATAAACATTTGCAGAAATTATCTTATTATCTTATAGTAGGTACCAGGAGAATATGGGAATACAGCAGACTTTGAGCGATAGTCAACTATTTTAAAGCTTTCAAATTTCGTTCTCTTTGCGTGGCTAACATATAAAAATGAATAATGATGTTCCATTTGACTGAAGTATAAGTTCTCCAAAACTCACACAAATAAGTGAAATGGTTCACTCTACAAGAAATTTATGTGCACATAAATTGCGTATTCTAGCGAGAACTACATTTTTTCTAGAGTAAGATTTTGTGTATCTCTTACGGTTTACGAGTTATTCAAAAGTCATCCACAGTAAACAGGGCTACATAGCCTATAGCCAGAAAATTCAAAATATACATTTTATTTGTCATAAAAATATCTAAAATCGTTGAAGCCATTTTCAAGAAAATCAAAATGTTCAAAAAATGTTTCATGTAAAGAGTAGTTTACGCTGAAGGAATTTTCTTGGAAATCTTCGTGTCGCATCCTTGAAAGACAAACTTAAATACCAACATACACTCACAGGCACACATGGACCTTTATCTAAAAATAGTTTTCTTTTTATTCAGAGGACTTCAAAACATATTTTCGGTGAAATCTCTACGTCGAATTTTTGGGTGGAATACAATACTTCCTCTACTTTACTAAACGTAGTAGAGAAAGTAAAAAGTGTAAAGCAAGAAAATAAAAAAAAAAAAAAAAAATAACGCCTATGGTTACTTCAGTCCTTTGAACTCCTCGAGTAGAGATTAAGAAACACAAAGAATACTGTATTCTTTCTGTCAACCACAAATAGATGCACAAAACAGTAGAGAGAGACACAAACGTGGATATTATCTGAAGTTGTTATTGTCGTTGCTTTACGAAGCCTTGAGAGGGTGACTCCATTGATCACAGATGTTTAAATATATATACCATCGTGTCGTCGGTTGAAATTCAATAACAAAGGCTCGAATAAGCCCTTTCCTGGAATAAAGTCACTTATTCATAAGCTTTTGAAGGGGAGGAAAGTTGTGGGCTGAACACCCACACAAACAGATTATTCGTGAGAGGAAATCGAAGTTATACCTCCATAAAGCATACATAAGCAGGAGGTCTTGTTAGCATTACTATAGGTTGGGCTAATTATCAGGGCTAAATATAAGTAACTTCTTCTTTATATTGTACCAAAAACCATGATGTAGACAATTAAATAATATACAACATTACTTTATTACTGCACAGGATTTCGCATTTTTGACGTCTTTGTTGCAATATCTTAGATAATGTAAGTTAAATAACTTACATTATCTAAGATATTGCAACAAAGACGTCAAAAACGCGAAATCCTGTTAATTTCCTATCACTCTAAATTTTAATACGAATGCACAATTTCCTTCTTGTTATTAACAGTTTATAGTCTTCTCTGCGGAGCTGTTCTTTTGATAATCTTTCTCAATCTTTCAATGTCTTTTTCCAGCTTCTCTGTCTCATATATTTACTATTACGATACAATCACTCGACGACACGACAGGCTGGCCGACTCACTCACGTAACCCAAAAAAAACTAACTATACACAACGACTTAAAGCCTAGATAACTCAACTCTAAGTTAACTCTCTTGCTCGAAACTAAACTGCTACTGACTGTTCTATTTATATTGGAGCCGGCGTCACGTGACTTCTGAAATAGTTCACTCTAAAAAAACCTTTATTTAGACATAGATTGTGTATTTTAGGAAGATCTACATTTTTTGGATAGTAAGATTTGGTTTATCTCTTACAGTTTACCAGTTATGCAAAAGTCATCCAGAGTAAATACTGGCTGTAGCCAGAAAATTCAAGACATACATTTCATTTGTCACGAAAATATCTCAAACATATGGCATTTTAATCAAAATCTTTAGAGTCATTTTCAACAAAATCAAAACTACTTAACATTTTCCATGTAAAAAGTAGTTGACAGTGAAGTAATTTTCTTCAAAATCTTCGTGTTGCATCCTTGAGAGACATTAAACTTAAATACCAATTTTGGTTTTTAGACCGACTTTTCGTTTTTGAGTTATGCTGTCCACAGGCTGACAGATACACACAGATACACACAATCGGCCCTTTTTCTAAAAATGCTTTTTTTATTTAAGGGGCCTCAAAACACATTCTCGGTGAAATCTCGATATCGAATTTTTGGGTGGAATACAATACTTCCTCTACTTCACTATACATAGTACAGAATGTAAAAAGTACACGATACATTAGCCGAAAAGTCGAAAGTCGAAAAGTAATGAAGTGTCAATTGGGGGAGAAAGCTTTTGTTTTAATGCATATTGTTATGAAGAAAGATTAGATATAAATAATCATAATTCATGTGTGTATTTCGTTTTGTTGAGCTTGTGTTCTAAGTTTTAGTAGCGTCTTTTGTGATTTGTAAGACAAGTACGAGGATAAATGATTACTGATTGTTATAGTAGTAGATAAAATATATTGCTTGCGTTGCAAGCAGTGGACATGGATTTTAAAAAGTTGCAACGTTTCAGAATTGCAGAGTTACAGATGAAATAAAAAGAAACAGAAGTGGAGAGATAATGTTATCAAAGGAGTTGAAAAGAGAAGGCTAAAGTGGTATGGTCAAGTAAAAAGACTGGCGACTGAGCGATGGCAAAAGCAATTTTGGGATGGATGCCACAGAGTAAAAGGAAAAGAGGAAGACCCCTGGAGGAATGGTTGAAATAAGTATTGACAGACTGGAAGGAGTGAGTTAGAAAGGCACTTGTAGCCAGATGGTGTACTGTAGAGATCTCAGTGGCTAGTTATAAAAATCTAGCTATGATAAGTAAATAAATGGATAGATAGCAAAAAAGTAAACAACTAATTTTTATGTTGTGTATACTGATGTAACGCTCGATTGGATTAAAATACCATAAAATAATTTGAAATTACATCAAAATGTTAATTGTGTTTTAACCTTAATTTTTATTTTAGTTAATATATAAGCATGTTCTTCAGTTAAATTAATGAGCTCAAGTTTTGCAGCTTGGCACAGAAAGAGCTACCACTACCGATGACGTCATTCCCAGGAGTACATCGATGCATATTCCGTAATCAAGTTACACGCACAGCAGTCGTAAAGGTTTAAGTTTTAATACTGCTATCAGGTGACCTTGCTGGGTCCCGCATAAGCACCCTTGTTAGTCTACGATTTCTAATAGATACTAATGCGTCTTAATATTAATTCCTGCTTTATATGCATGACCATCGCGATTTATATTACTCAAGGAGCTAAGAAGATTCACGATTTCATGTATCAGCCCAGGTATAGAAGACTATGCTTCACATAAATTAGCTTACTGCAACAATCTCTTACTTTTACTTGGTGAATTTTTCTTCCTCACGATGAGCAGATCATCTTTCCTCAGGAAGTGTTCCCAGGATGTAAGGCTTATCTTCGCTGTTATCACAGGATTTCTCTGCTCTTCTAATCGGAGTTCGTTATCTTGTTCGACCACATACATAACAATGTACTAGTGTATCTCCCGGAGTAGCCTTTGCGTTAAACACAAGGCCTTCCAAGGCTGGCGTATGGATTACATGACCTGTAACATTGTGAAAGTGCATTTGATTAATTTTTGCCTTGTGCATGCATAACGCCCTCATTAAATATAGAAACTGTGAGGAAATTAAGAAAGGCCAGCCTTTATTTAAGCTAATAAGGCCAATGAGAAACTAAGAAAGGAAATGCCAATAGCTATAATAACTTATATACAAATAAATTATATGTTAGAATTACTAGTAACTATTACAAATATTTAAGGCATTCTTAGGCAACAAGCCAGATGGAGGTTTGAAGAAACATCAACGACCCGAAGCATTCGTGGTCCTATCTTCAAACATCCCGAAACGCTTCCCAGAATGTTAGTCTTTCAGTATACTCCACTTGGGTAGAAGTCCGAGAACGTCTTGAATATACAAGATGAACTAGACCACCCGTAACAGTAATACGGCAATTTTTAGAAAAAGATCCATGTGTGTGTTTATTGTGCGTGTACGTGAGGATTTAAAATTTTAGTTATCTGTTTATGCTTTTGGACATATTTATCACCTTGTTTCATATCTGGCTATTGCCACTGTTTTTTACTTCTTGTATATATTTTTCTTGTTGGTAGTATTTTTATTTTTGAGTGAAATTTATTTCTGGCTATTGTCATGAATCATTTAAGGGCGCTGATGACCTAGAAGTTGAGCGCCCTTAAACCAAACCTAACCAAACTGCGTGTGTGTGTGAGTGTGTGTGTGTGTGTGTGTGTGTGTGTGTGTGTGTGTGTGTGTGTGTGTGTGTGTGTGTGTGTGTCACTGAGTCTTTGGGCAGCATAACTCGAAAACAAAAAGTCGGTTAAAAACCAAAGTTAGTATTGAAGTTCAAGGATACGACACGAATATTTTGAAAAAATTCCTCCACCCTAAACTACCGTTTACATGGAAACGTTTTATAAAATAATGTTCACTCGCTTACAGTGGTGGTAATCTTTGGGTTTGCATTACTTTTGGTTATTACATTAAACACACACACACACACACACACACACACACACACACACACACACACACACACACACACACACTTGGGGTCACTACTTCTTTATCAAGTAACTCCTCAAGTGCCCCCCCCCCCCCGGCGGGAGCTAACGAGGCTGAGTGCACCCCGTGCCAGACCTCCCAGCGGGGGAAAATCCCCACCAGTTTTATCCATGTTTACAAATTTGCTGAGAGCATTCGGTAGTGATGGCTGCCAAACAAATATTAAGCAACATAGGATCGTGAAACTTAAAATTTAAACTTTATAAGGTTGATAGTTTCTATTATTGTCATTTGTTTGAAACAACAACCGCTATCTATACGTCGCATCGGGTACTTCTGGGACAGCCCTCGTATTTGAGCCTTACTACCGTTTGGAATTTTGAAGTAACTTTCACTTATGGCTGAGTGATGACTTCAAGCTCTATTGAAGTTTAACATGTGCTTTAATTAGATAAATTTCTGTAAATACTGCTGTTATGTCACATTTTTCGAAATAAATTATATGTTATGAGTTATGGGTATTTGCCCTGGGTACTTCAAGTATGAAACAAATGCTCATTGTTGTTTATCTTTCTTTGCAGATGAAGGACTAGAAGATTACAGCGATAACAACTTGGAGAGACTGCTTCAGGATCCAGCTCAGAAGTGAGTAATATGGGAAAACGTGTGGTCAGTAGAAACGCTTCAGCTTGCTGCATCATTATCTATATCTGAGTCTTTCTTTTTCAATCCCTTTTATGTGTTTTATTTGCATGCTCTTAAACTCTTACACTAAAAGTTAGAAACTCTAGGATTTACAACACGGCATGAATTATATCTTGCACCATATCGTGGCTAAATATCAGAATTGCATACTACATACAATGTTAAACAAATAATATTTGGAATAAATTAGGGGACACAAATTTCCAAAAAAAGGTATAACCCTGGATAACATTTGTAATCCATTACATCCCAAAATATTACTTGATAAAACTTCATTGAAATATGAGAGAATGTAGTGATAGGTACTAACGATATATAACGTCCTAAACATCCCTAGATAATTCAATTTTAAAGCGATTTAAGTCTCATTCATTTAATTCTTTGGGCTCGAGGTCATTAAAAGTCTGTCATATTTGCAATAACAGATCAAAACTACTTAGACTTTGATATCCACGTTTAAGAAAACGTACTGACATCTGGTGACACATGAAGAAAAAACGCCCTCCATATTTCAAAGTTTTGGTAACATTGTATACACCCTGTGATCATCAGGAAGAATTTCAGTGGTGAAAGAATCATGGTCCTTGAAATTATCCTAAACAAACAAATGCATGACACGTACAGAAATGTAGATTACATAGATATACTTGCAGATGAAGATTATCTTCACAGTCCATTTCTGTTTTATTTTAGTGTTAGATCGCTAAATATTTCACTAAAAAACCCTTGCCTTTGAGAACAGTGCTAAAGGAATTTGTCACTTTTAGGCTGTCTTTTTAGAGTAATTGCTTTAAATCTGAAATTGCTTAAACCAAGACACAAGAAGACTCGAAATTATCTCCTACATTACTGTATTACGGAAACATCAGTTTAAACTCTGGTTCTCTAAACTTTTCTTTCTTCTCTATTCGTATTGTCAAAATATCTATCTTCTTCATATACTTTTAGTACTGGAAATAAATGTAATCTATGCATACACTATTATAAAATGTTCTGCCATTTTAAAAACCCTTTAGTAATTATTTCTCTCCTACTCTATTACTATTCCAAGTTATCACATATTCTGGTATTCCACAACAATATGTGGAGCAATGCCAACCATTTTCTTCTCGACAGCATTTTTAACTAAAAGCGTGTAATTGTTTAGCATCAACGTGTTTGTATTCAAGTACAAGAGAGAGTTAAGAGAGTTTGCCTTTTCAACGGTGAAAGAATTACCTGCCAAAGTCGATGGAGTAGCTTTTAAGACTATCGCACACAAACATTACACGCACGCATACACACAACCTTTCTGTCTTTGTAATATTATTACTTATTTCCTTATAGGTAGAATGGAAATAGGAGAATGCAGTAGGCTTAAGCGATAGTCAAATATTTTAAAAGCTAATCGCTATGTAATGACATTAAAAATTCCATTTTCTCTTTGCATGACCGGAAGACAAAATTTACCAATTCTTCAACAAATTATACTTACAAAATATTCACCTTCTATCTATTTCATGCTATTGGAGATTATTTTTGTAGATATTGTTTCATTGCATATTTCCTTGTGGGTACAATGAGAATAGAGAATACAGTAGGCTTAAACGCCATAGACAGGAACGTAGAAAAACACCACACGTACAATGTTTATTTTCTAAAATCAAATTTACGAAGCTTTAGATTGATGTAAATTGTTTGCCACAACATTCTGTCTCTCAATAGACTTTTGTTTTGTTTTCTATTAAAGGTCCAATGCCATGACAAAGGCGTGAGAGTAAAAAATAAAATGAACTATAAAAGGAAGCAATAAAAATAAGTAAGCAAATTTGTCCCTTTAACAGCTTTCAATACTGTAAAGGGAATTCCTTTGCAACAATTACTCGCTTGAAAATGTGCTCCACTGGATTAATTGCTATATACCACTGAAAAAAGGACACAATCATTCCACGCCCATCGGCAGCTGTTCCAAGTTTCAATCAGAAACAAGCGATTTCTGGGTCCTCTGAAATAATTTACTCAGTAATTGTGTGTTGTCACTTTAATTTCATCGAAGTAATTTCAACAATAAAGAGCATTTTAGCCAAGAGTTTCAACTCTTCCTTGTATAGGGCTTTGTGGGGATGTAGCTCATTGCTTAATACGGTTCTCTTATAAAGAGTGCCTAATTGGCTCTTGTCCCCATCCTACTTTAATAAAAATCATCGTGCCTTAGTGTGTGAGAAGCATAGTAACACAGTCCGTCTACTACAAAACTTGGCCGACAGGTGCACCTTCACTACATTTTCCTGCGCACGCGTGCTAATCGTCACACGTGCGTCAGTCTTACTTTTGTTTTATGCTGTTCTAGTCCAATTCACACGTGGATAACACTAGGGCTGTTTAGAAGTGTTTAGTAATAATGATTTCCCTATGTTTCAATTATCTTTTTCAACTTTGGATTATTTTCCACAATCTTTTTCACCCCGGAATTTTCACCCGAGACTCTTTACTTATATTATTACTATTATTATTACTATTACTATTACTATTACTATTACTATTACTATTACTATTACTATTACTATTACTATTACTATTACTATTACTATTACTATTACTATTACTATTACTATTACTATTACTATTACTATTACTATTACTATTACTATTACTATTACTATTACTATTACTATTACTATTACTATTACTATTACTATTACTATTACTATTACTATTACTATTACTACTACTACTACTATTACTACTACTACTACTACTACTACTACTACTACTACTACTACTACTACTACTACTACTACTATTACTACTACTACTACTATTACTACTATTACTATTACTACTATTACTATTACTACTATTACTATTATTACTATTACTATTACTATTACTATTACTATTACTATTATTACTATTACTATTACTATTACTATTACTATTACTATTACTATTACTATTACTATTACTATTACTATTATTATTACTATTATTATTATTATTATTATTATTATTATTATTATTATTATTGTACAGTAAAACCTTTAGCTGTTTTTATTCTTACAGCTTTATTGGTTCCCTCAAATCACTTTCGTCATTTCATCCTTACATAGTACAAGGCACACTCGAAAGATGGCACTCCTATTGTAATTCATGAAGTTTTTCTGAAGGAGCGCGAACGGCAATGTATCTACACTATCTATCAAAAGGTAACTGGGCACTGCTATAAAAACAGCCACCCTGTCAGGCATGCTCTGCACTAGTTTGTGTATGACTTTCACTGGGATGCGTCGCCATTCTTGTTGCAACATGTCAGTCTGGACTAGTCACTCTAGAAAACCAATTTCCACCGTTCCAGTGTCCAATTGCGATGGTCCAAACGCCACTTGAATCCCTGAGGGTTATTAGTCTTCGTGATATGCGGCTTAAGTGCTGTCGTTCTTCCGGAATATTCGACTTGGTGAATCTCTGTTCTCAATGTTCCGAAGGAAACAGACTCGTTTGTCACTGCTTGAAACTCCTGTCTGATGGTAGCCATCGCTTGTGTCCTGTTCTTTACAATTTCACGTTTTAGGGTTCTGCGATATCTGTTGTTCAACATTTTTGGTCGCCCTGAACATTCACCATTATCATAATGTCCATCGACCTTCCATTTACGTAGGGAAAATGTTGCTGTTGATTTAAGTCTATTTCATCAAAGTCTGATAGCTCAGCAATACGCACCATCTCGTTGTCAGCTCGCTGTACACTGCTCACTGTCTACTGCGACACAAAGGTCACAACAGTCAATAAAATTATTATTACCAACCAGGGTAATAGAAACAATTACTAGATGCAATAATATTAACCGGGCTTGTGGGCCGTGGTCTATTGGGTTCCTTCTTCTTCCCAAACGTTTCGTCTGCGACTACGGCAGACATCTTCAGTGGCGGCGAGGTCGAAGTTTCCTAGTGGAGATCTCAGCACCGACTGTGCTGGTCACCACCAGAGGTGCGGTATTTATGTCGGCGGCTGGAGGGGAAGTACAAGAGCAAACCAGAGTGCCCATTCAAAACTGTAAATTGTAAATAATGTAAATTTGAGCCTGTAAGCCGGGCCCCTTTGTACCGGCACCAGGCAAATGTCTTAGTTAATAAAATAAGTTGAAGTTGAAAAAAAAAAAAAAAACTACAGAGGAATAAGCTTTTAAAATTAAAAGAACATCAAAATGAGGTTTAAAAATCTGATGTGCTGCACTCACACGACTTTCTTTACTCTTGTACTAACCATTCTTGCAAAATATCATTCCTATATCTTCTTCGTGTTAGTTGAGATGAACATTTGTAGAAATTATCTTATTGTTTATCTTCTTGTAGGTGCGAGAAGGATATGGGAACACAGTAGGCTTTTGAGCCTACTTTTAAAGCTTTCAAATTTCGTTCTCTTTGCATGGTTAACATATGAAAAAAATGAATAACGACAAAAAGTATAAGTTCTCTTAACCTCACACAAATAACAAGACACATCCCCGAAATGGTTCACTGTACAAAAAGTCATTTGAACATAAATTATGTGTTTTTTCGCAAGATGTACATTTTGTATAGTTAGATTTGGTCTCTCTTACTATATAGCTGGAGAAAGTAAAAAAACATAGTAAATGATCTTTATCTTTACCTGTTGTCTAAATATGCAATTAGAGCTTTGGTCCTGGCTGTGTTAGCTGTATTTAACCGTAGTAGCATTGTTTTTGTGTGTTATGTGTATGTGGTAGATAGATGTTAGCTCAACCTTACCTCTACACCACTCTTCTTTCACAAACTTACGTGACACATTATACTATTCTAAATGTGTTGCTCAATTCTCAATAATGATAAGTTCTTCAAGTGTTGCGTTGCATAAAGTTAAACCTTTTTGTCATTCTGTTTGATAATGTTTTACGATAAACGACTACTGTTCAATAAACATAACGAGATTCACGCTTGAGTTATAAACTCATGCAGATCATATATTAATAAAGAAGTACAGGAGAATATCGGTTGTTATCCATTATAATGGAGGGACTGGGTTGACGGTTAACCAACAAGTCAGATAATCCATCTTACTAAGACAGGGTGAGCACAAAGACTTTCCCTGATTATGATTAGGTATATCGCCACGTGACACAGAGTTTCCATGGATACACTTCGACGTGTGCTCCACTTGTTGCCCGTAGAACGTCTAAACGACACTCGATCATATTCCACGTTTCCCGGCATCTCTTCCGTCACTATATCGACAGCATGTCGTATTCGCACCTAAAGGGTGTTCATATATGAACTGGTAAACTAAACATGATTTTAACGTACTCCAACCAAAAGGGTGCGGCAAGAATGATTATGTCCGGTCACTCAGTGCAAATCTATCACTTCCTGTCTTGTCACCAACATTTCCAGCCTCTAAATTTTGCATACCATCCTCTGATGCTCTTCACATCTGATGGATCTCGACCTCTTGTCTTTCTTGTCTTGTGCGAGTTCCGGCATATCTGACTTACTGCGCGTCGGACCCCGGAGGAAGGATGATATGAGAGTACCTTAAAGGCGGCCAGAACACGTCACAGGCACAACTAATACTGGGTCCTTAATAGTTGCAAACAGTTCTGCAGCCCGACGGAATTCCAGGTCGCTACAGAGAGCGCGCTACCAGCCTGGCGGGCAGTCAGTCAACCACAGCGCCTCCCCTCAGCCGAGCACCATATTTTCAGAGCGCAAGCTTCATCGCAGTGCATCCTACCGGCGATCGGACAGAGAGAGAATGAAGTGAAAGGCAGTTATTTGGAGCACGCAAGATAAATATCCTTCCTATCATTCGTCTGAGTGACCTGGAATAAAACCCGACTAAAACCCAAGATCAGGAACGTCGGCCGTGGGGGTCGAACCTGTTCCATAAAACCAGTAAAAGATCGGTTCATATTCTTAGAACGGGGCTGTTTCTTATTTGACACCTAGAAAATGGGGAGGCTGGAGGTTTTGTCCCCAGTATCATCAACTTTTTTAGTGGTCATTAACAACACCCTAAATTGCATCACAACTCTGTGGAAGCCCACTTCTTTGTCAATTATGCTGTATCCTCCAAAGGCAATCTCCTCTTCACAAGCGGCGATCTTCAGAGTTGCATAACACACATAAGCACTTGGGCACGTTCCAATTGTATTTGTTCCACTAGGCCACTATTCCAATGGATCTGCCATGACATTGCTACAGCAATGTCTTTCCTGGTTTTCTGTGGGAGGCCGATTAATTATCCATTTGGCTCATATGCCCTCCTGCGTTCCTTGTGGGTGTTCTTGTCAGTGCAATATGCGTTTTCGAGTTCTATTTATCATGCATCTTCTACTTCCACCTGTGTTTTAATAAAACCACTTCTTATATTATATAGTCAAATACTCTCCTACTTATATTTGGGTACTCTCCAAGTTATTTTTTCATATATCATTCAAAGTCAAACACTTTTGTATTCTAATGTGTCCCACACATATAACAACACTCCCGAGGATTATTTTCAGCGTATGAATTGGTTATTTTTGCCATTTCTGTATTCCATAGAATGCCATTCAAGGATCTTGCTACATTTCTAGCCTCCATGATTCTCCAATCCATTTTGGATGCCTTTCAAACGGAACCTCGAAGCAATGTCACAACATTCAGTCGCTTTTCCTGTCCTCTAAACGTGCAATTAGAGCTTCAAATGTCTATGTTAGCTTTATTATAACATAGATTGAATGCATTAAACACAATAACTGCTAATTGTACTCAAAAACCTCACGTTTGTCCGTTTGTGGCTTATGACACAATCAAAAGAAGCAAGCAAAGAGCTGAAATTAGAACATAAGACACTCTTATCACATCAGCAAACCACAAACGGTCCCTAACTCTTGTAATCGCAATGTAAATACTATAACAGAATACTTCTCGAAGTATTTTTAATTTACACAGTTGTGTAAATTGTGAAAAGCTCACTCAACAAAGAATTGTTTTTTCTTCCGGAAGCAAAGAGTAATAAAGCGCTCACATCCCTTTATCAAAATAAACAAGTACCAAGGTTCATATTCAAGTTTAATCATCCACGTCCATTCTTTATTTGCTTTAAACATTTTGTGTAATCCAAAGCTTTAGTCACTCTGTTGTTAGTTGTGACGTCGTCGAGTGTGCGTGTTAATGTGCTGTCTTAGGTGTGTGTCTAAATGTGCAAATGTATTTGTGTTTCGTGCTAGTGTTGTCTCTGTGCAAAATTAAGATATTACGTTTCAATAGTAACATTATTTACTAAAGCATAACAAGAACAGCAATATCATACATTGCAAAAGTATTAACAAATCAAACTTAATTTTTCACTTACTGAACTCAAGTCGTTATTAAAAGTAACTTTGGCAGTGATATTAAGATAAGGCAAATTATTCTAGTGTTAGTTCACAAATGGAGCGTGGATTCTCAGAAGGAAATATTATTTTATGTAACAACTGGAAAATTGTAGCTTAAACATTTCTTTTACCTTGTTTAAAATATTTCACTGTTAAAATATCTCTTTAACCGGTTATCTTCGTAGCTATTATAAAAATTGTCAAACTGTTATTGTTAGACAAACTATGCGCACTACCTTGTCAACGTTGTTCTCATAAGATTAATAAATTGTTAAATAAACAAGGTACCATATATGAAATTTTAACTAGACAATAATAGAATACGCAGGGCATATTTAACCAATTTAAATGCTGCTGAGAAATCCGAGTAAGCTAATTTTAACATCAGGAAATTGCTATCTTCCACAGAACAACTACTACGCCAATGGAAAACTGAGTAATAGATGCTCGTAGTACTAACAACAGAACATCGCTCTATCTGAGGCATACACAGAGTAACTACCTGAATTGCTATCCCTACTTTTATTTTCCTCCGCAACACTCATAAAGCGCTGTTGTTGGAGATTTCTCATTTACAGGTTGGGATGTACAGAAATATGCACTATATTTCACTTTGCATGAAACAGATATACAAGAGTGCATGTTTATAATGAGTAATAAAGAGGTTAAGTTCCCTATTTTGATGTGTAATAGTTATTTGAATGATGTTAAGAGAATGAATAATACCTATATAGGACGATCCATTTGCCTAGGGATAAAATCAAATTTTAACACTGGAATATGGGACCTTACAGAAGCACTACAACAAAAGCAGCGGCTATCTTCCCTCGTGCTGTTGGTAAATCGTCTTATGTTCTACAAATACGAGGGATGATCAGAAAGTAAGGTTACAAGGCCCATATTCCTTGAGCTTCGTCCGTTATAGACAAATCAGCAGTGTGCAGTAATTCTAATGCAAGTATTGACTCCGCAAGTTGGTAACTGTGAAGAGTTTCAGGCACCTGCCACCTATAGCGCTAGTAGTACATAAACACAAATGACAACTCATTTGGAAAACTGATCTCTCAGTTATTCAATTTATGTGGCCAGATCATGCAACCGTGGCTGAAATTCACCGGCAGCTGGTAGAGATTTATGGAGATATTGTAATATCTGGTCACATATCGGAGAATTATGTCGAAAGCTTGCGGCCGGTAGAGAAAACGTGCATCACACTATTGAAGCAGTTTTATTGCGACGTCATCAACCACCCTGCCTAGAGCCTGGACCAACTGTCTGTTTGGCCGTATTGGTTGTGTGAAGTAAAATGTAAACGTTTCAATTCACGCTTTGTAACCTAGTTTCTGATCACCCTTGTAATAACTAAAGTCATTAAATATTTGCTTTATATTCCTACAAAATCAATATAAGAATGGTATCTGAAAATGCAGTTGTTTCCCACCGTAGTTTCATTCTATTCCATAGCGCTGAACTCTAAGGGCACATATGACACGTTCTTTATGTTGGGGCGGCAAGAAATGAAATGAAAGGACTACGGCCCACTTGGGAGGAACATAGTGTCAATAGGAGACCACAAGAGAGACTCCCAATCATAGAATAACAGCAGCTATAGATGGCGCTGAAGGGGATTATCAAGGAGCTATATAACTCTTGACTTCTGCTCATTCATCTTTGAATTCTTCCTTTCAGATCTCGTACCTTTATGTATCACAAATCGGTTTATGATCTGCAGTGTGGTTTCTCTACTTTCTCCTGCACTAAATGGGATAGCAAGAAAACATTTACTGCTGGTGCTAACATTTAACATGTTAAAAGTAACTTGTTTCACACTTGAGACAAATACAGGTGTAAGTTAATGCCTTATAATGCGATATATTAACCAGGGATTCTACATTATGAGTCTAACAAACACGTCCAATATAATTATTGTCAATAAAAAACCGTTCCACCGAAAAAAAATGTGTCAAATATTTGGAGCCATCAAACTTCTTAGCGAATCGATATAAATGGTTTATGATTTCGCTAACTATCGCACATACATTGTGCGAATAATGCTTTAATGTCTTTTTATTTCAATTTCGGTGAGTTCAGTCACAATTTAAGGTTAACATGGCGTCAAATCTCTCTTAGAAATTTTACTTTCCACGACGTTTTAACACTAAATTGTGCCTAAATTCATTCGAATTAAGATAAAAATGTTTGCGTGACAACTAGTGAAATAATAGACCATTTATATCCATTCGTCAAGAAGCTAGACACCTCCAATATTTGACACAAATTATTTTCTACATAACTGTTCTTTATTGACAATAATTCTATTGGACGTAATTGTTACACTGACCATGTGGAATCCCTGGTTAACGTATGAGCGAAGTACTACCTTCCACCTGGCATAAAGTTAATACAATTATTTACTTAAATTTTTGTGGCTCGTTTTTGAACGTGGGTAAAAATATATGGTGATTTATTGATGTACTTTCAACAAACATTAGAAATTACGCAACATATAGTTCATCCTTAATATAATTAATGCATTTTGCTGTTTAAATGCTCGAGGTAGATATAGTATGCCTTTTGATACAGCCTATTTATCAATGCAGCATGGGGAATGTTTTCTTACATTTAAAGAAACGGTACTACCAATAAACGCATGATTAAAGCTTGATGAAATTATCACTGCATTTTGAAGGTCCCTTTATTTCTACACTGCATGATTTTCTTTAAATCCTGTTATCTCTTTCCGACAATCGACGCTCCATTCTTAGGACTATTTTTTCCACTTTTTTTGAGAAAACATCTAATTTCTTTGCAGACGATCTTCTTTAATTTACCTTTTCAGACGAGCCTGTATTCGCCGTGGTGGCAACTGTGACCACAGACCCAAGGACTGCTGCTACAACAGCTCATGTCGCTGCAATCTGTGGGGTTCAAACTGCCGCTGCCAGCGCATGGGTCTCTTCCAGAAGTGGGGCAAATAAAAGGGAGATCCGCCGCCGCCGATCTCCATCCATCCCACTGCGCCTGCACTGAAGACGGACGCACTTTCAACAATCGACACACTGAACCTGGCCGCAGTGGATGGACAGCGAATCTTCAACTCTCAATAACTGACGTAACATCGGTGCGATAAATAAGATACTGATGTGCAAACTGATACAATAAATATATTTTGCCGAGATTAATTAAATAAATGAACTGTAATATATATGGATATATTTTTAACTTTTTTCGTTTAGTGTGTATGGTCCATAATATAAGTAAGAAAAGCATAAAGTAAATGAATTTTTAACAGTAAATACAATGTTTGGAGAAATTTTCATGAATAGAGGCCTAAATGTGTTACCATGGTCTGAGACCACCATAAAGGAAGACTTAGACATTGTAACATATTTTTAGAAATAAAATTACCTTTTTTTCTGGTAGTCTCAATAAATATATATCTTATCTATTTACAATTCCAACATCCTTACTTGAAACAAATTTCAATCTTTAAATCAATTAGTAAAATTTAAAGGGCTATATTATAAATTATTAATGCCAATGTGCCATATGATATTCACGAATTTAAATAAATCCAAAAAGCTTACTATGATCCTATTGCAATTGTCAAATTGAGGAATTTATTAAAGAATTAAAATTTATTTGGAAATCAACATCTATTTACTGTTTTGGTATATGTGAAAACAATGTTAGATATTAGACGATGTCGTCAGTAAAGATGTGTTTTATTTTTTTAATATAGACACAATATGAATTAAACAGTATTATTCCTAATTACAAAGAAATATTAAGATTTTATCGATTGTGTAGCTTCCATTTGAATCTACATGTATTATTAATATTACTTTGTCTCTTAAGGCAGTCCTAACAACACTCAAAGTCTTGCAGTATTTAATATTTTAAACAAATAGTTGATTGAAAATTTAATGTATCAAAGCAACATATTAGAAATTATTCAAGTTAAGATGTGTTACCTCATCTCGCACTCTAGGTTTCAGTTTACAAATGAATGGCTAAAAATCTTTGTTTTCTGATCGGGAATCTTCCAGCCGCGTTCACCAATCAGACAACACAAAGATGTACAGTATCACAGCAAACATGTGGACTATAACTTAGTAATGTGAGATGATCATATTCTGAGAATTGAATAATCGTGTCAACATTTCACTTGTTATGTCGTAACCTAAGTCTCATAGACTTTTCTGTAATACAAATAAAGTGCATCTGTGTTGGTAAAAGCACCTCATTAGTTTTCATTTTAAACATTATTGTTTTGTTTGAAGAAACCTTTCCCAAACACTCCTGTAAAGACTGATGAGATAAATAAATCATATTATTGACAATATTCAAATGTTTCTCCTGTCTTACCTTCCTACATTGTTGTGTTAACACGTCTGAAAGTGTGTCCTGCATTGGAAGACAAACTGACTTGAACTGTTCATCTCTGGCTTTGAGATAAATGAACAATAACCTATATGTTACCTATGCCACATACAAAATTTAATGGCGGCTGATAGCTGCCCACTGTTATTCACTTTCTCGTTGTGCAAATAAATTTTGTGGGCACAACTGACGTTTGTATGTATCACTGGTTCTTCAAGTGATTTCACAGCATCTATAACTATACACCAGCGCAAGATTTAGCAAGCTTATGATTGGAGTTTATGATGATTTTTTATTCCAACCGCCATTAAATTTTGTGTCTGTTATAAAAGGAAAGTCAAACAGTTACTTCTTATTTACTTTACAACACTGTCTGCAATGGTGTTCAAGATTTTAAGTCTCTAGTAGTTTTAACACTATTTTGCGGTGAAACATTTTTTCGGCTCCCCCTGTGTGGTGGTCACAAAATTATTGTACATGCATATATTAGATAAAATTTCTTGGTGTAGTTGTGGTGAAAATGGGCTTTGATTTAACGGAAGAAAAATATACTAATTCAGGAATTACAAGCATTTTCAATTAACTTTCTAATTAATGTCTCAGTTTTGCTCCACAAATTTTAACTTGTCAATCATATATAGTTAATATTGTCAAGTATTATTCAAAGATCTGCGCTGCTAAAAGCAATACAATTAAAACAATTACAAAAATATTAAGATAAAAAGTTTGAAAATTGGCAGAACACATGCGGTGCACTACCGTTTCTTCGTTTTGCTTATTAGAAATCAGAATTTTCGCTTTTTTAATTTGTCTGCTGTATTTTTTTAAAGAAAAGAGGCGAATTTTTTCTGATGTCAATGTATTTAGTAGTATAACTTTATTGCTAGCTTCTCATTACCGGTTTCCTACAAGATCTGCTTTTATAGGGTGTCCCAAAATTAGACCAACAAACTTTGGGGACTGATAGATAACATTATTTTAAACACTTTTTGTTGAGGAAAGCTTTTTGATGTGGTACTTAGTTTAAGCACTAGACGAGTTAACATAATAGATTACTGCCTCCCACCCAGTTTAGGTATTTACGGCAAAATCAACATTGTAAATTAGTATTGCATCTATCTTAGTAAGGGACACTATCTTAATCCAAGAAACAAACACAACACTCATAAACAAAACACAAACATCTCATTGCTTACAATTAATCACAGCTTTACTATTCAAAGTAAATGTTGGAACGCACGCCCATTGCGATTAACATAAAGAGTGCATCGATATTCTGCCGTACTTCGCAAATATATCAGCCATTTCTCTGGTTCAAAAGTTTGTCGGTCTAATTTTGAATAGTAAGTTGCTGAAGTTTGTCGGTTTAATTTTGGGATATCTGTATACTCCTGGAGCGAATTGAACTTAAACGTTGAACTACTTCAGTGAGATGAAATGTTAAAAATGAAAGCTACAGACGCTCACAGCTTAGTTACAGAATTAGAACTATGTTTCCAGTAGGAAGTTGAGAATATCTAGGATCAGTAAACTGGACTATGACATAACATCTCTTATATAAGGTAAGATTCCACAAGGTAGCAGATACGAAGAAGACAGCAATAAGATGCAGAGGAAAGGGAAAGAAGACCGATCGACTGTGTTTTACTAACAGACCTTCATTAGATTCACTGATTCCGAAATTTAAAAGGAGAAAGTGGAGCTGTTTAGCACTAAGGTCAACTTATGTCTAATTTGCCCGATATCGACATATTGAACTAATTCAGTTCAACCCTATTGATAGTAGCCTTCGCGGAAAACAAATATTCTAGCATCTCCTTATTCCGTTCCCTGTAGAATCGCAAGTGTTCTGGAATGTTGACATTGGGCAAAATATTGGGTGATCAGAAACTAAGGTTCCAAAGCCTGCATTGAAACGTTTATATTTTAGTTCATAATGCAGCAGCTGATAGGATATACATTAGGTTAATTTTCGACACTATCCATATTAGTTGAAGCACTTCGTCGGGTGAGTTTGAATATTTCTGACCTTGCGTGTTAAATCACGTCGCGAAAAGTTTCACCTCCTTGTCTGAAGAAAATAGTTGGCACTCAATAATTCTATAATTTCTCCACTCTTAGGTTCCAACTTGATGTAAACACATGCCGTCAGTTAAACCACTATATGTGTGAAACCAAAACACACCACAAAATATAGTTCCTTAAATATTGGCGTCTATCTGCAAGTTTTCAAGATATATGATAATCAGTTTTAAGCTTTTCATTAATATAAAATAGTAAATAATATTATTAAGAATAGTGTCCACGTGGCGTTTGTTTGTATTCGTCGCAGTTGGTACAAACACGAGATTATCGCGGAGGGATACAAGGTGCGGATCTAAGGCCGGATGTTCCTTCAAGTGAAGAAAAAGTTTTGCCCTATACTAATGAGACACTACAATCTCTTCATAAATCTGTACCAGCTACTGGTAAATTTCAGCTACACTTACATGTTTTATCCACAGAAATCGAATAAGTGGATTCTTTTGCGAGGCCAGTTTTCTAAACGAGTGGCTATTTGTGTTTGCCTGCAACTAGCGCTGTAGGTGGTAGGTGGCTGAAAATTTGCACTTTTGCCTATGGTATGTATTAGAATCACTAATTGCCCTATAATGGGTGAAACCCAGTTATAACCTTAGTTTCTGATTATAACTGCTAAACACGCCAATTTCGCTTTTATCTTTTAGGGCCACAAGCTGTTCTCTTATCAATAAACTTTGCATTTTCTCTTGCCCCACTGAGTGATTCTTTGAATCTTTCTCCTTCCCCACCATGCTTCCCCCCCCCCTCTCTCTCTCTCTAATGGAATCAAAAGAGTCACATATTTCCTATCTGCATTAAAATTATGCACACATGAAATATTCCTGGACTGGATATTCTCACTTTAATACACTAATAAAGCACAATGAATGGCGTACACAGTTTTCTTTGCAACAATCAAATACATATTAGCTAACAAGGCTCTTGTTTCCTAAAGCCAACAAGGACCACTTTGCTAATGAACTTCCGCCTTTATTTGCACCACGTGGAAGTAGATGGAAAATGTAAATCAGCGCTTCAGATGGCTCTTAGAGAAGATCAAAGTGGCTTTCGCCGACATAATTTAACAGCTGATCCTTTCATCACATTGCAAATATAACATCATAAATGCTTTTAGAGCTTCACAGTATGTTCTGATGGTGATGATAGGAAAGATGATACAGTTCTCTTTACGTCGGTCTGGGTGGCTCAGTTGGTTAGACGCTGACTTACTGATCCCAAGGTCGCGGGTTCAAACCCGGCCTAGGCCGATGGTTTTTAAGTGTGCTTAAAAACAACAGCTCCTTGTCAGTAGATTTACTGGCATGTAAAAGAACTCCTGCGGGACAAAATTCCGGCACACCGGCGACGCTGATGTGATCCTGGCAATTGACAGCGTCGTTAAACAACAAAATAATTTTTTTAATTCGGTTCTCTCTACACAACAAACTTAACTAATAAACATAAAGATAACTTTATTTATCTTTGTTATTCGAACAATAGCCGCTGAAATTAAAATAAATAAGCTAAAAATGTAAATGTTAAACTAATTACATGTTGTACATTTACGATCTGTCAAGGTGAAACATGCAAAAACATATTTTCAGTGGTCTCATCTTCAACTCAAAATTACTTTGTTTTGCGTGGATAACACCAGGAAATTATCTATTTGTTTGTTGACCATAGCAGCATTTGTTGTATGAAACAGTTGATAGCTTGTATAGCTTATTTGTTTCTGTGAAAAGGTGTCTGACTTTTTTTTAACATTTACATTTATCTGTAACCGATAAGATCAGGGATTTCTGAAATGCACTTTATAACAAAACTCTTTGCGATGCAAACATAAGAAGAAACGTGCTTTCCTTAAATCGAAACTTTGTCCAAAAACACAGCATTCGAGCTAAATCCAATGGAATCGTATCGAAACAAACCCGAATAGAAAATGGGAAAGCTTAAGAACCTTTTCTCCGTGTGACACTCTTTCTTTTGGCCATCAACCTCACTAACATTTCCGGTAGCACCTATAAAATGCTGTCTTTATGTGATGACCTTAATATATGATCCGCAATGGCACTCGCGATTGCAGCCCCTGCAAGTTCAGAGGAGGAAGGTCGACGTAGCAAACTCATGGAACTACCCCCTCCCTCAGAATGTACCAGTCAAGCCACTGAACACTGCATCACGTGCGTACTGTTCGTTACTACAACAAAAAGTATAATGGCAGTTTCTAAACCACTAAAGAACTCAAGCGAACGTGCAAGGAAGAAGGAAGAATGGGAAGAATAATTTTCCTTTACCATCACGGGCAAAACGTCAATAATTAATAATAATAATAATAATAATAATGTAAATAATAATAATAATAATGTAAATAATAATAATAATAATAATAATAATGTAAATAATAATAATAATAATAATAATAATAATAATAATAATAATAATAATAATAATAATGTAAATAATATATATATATATATATATATATATATATATATATATATAGTGAATAGTTTTTTCCTAAGAGTAGTGAAATCAAATTAAAGATCTGTGAATCCTAATGAATAATTTTCTTCGCAATTAAAACATCTGATATTTGTATAGATCTTGCTAGTTTATGAAAATAAATTCAAACACCATAACCTACACATTTTACTATAGGTATTTACAGTGCTGCAATGCATATCAAAGCATATCTACTTAAACACACTCTGATTCCACCTGCTGTTGTGGGGTACAGAATTCCTAATGACATAATATTCCTATTTTGGGTACCTCGGCATCAATATATACTTCCCGGTTAAGAATATTCTGTAAATGCTACAAGAACTTATAAAATAGACAAAAACTACTAACCTTAATTTTCCTTCCCTAGAACGAAATGTATAGGATCAGAATTCTTGCAAAGAAATATGAACCTCCTTAGGTAAGACAAACCCAACTTTTATACCACAGTTAAAATACTAAAATTAACTCTTGAATTTTTATGAGTACTCCTTCAAAGCATTATGACAAATGGCTGCATAGAACGGCTTGAAACAATGAAACTTTCGGCAGCGTAAAGCCGCAATGCGACTTTTATTATACTACTGAATGTCCATACAGCTTTGTTCCCTGTTAGCTAGATTATACAGCTTCTATGTGTGATTTTGATACACAGCTCCTAAAATACTGAATACTATTGTAGTCTTCTGTACCGATATTCCCCTCCAAGCAATCGTCACAAACCCAAACTTAAGTCATCAAATGGAAATAAATGAAGGACAGTTAAGTATATTGTGTAGCTTTCAGGCTTATCACAAATGTTGCATCAAAACCATCTAAAATACATAGCTATGTATCCTCAATCAGGTTAATATAGACCCCTTTCTATACCAGCATCTGCCTGTAGTTAAATTTACTTCAAAATCCCTCTTACATATTCTCGGTGTATTGTTGGTACGACTGCAACGCCTAGTTCTTGATAGAAACTTTATACTGCTGCAAAGCCGAGCAGATTTTCCTGGGTAACCAGGCAAATGCTATAATTATAGGAAGGATAAATACATCCTCCGAATTCCCCGTCCATTTCATTTCACTTTCTTTTTAATCCGGTCTTTCATGTTCGCAAGCTTTGGTGATGGGCGAGTTTGGCGCTGTTGTGTGGGACTTTGCCAACAGCAACTGCTGTTCTCGCCTGAACTTCTAGGGTGGACCGCTGTCGAAGCACATGAGCCTAGTGGCTAGTTGGTGCGCCCTGGTGTCGAGACGAAGAATCTCCACTATATACAGGGTGGAAGGGAAGTAATTACATTCCTTTTAATGTGTGCTTCATAGAAGCATTACAAACATTAAAGTCGAATGGCAATTTCTTCCTTGATCAGTCAATTTCGAAAAAATAAGTAGCTTCATATTGAATGCGTAATTCCACAAGAATGTACGAAGATAACAGTTTGTTACTTGTAAGATGCGTGGAGTAACTTATTTCTGACATAGCTTCGGTAGTAGTTATGTGACGTCACACAGGGTTACGAAATATTAATCACTCAAAAGACGTGAAGGAATATTCTAGCTCTTTCAGACGTGCAGTAAGTCGACAACGCTGCGTTGAGGTTGGTCAGGGAATAGATCCGGTTTGTGGATGTAAACGAGTCGTGCGCTTTAGCTTTCGTGTAATGTTTTGCGAGCTAACGCTTGTGATTGGCCTACGCTCGCACAGTAAATTCGGAAGGACATGCCAGCGTATAAGTTTTTGTTTTGAAGAGCATCGTTACGGTGTTTATGTACTGAGCTAGGGAAAGTGTCACCCACATAATCTGCAGTGTTGCCAGCTTGTTTTCGACAAATCTAAAATATCTCCGTAGGAAATGGTCACAGACAAAAACGTAAGATACAAAATGTGTTCCAAATACCGAGATCTATCACTGGTTTAAATTAATGTAATGACTTCCCTTCCCCTCGATATAAAATCGCTTTGACAGCTTGGTCCTATCGCGACTAGGGTAAATTATTTGCTCTCAATAAACACTCGCAGAGTACAGAAGCTAAATTTGTATTATTTCTGACACCACGAGTGTGCTAAAGCTTACCCAAATCAATAATCCCAATCGATCCAGGATGTTCTTCCTCTGTATAACAAAATCAGCATTCACCTAGTATCAGTCCCATCATTTTTTGGAGTGAAAGGAATTGAGAAAGCAGACGAGGCTGCCAAAGAAGGTCTCCGACATTCTCCTGGCTTCACAACACAGATAGGTATAGTGTACTGTTTATCAACGGATGCATTACTGAAAAGTGAAAGGGAAAAATAAAGTCCATGATGTTCTAAGTATCTAAAAACCAATCTGGTCATTCGGACGAAGAAACCAAGATTGGACGCTATAAACTAAGTCATTCCTTGGTGATCTACCCATGCTCTGTAAGAGGCATGGGCACTAGAGGAGAGGTAGCGATTGAACTTGCCTTACCCACCCCACATTCTCTTGCTGAGTGACAAAGATTGTTTGCATACAATGCATGCAGTGGTGGGTTCGTTCCACCTGCGCGGTAGCAATAATTTCTACGCTGTTATTAACTATTTTGTTTATATTAAACATATTTTGCATAGAATTATTATTACGATGGGTAGACAAATTACATAATGTTGTTCCTTTATCTTATGCACGTAATATCCTTACGCTGTCTTATGATTAACATACTAAATTATCTTTCACGATAAATAAAGCTGTAAAGTTGCATAAAATGTTATAAAACTATTTCATTAACATAGCAAGTTCTTTGCTTTTAAACATAATATTGTGTTCAAACTTCGAAAAACGAAATGCAATAGGTTTGATATTGTAACGCTTTATATTTGCAAACTGAAATCTGCATATTAAATAGCAAAGTTTCCTGTTATAACTTATAACATATTCCCTTTTCCACTCTTCATGAAACAGCCATACTCGCTTCTGAATGAGGCATGTTGGAACTGAAAAGCAGTGAAGAGGAAGGATGGCCGGTGGAGTGAGGCAAGAACCTGTTTCAGTGGAGTGGCCCTGGTGAGCCGATTGCTATGTAACATCGGCAAGATACTGCCTATCTACTGCAGTTTTTACACTAAATGGACAACAAACTCGAATTACCGGGTAGCTCAGTTGTCTAGATGCTGGCCTGTTGATCCCAAGGTCGCGGTTCAAACGCGCTTAAAACCGACGGATCTATATCAGTAGATTTACTGGCATGTTAAAGAACTAGTGCGGGACAAATTCTGGCACACCAGCGGCGCTCATATAATGCTTATTATTGACAGCGTCGTTGACAAAATACATATAAAAAAACCTGGTATGGTTATAAACACACTGAACTATTTGCACTAGACTCCGCAACACAACAGTTCGATGCTAGGCGAAGACCTATCACCTGGCCGTACCTCCGCCTACAACGGGCTTCATGACTGGGGTGCAGTACTCGAGGCTGGAACATGGTTAGCTCCTGTGAATGTGTTATTCGCACCGCGGAGTACCTAATTTTCCCTCAAGTAGCTCTTCAGTTAGCCCTCCAGGGATCTCACAAGGCTGAGTATGACCTCGTCGATCATATTGGTTTTTTTCTAGGTCAGCGCTAGAGAACCTTTAAGACGGGCTGCTGTGCTCTATAGAACAATTCAGCTTTCAAGGCACGGGTATAATTGCCGATATTGATTTCTTGACTGATATAACAGAACAAATTACGACGTGAATCTTTTATTTCTGCATTCCCAATGCCACAGTATTCAACTACGTCAGAACAAAGGTCATTGACCCTAAGCATAGAGGATAAAGGTGTACGTTAAATTAGTCTTCTTGTGTACCGGATCTAACACCTTTTATGTTAGTATAACTAATTTTTATATTGACACAATTAAACTAAGTCCGGAATTTAAATAACTTACGAAGTTTTAAGTCTTTTTTCTTTTTGGAATGAAGGGATAAAATATGCTTTTTACACACTTACTCTAGCCCAGTTGAGCGTGTGAGACTGGCCGCCTGGTGGCCCTGTTTCACACACATTAGCTTGCCAAGTGCCGCAAAACACCCCAGTTAGTGTGCGAAAGGTGAGAAGCTGGAATACATTGCATGTGAGCGCGTCGAAGTTACCCTGGATTGCACATGGCAAATGGTAAGTCGTCAAAGGATATGAAACACTAGTTTTGAGTCATTTACAGAATCGTGATGTCGTACTACGGTATCTCAGATGGTTAGAGCACCGGCACGTGGTTCTAGTCCAGCTTGACATTGCATCTTTTGGTTTGATGCTAAATTTTCAATACTTGTGCTTATTTAATGCTGACAACAAGGGTCACACCAGCATCACTGGTTTACAGGAGTAAATCTACTGAGGGACTCGCGTTTATATACATGTAATTTCCGTGTCGGAACAGAACAGTCAATGCTTCTTAAAACACTTATCCTTGTTAATTGTTAGACTGTAAATAAAGTAAATTTACGTTTAAGTTCTCAGCAGGTGAATTTTAAAAGTATAGAGCGATTTTGCCACTTAAAATTTTGAAGAAATCTCTAAATATTTACCTACCAAACGTTTGCTTCCTAAATAAACAGCTAAAAGTGTGTACAAAGGGCTGTATTTTTAAACGAACGGAGTTTGTACAACTTCGCCTCTGAACTAAAAACACCAAGTGGCTGGAAGACCTTAAAGTTCGCTTTATAAAAGCAGCAAAAGTTCATTTCTACTTTTTCTACTGGTAAGTAGGGGAAGTGTTGTATTCCACCCAAAAATTGGATGTCGAGATTTCACCGAAAATATGTTTTGTGACCCCCTGAATCAAAAAAAAAAGTTTTAAAAAAATATCGTGTGTCTGTGTCAGTCTGTGGACAGGTAACTCAAAAACCAAAAGTCGGTTAAAAACCAAAGTTGGTATTTAAATTTAATATCTTTCAAGGATGCGATGCGAAGATTTTGAAGAAAATAGCCGTACCCTAAACTACACTTTACATGGAAAATGTTTGGAAAATTATTTTATTTAAAATGGCGTAACGATTTGGATTAAAATGTTATGTGTTTGAGATATTTTTATGATAAATGAAATGTATATTGTGAATTTTCTGGCTGTAGCCCCTGTAGTCGTATTTACTCTGGACGACTTTTGTATAACTGGTAAACCGTTAGAGATAGACCAAGTCATACTATACAAAAAATGTAGATCTTGCTAAAATACACAATTTATGTCTCAATAATTTTCTTGTAGGGTGAACCATTTCGCAGATATTCCTTGTTACATGTGTGAGTTTCGGAAAACTTAAAACTTTAATGAATTGGAACATCGTTGTTCATTTTTTTATATAAGTGTGCAATGAGAACGGAATCTCAAAGCTTTAAAACATATGAGGATCGCTCAAAACCTACTGTATTCTAATGTTCCCCTTGTACCTACAAGGAAATAAGCAATAGGATTTGTACAAATGTTTATCTGAACTAACACGAAGAAGATATAGAAATAAGAGCTTGTTAGAATGGTTAGTACAAGAGTAGAGAAAGTTATGTGAGTGCAACACATCAGATTCCTGATTCATAAATTTCCGCAGTGGAACCCTGCCGACCTAGGCACACACCAAATGTCTTACTGAAGTTTTCATCCATTTTTTGATGTAGAAATCAAGTAAATGCTTGGAATGAAGGCACCTAAGAGACAGTTCTATAATGTGATAACATATTACGAGTACACTAAATACATTAATGATTTTAAATTAAACATTGTTGAACTTGAGAAAGAGTAATCATCTTATTCATAATATTTTCTTATAATAAGGTGGTACGATAAAACATAAGTGTGACTACAAGGTGATTTTTCACTGGTCATGAAATTACCAAGCCTAGAAATGCAAACAGAATGAAATATTTCGTTCCAGGACAAATTACACACAGTCTAACGACTTGGTATGGTGGTTAATGGCTTCCGCGGAGCTGGAGGAATAAATGAGAGTGGCTAAGTAATATATTTCATATGAAGCTATAAAAGATATTTACAATTAAACACCAACTTTGCAATTAGAATTACAAATGGGCATTACATTCATAGCAAAAGTAAAGAAGGCAACGTAAGGGAGGAACATTACCACTAATGTTGCTTAACATATGGTGCTTATTAAAAGTTCAACATATTTTCTGCTTCAGCTAAATGGAAATGTTGTTCAAAAAAACGTTCTAACTTCTAACACGCCAAATACGAAAGGGTAAATGCATTTAAATCGGTTGGATATGTCAAAAATGTTACAACCAGCCTCTGTATTGTTGGACAATAATGAGGTAAGTTGGCAATAATGGACCTTAAAGCTATCAAAATGTGCGTAAGTGCAACTTTAACCCTAGCGTTACCAAGGTAGATCTGAATGTCTTTCATTGAAAAGGGTATACATCACCTTTAAGTTTTGTATTACAATATCGAATCTCATTAAAACCTCAATTATCTCACCTACGCTTAAAATCATTGTTGTTTGAGCTTAATTTCTATACATAAAATGCATCAATGATATCAGGAAATGTAACTAGTTATTTGGCTATTCTATAAAACAATTGATAGCTTATACAATCATAGACAATAAAATCTTTGAAATGGTATATAAAACGATATAGGGTGTTATTTGAGAATGCTTTCAATGATGTCACAACTTGCACATAAATGATATTAAGAATGGTTTATCTGTGTCTTTTAAAATATATTGTTTGGCACGTCTGAATGTTTTTGGAAAAATATAATTTAGCTGTAGAAGAGTATGTACTGTATTTATACCAAATGAGTAGAATAATGAATATTGTAATGAACATAACGTCTAAATAGGCACACAGTCTATTTATAGACACGCAGATATTAGTGGCGATAGAGCACATCAACTAATACTATATTAATACTGTGAGATTATTATAAGCTCTCATCAAGAAATGTAAAATATAAAAACTTTGAAAACTGATCGTCTTATGTTTCAAAAAATAAATACGAATGATTCGTAAAATTAGAAACGGAATGTCTAGAGACAAGAGTTTTCGTGCAAATATCGACTCAGGTAAAACTGGGAACAACAAGCAGCAAAAAGGTAAGACTGAGATCCTGCCTTAGGAATAAAGGGGAAAACAAGAAGAATGATACCACATATAAACCTAAATTATTACGTCACGAATCAGTTTCAACTATGAGCCTTCATGCAGCAAATTGAAAATGACTTTGAGATCTCCTTGTGGTTTATCGGGGAAAATGCCGGTGTGTTGGAAAATTTAGTGTCGTGACGACACGTTGCCTGATAGCTCAATGGTTAGGGCGGTCGGACGCAGACCAGAAGATCCATGGTTCAAATTCCGGCTATGGCATTGAATTTCTCAGACTCGTTCTACCCTTTCCAAAAGTATCAAAACTCTCTATATGCATAAACATGCAGAAAATGCCCATATTTATAATATTAGTATAAATTATAGTTATATTCCATTACCTTACAAGTTTCCGTTGCTCTACTTTATTTTTAAGTCACCTATCTGAAAATGGCACTGTATTGCTGTAATGATATTTAAATTCTATGAACGCGAAGCTCTGACAATTACAGAAATAGAACCTGCAAATTGTACGTGTACTTTTCGCGGGAGAAGTCTGAGAATTTAGATGAAAATCAAGCCTTAACCGTGCTCTGCAGTATACACCATGAAATTGAGAAATATAAATAATTTAATTTTGAAGGAAGCATAGAAGCCTTAGAAAGGCAGAAGGAACATAGAATACTTCCTTATGAAAAGAAGACTTACAAAGCATCGGCGAAGGAAGAAAGAAAGGTAGTATTTTTCTTGGCCGCTACAAGAATAAGGGATATGAACAACAATGTAGCATTGTTAAAGAAGAAGTCAGAGAAATACGTAATTATTAAGAATGACTTTTATTATCTCTACAGATATTAGAATAAAATGAGACACAGTTAAATAAGAATGCGCTTGCATATTTTAGAAAAATGTGTATTTTAATCTAAAAACAAAAATATCATGTTGCATTCACATTATTTTCTTTACCCACTATTGTTTATTTTATGTCGCTCTTTACGAAAGTTTGTCTGAATCATTTTAATTGGATGAAGCTTCGCAGAAATTGCTTCATTACACATTTCGTCATAATTACTCTAAAAATGTATAGAGGAAGGTGATTAATCGCAGGACACTATACAGTCTTTTAGTCTTTTTAGTCTTTTCTTTGCTTGAAGTGTCCATACATTTTTATCACCTTCCATATATATAAACTATACTAATTTAATCCTAACTAATCCACAATAATGTGGAAATCATTAATGAAGGAGCTGCTTAGTAAGACAATTCAAATAAGCCAGTAAAACAAAGGTAAATATCTGTTTTCTTTCTGTAATATAAAGTAAACAGATCAATTAAAACCTACAGAAAGTGGAACATTAGCCTTCGTTCCTCCTTGGTAATTTATCACTGTCAAACTTCCATTATGAATCTACTTAAAATGTACATCCTACCTATTCCTGTTTCATTTATTTTCTGTTATACGTTTGCTCTGCGCCACTTTATTGAATAGCCATTTGTTGGACTGTTAAAACAAAGGAATGAATGGCACAGAAGTGTTGATTGGCTCCATTTGATGTCCTTCAAGAACGAGGATCAATCACCCGCAATGTGGTTACTCCCAAAGCGTGTAGACGACGGCTGTGTATTTTGTTCTCTTTTTACTACAAGGAATGTTGGGTATCCTGTGTTTTGCTCTGGTATCATAAATAAGGCTTAAAAGTTTATGTTACAGTTTTTAGTTATACTGAATATTATAAACCTTTTCAAACTTCACTATAATTCAAATACAACCTGTCCTGCCTTTAAGAACAGTTTAATAGTAATTTCTAAAATGGTGATCATAGCTGTACTAAGTCCGAACTGCTTAGTTCCAAATTTAGGTGAAATAAATATGTTTTCACAGAAGTTAATTTTTCAAAATATGCCCTAAGAGGACAGAGTATGAGCCCCAAACCCGCCCATTTCGGTGGCAATTGTCAAACATGCCTATACATCGCCTCCTTCGTGCACTAAGGTGATCTGACTTGCAGAGTGTTGTTAAACGGGTTCCGCGTAACCACCCCGGTTAGTCCCGTAATGTGTGTTGCTGGCATGCAAAGCATGCGACCGCACTAAAAGATAAGGACCCGAACTGAAGCCATGAACAAGTCCTGAATGCAGCCAGGGGGTTATCTTGATTGTAAAGTAGCGCCCCTGGTCGAGAAGATCCCATAACCGGCTAGGAGGGACGTACTACCCCTAGCACAGCACCTCACTGATGACGCCTGTGGTGGCCAGAGATGGACGACGCAGTGGTCAGGCGGTAGGCCCTAACCTGGTTGGGCTGTTGTATCACGTTGTGACGTTATAATATTAATTATATTTACATCAAGCAGTGAATGTATAAATAATGTAGTATTACCCTATGTAATGGGAAATAATTTTGAAGTAAAAAATATAAAGAAATCAAACTTTTACTTTCTCTAGTACCTACTTATAATAAGCATTCGATCTGAAAGCTGTGAGATCAGATTTCACCGGAGATACAGGTTTCGAAGTCCCATAACCTCAAACGTTTGAAATAGCAACATTTTTGGTGCATTTTGTTTTGGTCTGTCTCTTAACGCTTACCAGTTATACATAATTGTATCAAACCCCTTAAAAAACAAGATCATTTTAAAGTTTTTTTTTTCAGAAAATTTAGGTTTTAGCTATATTTTATTTTCACATAAATGTATTAAATTTATGGCATTTTAATAAAAAATATTAGAGCCAATTTTGAGAAAATTAAAATTATCAAAATGTTTTCAATGTAAATGATTACTATTGGCTGGATGATATCTGACTTAAATACTAATTTTGGTAGTTATGCAATTTTTATTTTCTCTACCACGTTTAGTAAAGTAGAGGAAGTACTGCACTCCACCCAAAAACTCTATTTCAAGATTTCACGGAAATATATGTTTTGAGACCCCCTGAACCCCCCCCCCCCAAAGAAAAACATTTTTAGAAAAAGGTCCGTGTGTGTGTCTGTCAGCCTGTGGACAGTATAACTCAAAAACGAGAAGTTCGTTAAAAACCAAACTTGGCATTCAAGTTCAATGTCTTTCAAGGATGCGACATTAAGATTTTGAAGAAAATAGCCAACCTCTAAACTACCCTTTACATATAAAATTTTTCAAAAATCTGGATTTTCTTAAAAATGGCTCTAACGTTTTGATTAAAATGCCATATATTTGAGATATTCTTATGACAAATGAAATGTATATTTTGAATTTTCTGGTTATAGCTCCTGTAGTTCTATTTACTCTGGGTGACTTTTGCATAACTGGTAAACCGTAAGAGATAGAAAAAATCTTACTGTACAAAAATGTAGATATTGTTAAACACACAATTTATGTTTAAATAAAGATAAGCTCAAAGCCATCTGTATTCCCATATGCCCCTTATAACTGCAAGGAAATAAGCAAGAAGATAATTTGTACAAATGTTTATCTCAACTAACACGAAGAAGATATAGGAATAAGAAGTTGTAAGAATGGTTAGTACAAGAGTAGAGAAAGTTATGTGAGTGCAACACATGAAAGTTTTCGTTTTTGAGTTATGCTGTCCAGAAACACCCATACAAATATGCCTTTTTCTAAAGCTATTTTTACCTAGGGAGCCTCAAAACATGTTCTACCGGTGAATTTCGATATTCTCTACTTCCTAGGTATAATAATTAGTGACAGTGCACTCATTTAATTTACTGTAGTGTTGTAATTACACCTCTGACGTATTATGAGTTGCATTAATTTAGGATTATCTGAGGTTAATTAGCCCTCCCATTCTGTAAATGCCAAACAGAGCTCAAGATTATCAACATATGACGTCAACAACACTGCAGCAGCCAGTACCCGTTGTTGCAGCTGGGTCAAGTTGGTTGTTAGAGGAAATCTGGTGTACAAATTCGATTGTCGTTCACGGCGAGGTAAAATCGCTTGCTGAAGCGTTTAGAAATCGATACTTGCTCGATAAAACAGGGTAGTGTACAGTTTCTTGTAGCTGCTGGCTTTAGTTTCCCTTCTAGTGGCGAGTATCTAAGTCTAGGGGGCATAACCAAGCGTTTATCAACATCATCTTCAAGGTCTGGACCTCGTGCGAGATCCGTTCTGTTCCAATTAATTAAACAAATTCTCAATAAAATTACGTCTTGACTTCTCTAATGCTTTGTATTCCGCTCATATTTTTGGCAGTCTTTCCTCATTCAACCTAAGGTCGTTGTGTTCCAATTTTCTTTGCTTTAATTAATTTTTTTGTGTGAGTTTAAGTATTTTCAACTAACCCTTATTTTCTGGCAATATTTGCGATCCAAAGAAGAGTATTCAGCAACAGATAGCAATTATTATCATCATTATAAATAACAAGTCCAGTTAATTGTTTGTCATTAAATTTTTCATCTAAAATTCAATCACAAAAACAGTTGTCTGTTTTATCGTAACCACAACCTACAATTCGTCGATTGTTACAATTCCCAGCTGTGCTATCTTATCGTAACCTTGATGCACAACGCTAATATTCTACCTGTCTTACAACTGCTTCACACAACAAACAACTCCAACACGACGACTAAATGTCTAAAACTCTAACGGGACAGTTAAGCCCTTTTAGTACTGACTGTGCACATAACACACCTGAAGACTAACTACGAAATGTCAAATGCACACTAAATTTAGTATTTTAGTTTAGTGTATTTCAAGGGTATGACAAGGTTATCCTTTGCATAGAAAAATGTTTAGTTTTTATTTTCTTCAAAACAACTATACCTGACAGTACTACAATAGAAGCTATGCAGGTCAGTAAAATAGGTAGTTTGAGTGTAATACCCATGGTTTTCTCTTAGATAGCTTTTTCGAAATATCCAGTTCCACACCTCAGTCATGACGCCTGTGGTGGGCAGAGGTGGAGGACGCAGCGGTCGGGTGGTAGGCCTTGGTGGATAGACGTTTGTGTCATGGGGTTACGGTTTTACAAGTTAAAATCCGTTTTAAGTATGAGTGTGAGATCTAACGGACTGTTTACCATTCGTTTCGTTTCGTTCAGTTTCGTTCCGTTCCGTTTCGTTCCATTCTGTCCCCTCTCCCCTTCCCAGCCTTTTCTTTCCTTACCGCAAAATGGGCAGATTCTCGTATCAAAAGTGACAGTCATTTTCTGTGGTCTCCTGGCTCTAATACCATTCCTGATCTTTCCGTTCTTCCTTCAATTTTACTTCATTTTCTAGACTTAGTGAGGACTTAAGCTTATATTCCAATTCAATTTCCTGTCTTCTTTGACACCTTTCCGCGTGATTTTGCCACACCTCTTTATTAAACTGACCCGCTTTCCAACCAGCTGCCAAAACCTTGGGATTTTGTCCTTACCAAATACATATTTTGCATTGATTATTAATTTATTGTTTAATAGATGCCGATAAATAGCACTTACCACTGCAGTGACCCGCGCAGCATTTCTGTTAAGTTCCAGGAAGCTAATATGAAGCATTTGGGTTTAACTTTCGAGGAATGGGTTACAAAGAACTACGCCCCAATCAACAGTCTCTTCAGTAACTCTAAGCCTAAAGACTTAAGCCACCCTCTAGTCTATTTCCAGCCTTTGGTGCTCTTAACTTCCGGCGAAATACTCTCATGCTGTTTATTTGAAGAGTCGCCACATCCAAGTGGCGATTTCCTTTCACTTGTTTGTGAAAGCACACTGGAATTTCCAGTGGATTTAGAGGTCACGTGATTTCATTTACTGCTTACATACAAGTAATTATATGCGTGTTTTTGAAGATATTGAAATGGGGCAGTAGATCCAATCCGGTATTTAGCTTGGCGAGTGAGAGAAACCATGTAAAAAACCTCACTCGCATTTGAACCCGGGACCCCTGAATATCTTACTGTCTGAGCTATCCCACTCAGTCAAACATCTATTTACAATGAAACCTCGTATCAAATTTTTCGGTTCAATATATCTTCTCTGCCTGTTATGCACGTGGTAAAGAAAATTAAAATGTTACATTTAATGGGTAACTTGGAATGTTGGGAGAAACAAAAATGAAAATTTTTCTACCTGAGAAAAAGAAGTAAGGACGAAATAAGTCCTTAATGTGGAGCGTGTCGCCGTGTAGTTTTGAAATGTTTCCGATGCGGAGAAAGTAAAAATCTGATGTGTTGCACTCACATGACTTTCTCTGCTCTTGTACTAGGCATTCTTACAATCTCTTACTACTCTATCTTCTTCGAGTTAGTTGAGACAAACATTTGCAGAAATTATCTTATTGCTTATTTCCTTGTAGGTGAAGGGGAAAATGGGAATACAGTAGCCTTTGAGCGATAGTCAAATCTTTCAAATTCCGTTCTCGCTGTATACCATATAAAAAACTGAATAACGATGTTCCATTTGAAAGAAGGATAGTTCTTCAAATAAGGAGGATTATCTCCGAAAAGGTCCAATCTACAAAAAAATTTATTGAGACATAAATTGTGACTTTTAGTAAGATCTACATGTTTGTATAGAAAGATTTGCTATATCTCTTATGGTTTATCAGTTATGCAGAGTATATGGGACTTTATGGGCTATAGCCAGAAAATTCAAGATATGCATTTCATTTGTCAAAAAATATCTCTAACATATATCATTTTAATCAAACTCATTAGTGCCATTTTCAAGAAAATAAAAATTTTCGAAAAATTTTCCGTGTGAAGGGTAGTTTAGGTGGAGGAATTTTCTTCCAAATGTTCGTGTCACACCCTTGAAAGGCATTAAACTTAAATACCCAATCTGGTTTTTAACTGACTTTTCGTTTTTGAATTTTGCTGTCCACTCAGACTCGAAAGATGCTTTCTTCTTATTCAGGGGGCCTCAAAAACTATTTCCGGTGAAATCTCGATGGCGAATTTTTTGGTGGAATACACTACTTCCTGTATTTCAGTATACGTAGTAGAGAAAGTAAGAAAAGAAAATGATAACTTCTTTCCAATAAAGTGAGCTGTTGAGAAGATATATGGAAAATAAATGTATGAAATCAAGTGAGACACCCTGTATGTTCCCAGGGATCTTGGAAAATAAATGCTACCCTATAAACAGTTCGACAAATTGCTTTCCTTAATGAAATATGTTGCGTGACATATGGGAATGTTATTACGGCTTGTGCAGTAAAAGGGGAGAAGGCCCGGGTGTAGTCGCAAACGTTTTAATTTCGGCGCATACTTGAACCAACCTCTCTATAATCAAGGAAAATTAACTCTCGACTCCGGGAATGGTGCAGCTGGGCTAATTACCTGCAGGGGAAAATTTCTTCACATAAAAGCCTTACTGACCAACCTGTTTCACGTAAGTACGCATGTGTAACATTGCTACACTCTCATAGCAAGTATGTCCGTCACGGTAGGGATTCCGCAGCTTATTGTGCGTCAGACCCTGGTAGGCAGGATGACATGAGAGTACCCTACAGGCGGCTAGAAGTCATCACAAGGGGAACTGCAACTGCGGTGGGGCCCTAACAATTGCAGGTGAGTTCTTCAGCCAGCGGAGTTCCAGAGAGCCCACCACCAGTCAGTTCCGAGTGAGCAATCAGTCCCCCATGGGATGGGGAAGGTCGATTGCGGGAATCGAACTCCGACCTCCTGAATGCGAGTCGTACACGTGAAACCGAAATTGTAATGTCAATATATTTGATAATGGAAAGAAACAAAAGGAGATTCTAGTCAATAGTTAAGGGGAAAACGTCATAAAGCTGAATATGTTAAAGTCTCAAGAATGGAAGCCTAGGCAGATTTAAATGAGTGATAAGGTTACAGTTGTTGTTTGTACTCAGCCTTAGTGATTCAGCGGGCTGACTCCTATCTTACCATGACGTGCTCTAAAGTTAGCCAATGGAAATCGCTTCCTTCGTGTTGCTCGCGCAAAAACAAATGCAACGCAACACACATTCGTCTTGAATCGAGTCGAGATAACGCACGTGCATCTTGGGAGTTGTACGTAAGCTAGCACGTATACATAATTCGGCGGTTGCTATAGGGTGACAAAGTTAAAGTGTTATAACGTTGTAGTTGAAGTTACAAAGTTACATTCTATTTAAATATTGTCGGCAGTTCTCTACAAATCTGGAAATTTACAAATCAAGTGATATGTTCGTTGATTCTTCGTTTGGTTCCATTCCTACCATAACTCACGCACACCCTGTAGATTAGGACCTCTTGCTAGAGCTAGTCCGGACACCAAACACGAGATCTTATAGGTCTTCAAGTAGACGTCTTCGACGGAGAGGAACGTTTGCGTAACACGTTATGAAGGTACTCGGTACACTATATTCCTGACTAGGTATTGCTGCAAAATTTAATAACTCACTATAATTTCTAATATTCTGTGCTGTATTTACTAACATTTGCATCTTCTCGTCTCTCCTCTTTTCTCCCCGCCTATATTCTCCTCTCTGCCTTTTGCTACAAGTTTTCAACCAAATGTTAACCTTTGGTGTATGACATGTTTCTGGGCATAAATACCGATTCTTTCATGAACATTGCGTGGCATTTATGAGAGAGAAGCGTTATGATTCACTAATTTTTATTCGCTTGTTCAAACCATTTGTTGCTATGGGAACGTAATTCTGGAGAGTGATCTGGTGATGCAGGAAAAGGAGAAATGTTTATTTATCAATACTAACAGACGCTTTAAGTGGAACACTCCGTACTCGTAGCTTTAATTAATAATGATGAGTGGAAAAACTGAAGCACCGTGCCTTGGTTGATTACCTACCGTTTTAAAGAAGATGTTTCCAAAGCAAACCTCTCGATAATACTCCGCATAAACAGACCCCGGTACGAACCCAGAGGACTGCATGTGGGATTCGTGGTGGACAAAGCGGCATTTGGCCAGTATACCAACTCATTCATTCAATAAACTACACCATCACCTTTCCTTCCATCCATTTCACCTTCACTTCATATCATATTCTTCCTTAAACTCCTGCCAGCCTAACTAAAAAACGAAAAATCGATTAAAAACCAAACCTGGTCATTTAAGTTTAATGTCTTTCAAGGATGCGATACGAAGATTTTGAAGAAAATAGCCCCAGCCTAAACTACCCTTTAGATGGAAAATTTTTCGAAAATTTTTATTTTCTTGAAAATGGCTCTAACGATTTTGATTAAAATGTCATATGTTTGAGATATTTTGATGACAAATGAAATGTATATGTTGAATTTTTTGGCTATAGCCCATGTAGTCGCATTTACTCTGGACGACTTTTACATAACTGGTAAACCGTTAGAGATAGACCAAATTATATTATACAAAAATGTAGATCTTGCTAAAATACACAATTTATGTCCAAATAAATTTTCTTGTAGGGTGAACCTTTTCGGAGATATACCTTGTTATTTGTGTGAGTTTCGGAAAACTCTTTCAGATTAAAAAGACTGAGAAGAAAAACGTATACATGCACATTTCCTTGCCAAACACACATAGGGAAAGACCTGGCGCATTTCTTAGGAAGTGCAGGACTAATTATTCTTAATTATCGTATACTTATTATAGAATTATTGGTGAAATGTCATCGGAGGACTCGTTCACGAACATCCTGTATAACCATATGTATGACAGATATTTAATGAAAATTTAGAAAAACAATCTTCTTGTTTTAAATCTATGAAATAATTGGACATATCGGACTGAGAGAAGTGCGTAATTTCCCTCCGAACCCGTTTACAAACGCCGTAGTACATATTTAAATTTTTCGTAAATTTTAAGCTCTCAGTTACGTCCACTTTTGTCCACATCAGCATTCTATGTCTCCTTTCTGAGTTTCAATGTCAAATTTTCATATTACGCCATGAATGTTGCACCCAGAAGTCTCTAATAGAGCTGCAGGTTGTATGCGGCAGTGAAATTTGTCATACATGCAATATGAGTCAAAGTAGTATCTATGTATACCAGGTGAGTCAGCCGCGCCTTATTTTTTTGGAAGGTAGGCTACCCACCTAACGGCATGAGCGCCTTAGCCCAGTTTTGCGCTTACTAAAATGTATTGCTTGACGTTCTTAAAAGAGGAATGCGCAAAATTGAGAGCAACAGTGCTTTAAGGGACAGAACGTACTCCTCGCTAAAGTACACCTCAAAAACATACGACCCGTTTACTGAGAGCGAATTCCGGTTTCCAGCCGATTTTACAAACTTTTTATTAGAGTATACATAGCAACGTAATTCAGTAAACGCCTCGGAAAAAATGGACCTATATGAGCACACTAACAACGTCAGCTAAAAAGAAAATGATGGATTCTTGTACTTAGAGCACGGATTGGCTGCCAAAAATTAGGAAAAATTTACACACCCCTCATCCATCATGGACGCGTACAGTCAAAACGGACATATTATTAAACAACAGTTTATTTGCAGTTTTGCGTGAACTACGCCTCGTGCATCTCAATTAATATGCATAACAGCTTTTGCCATTAAAGTAATACTATTAAAACACCCAGTAAATGATTAAAACTGTCTTAAAAGGCTAAATCAAGCCCAAAAACTTGCGAGGTGCCAATGGCATAGCGCTAGGCATACAAGTCCTACTATTGCACGCGATACGCGCTTTCAGGAAGTCTCGAAATAGCTGAATAGGATTGTGACGGGTCCTCTGCGCTTAACCCCCAATGACACAGGTTCAAGTCTCAGCATTGTAATTTTTTTGATGTTCATCAGAACTTGGAAACCGAATTCACAATAATCTAATTATGAAGTCCCTGAGGGTTTAGGACATTATAATTTAAATCGTTTTTGCTTGTCTGCATTTTTAATAGCACAATAATTCATTGTGTGCAAAATTGAGTTTAACTTCCATGTTAAACTCTGACAATGTAATTTCCTTGCTTTCTGTGTTCAAATGTGTATGAAAGATCCTTATTTCAATTGCACCTACCTATAGGTGTGTTTAAACAACTACATAATAGTAGTTCACCAATAAATAAATATCAAACAATGTCATAAAACATAAAACAATAAAAATGAATATAAAACAGTTTTCAGAATAATAGTTTGTAAATTGTGAGGACTGCACGGTTAAAAAAAAAAAAAAAATATTAGTACATGCAGGTGATTCTAACCACCTTCACAACAGATAGATTACTTCGGAGTCTTGCGCCCCTTCCAACTGAGCTACCTAGTAACGTGTGAGCTAAACATTCCGTTTAAGATGTAATACTCGCTGGTTCCAGTGAACATTTGCAGAAGTGCAAACGTCAGCTGTCTAATTACGAATATATTAAAAAGCGATGTGATAACATCTATATTAGTACTAATTTCATCGAGTGTTTAACATCCATGTTAAATACGTGGGTAGAACCTAGTAATGGGGTCGATGTTTTCATGTTCGACTATAAAATGCGGATTGCATAAAACTCGAGAGCAAGGGGCAGATGACTCACCTGGTATATTTATAAATAATAAGGATAATATAAAATATAAAGATAATATAAAAGATGTCAGGAATTCAAAATATACGCAAAATTCCTTTCTTGTAAATGCCAAGAACATGTGTATATGATTAGAAATATAGTTTAAAAGAAATGTGTAAATAAAGGCAGTCCAAGCCATATAACAGTTTTAGAAGAAAAACGACATAAATGTGAAGTAATTTCCATATAAACAAAATAGAAACTTAGCTATATCGTGCGTATATAGTTGAGTTAAAATTTTAGCCATATGACTACGTCACTGTTTTTTCAAAGCTAAAAGCTAATCTTGTAGCAGTTTGTTGCATACCATTGTTGCTTCTGCACTTTTTGTTGGTACAACAGCATTGTTCACCAAATACACTAAATCTTACTCTACAAAAAGTGTAGATCTCGCTAAAACACAATTTATGTTCGAATAAAAGGTTTTGAAGAGTGAGCCATTTCGGAGATATTCCTTGTTATTTGTGTCAGTTACGCAAAAGTAACTCGTCAAATATGACATCTTTATTCATTTTTTATATGTTAGGCGTGCAAAGAGATCGGAATCTTTGCTTTAAAAGATTTGACTATCGCTCAAAGCCTACTGTATTCTAATATTCCCCTTGCACCTACAAGGAATTAAGTAATAAGATAATTTGTACACATGTTTATCTTAACTAACACGAAGAAGATATAGGAATAAGAGTTTGTAAGAATGGTTAGCACAAGAGTAGAGAAAGTCATGTGAGTGCAGCACATCAGATTGTTTAGATGTCATCTGGATGTGTTCCCCCATTTTAAATGTTTATTTAATTATACGTCCAACATTCTGCAATGAAGCAGATATTCTCACAATCACTATGTTTACTTCACTAATCAATAGACTCAACCAAAAAGGGAGAAAATTACAGATATTTTGGAAAAGCTATAGCCTGAAGTTACTGATATGTTAAAACACACTTCAAAACGAGGATATATCAGCTCTTTAACAGACTTCCTATGTGAAAATAACTAAGTTCTGACATTTCCCTCAACTGACTCCGTGGCGCAATGGTAGCGCGTCTGACTCCAGATCAGAAGGTTGCGTGTTCAAATCACGTCGGGGTCAATATGGTTTTTACATCCCGTATTCCGTATACTCAGCGTTCCAATTGAACTGTAAACACGGTCCAAGTGTTATTTCGTGACGTCAGGGAAAATAACATTTGTGAGCTAGTAGTGAAATAGAATGTGTGCTTTGTCTGTCGTGGAGAATGTAATGCAAATCAGAATTATGATGCCGAGATTATAAAAATGCACGTTTTGAGGTCTTTTATAATGGATTTTAAGAAAGAGTCGTAGTGCAATCCAAAATTGAAATAGTTTTATATTTAAATAGGGGATATTTCTATACAGTTTTGTATAATTATCCTTCACTCAAACACAATTTGTATATCAACAATAGTTTTACTTTCCCTACTACATGTAGTAAGTAGAGGATGTGCTGTATTCCACCTAAAAATCGATATCGAGGTTTCACCGGGAATTTGTTTTGAGGCCCCCTGAAACCAATAAAAGCGTTTTTAGAAAAACGTCTGTGTGTGTGTGTGTGTGTGTGTGTGTGTGTGTGTGTGTGTGTGTGTGTGTGTGTGTGTTCGTCATTGTGCGCGATCAGCATAACCAGGGTTTCCAACGTACCAGCTACTCAAAATCATACATTTGGATTCAAAATTATCGTAAATCATAAACCAAATGCTAAAACAATAAAAAATTCAGTATAACACTTATGAAACTGTAATAGTAATGATGTTTAGGATATACACTTACAAGATTGATGACCTCAACCAGTATTACAACTTTAGCACTTACGTTTCTCGCACTATTCATCCGAAAGTTCATAATCTTCCTCAACTGTTGCAGCATTATGCAGATTTGTTGTTGAGATAAACTTTAACATCTCGCATTTTTGGATTTACCACATTCTTTCACATGCCGAGACGACAAAATAGGTCCATTTACCGTACCTATAACTGTTTCTAACTTTTGTTTTTATTAAATGGAGTTTAGGAAAAAAGGTCTTTCCCAAGAAGCGCTTCTACGGGGCAACGAAATCACTGATAATACAACCTCCATTCTTTGAAATCAGTATTTCTACCAAGTTAACATGTGTTTAACACCACTACAGAAACTATCAGGTTCAGGCATGTTCTTTATTTCACACGGGATATCACTTATTCCAAGTTTTCTCCACTGATCGTCAATTTTCTGAACAGTTCCTTCTTGATTGAGATCACCAGATCTGGACACACTGCCAATAAGAGGTTAAAGGTAGAAGACTCAGCAGGGTATGAAACGGTTACCTAAAGGAGGTGGAGACAGGCCATGAGGGCAAAAGTGGTGTGACAAGCCAGTGAAAATGATATTTCGCCGGTATCGAACTATCATATATTCCCATTATCGTGTACCCCCGTAACTGTCGTACGAGTTGACAACCCTGAGCATAACTCAAAAACGAAAAATCGGTTAAAAACCAAAGTTGGTATTTATGTTTAATATCTTTCACGGGTGCAACACAAAGAAGAAAATTGCTCCACCCTAAACTATCCTTTACATGGAAAATGTTTCGAAAATTTGTATTTTCTGACACGATGTTGATTAAAGTAACATATTTTTATGATAAAATGTGTAATTTGAATTTTATGACTATAGCCTATGTAGTCCTGTTTATTCAGAACGACTTTCGAATAACTTGTAAATCGTAAGAGATAAACAAAATCATACTACACAAAACATGTAGATCTCGCTAAAATGAACAATCTATGTCCAAATAAAATCTTTATGTAGAATGAACACATTTCGGAGATATTTCTTCTTATTTGTATCAGTTTCGGAAAACTAACTTTCGTCAGATGCAATATCGTTGTTCATTTTTATAGGTTAACCGTGCATAGAGAATGGGATCTCAAATCTTTAAAAGATTTGACTATCGTTCAAAGCCTGCTGTATTCTAATATTCCCCTAAGTAATAAGATAATTTGTACAAAAGTTTGTCTCAACTAACAAAAAGATATAGGAACAAGAGTTTGTAAGGATGGTTACAAGAGTAGAGAAAAGTCATGTGATGCGATGTTTTAGGTATATTTGCACACACACACACATATATACCTCTACATAGAATAGCTAGGCAAGCTTTAGAGGAAGCAAAAACCACCTTATTGTTAGTATACATTCAAAAATATAACTAGCAATTTAGATACATTTTGTACAATGAGGGAGACACACTCACGGTGAAAAAATATTTACTTTACTAATCGATAATTTCAACCAAAAAGTGAGAAAATTACAGATATTTTGGAAACGTCAGAGCCTAAAGTTACTGTTATGTTAAAACACACTTCAAAACGAGGTTATCTCAGCTCTTTAACACGACTTCCTATGTGAAAATAACTAAGTTCTGGTGTTTCCCTCAACTGACTCCGTGGCGCAACGGTAGCGCGTCTGACTCCAGATCAGAAGGTTGCGTGTTCAAATCACGTCGGGGTCAACATGGTTTTTACATCCTGTATTCCATATGCTCAGCATTCCAATTGAACTGTAAACATCGTCCAAGTGTTATTTCGTGACGTCAGAGAAAATAACATTTCAGAGGTAACAGCGAGGTGGAATGTCTGTTTTGTCTGTCGCAGAGAATGTAGTGCAAATCAAAATTATGATGCCGCGTCTATAAAAATGCACGTTTTGGAGTCTTATATAATGGATTTTAAGGAAAAGTCGTAGTTTAATTCAAATATGAAACAGGTGCTTATTTATATAGAAGATATTTCTATACGATTTTGTATAATTATCCTTTCATATATATATATATATATATATATATATATATATATATATATATAATTTTTTTACTTTCTCTACTGCATGTAGTAAGTACAAGTGCATTAAAAAATTCGATGTGGAGGTTTCACTTGAAATATGTTTTCATCAGGCCCCCTGAATCCAAAAAAGGAATTTCCAGATAAAGATCCATGCGCGCGCGTGTGTGTGTGTTTATGTTTGTTTGTGTGTGATCAGCATAACTTAAAAACATAGTCGGTTAAAAACCAA